>OX387387.1:10065112-10654091 GCA_947563715.1 Lycia hirtaria | reverse complement strand
TGTACACCGAACGATTCCTGAGAACTATAATCTTGGAATTTTCAAGGCTATTATTGTAGATCGACGAGCTCCATCCTCGTCCACCGTCGCGCGTCGCTTACCATCAGGCGAATGGATGGTCAAACGTAGATCTATCAAATGTAAAAAAGGCATTTTTATTTTATGACTACTGTCGCTTAACAGGTGAGTTGGCGGTCAAGACGTATGCCTATAACAATGTTGTGGACCCAAGTATCGCCAAATTATCGTTAGTGAGGATCTCAAAGGATACCTGTATGAGTCACAGTACAGTAAGCCGGCCACGGCGCGTTGGTAACTGGGTCAGTTGGTCGCGGCGCGACCTCGCGCGGTGCCTCTTCTGTAGACTTGGGGTAATCATGATCGGATCCGGTGGAAATGGGAGCGTGGTGATGATATTTGTTCCATTTTTTCTGCGATTTATGAAAAAAATTGTTTTTGGGATAGTTATTATTTTCTTTTATTTTGTTTCAAAATCCTGGACTTTTACTAGGCAATTGCAAGAGGGCGAGTCGGTCTTTAGGTTACGGTGTAATCTAACGTTGTGCATCTTTTTTGCATTATGTGTAATCTTGATCGGATCCGGGGTAATGGGGACTTAATCATCAGATTTGTGTCAACTTTTCTTCGTTTTTGGGACAAAATTTCGAGATTTGGACGTTTTGTTATAATTGAGATCAAAAATTTAAGCTACAGGTTATAATATATCCAAATGTTATTCCGACTCTTATTTAAAATAACAAAAATTTTACAACACAAGATGTTTACTTCAGATAAAGACGAATCTTCAGAACGACGGCGTACATAAATCTTCTAGTAAGGCCGTGGCTAAATAGGATCCGATAGATTCACGTACAAACATTATGTTTGCATTAACTAAAATACATTAACCTCATTATATTCATTTAATGATAAATAATGCGATTATTTGATGGTAGAATTAAAATTGGGTCTCAAATCAAATAAAACTGTACTACAGCATCAAAACCAAGCAAAGTTACCACCACGACGGCCTCCCAGTTTCGAAGAACCGTCCAACTTGTACAGAAATAACCTGAGAACGAGACAAATACTATGTAATACCTATAGATTTTTTTAACATCTATTTATAACTGCGGGTCGGTCGCGACAGCGACTGTTCGTGGGCGAAAGTTCGACCGTTTTATCTTCAAAAGAGTGGGAGTTTCGTCTTGAGCCTATTAAACTCTATTTATTTTCTTATTGAAATTATAAAACAACTTTAACAACGAGCTTATCGCTAATTTTCTTCATAAAATTTAAGAGCAAATAATAAATTCACCTCGCAGTTTTATTTGATATATAACAGGATAAAATGTAAAAGGATAAAGATAGGTCTTGCGTAAGTAACATCCATACATCGATCCTTGTAAACTTTCGCTTTTACGGTACTAGCAAGGCAAGATAATATTAACATTAAAATAAATCATCATCATCATCATCTCAGTCATAAGAAGTCCACTGCTGGACATAGGCCTCCCCCATGGATTTCCAAAAAGACCGATTGGAAGCGGCTTGCATCCAGCGTCTTCCCGCCACTTGTATGAGGTCATCTGTCCATCTCGTGGCTGGTCTTCCTACGCTGCGCTTGCCGGTACGTGGCCTCCACTCGAGAACCTTTCGGCCCCATCGGCCATCAGTTCTACGTGCTATGTGCCCTGCCCGCTGCCCCTTCAACTTGCTAATCCGCTGTGCTATATCGGTGACTTGGTCCATACTTGGTCCCTAACTATGGGCCTTATAAGGAAGCTCAAGGTCACACAACGAGCTATGGAGAGGGCTATGCTCCGAGTCTCTCTACGAGATCGAATCAGAAATGAAGAGATACGTAGACGTACAAAAGTCACCGATTAAAATAAATAAAAATAAAATAAATATTTGTGGACATTTCACACATAACATTACATTACTTTCCGCTTCGAAGTATTTTAAATAAACGTGAAAGGAAGTCCGAAAACGTACTTCCCCCTTCTTTCTCTGACGTCAGTGAACGCTTGTATTATGATAATGCCACCATCAAGTCTGTCTTTTGGATTGGAACATTTCTGTGGAGGTATTTTACCCTACTGCATAATAGGAGGTTGTTTGGACTGATTGATTAAATTGTTTGTGTCGCGGCAACTTGTGACAGGAGGACAGGACTTGTGAAAACTTTTGATGCAATGATATAATCCAGAAGCCTTACTATAAAGGTTACAGGTTACAACAGCCTTAGCAGCTTTACATTCATGTCACTTTGCCGTTTCCTTTCCCTTCTGTAGACACAGTAAGACCAAATTTATTTCCAACCAGACCAGTTTATTTAATTTCTTAAATTAATTTTTAAAATGTAAATCACGAGTAGATATTATATTATATTTTGAATTTGAACAATGTATACACCGGACGAGTTATAAAATGTAACATTTATTATTGTTTTTAGTACAGTAATACTTGCATATACTTTATGACAGTAAAGTTTATCTATCTATCTATCAAAGCCAAGTATTGAAAGAAGAAATAAGAAATTATAAGGAGAAAAAATGACATGAAAAGAAGAAAGGTGCTGTTTTGGATATAAAATGAAAGAGCTATTAACACATTCCGAATTCGTAAAGTACACGTCTTATCAGTTATTTTAGAAGTCCTTGGGGGAGCTCTATTGATTTGATTTGATTCTTTATAATATATATATATATATATTTATTTTTGAACTTCTTATGGCGAAGATTATGATGATAATAATGGAAATTACACGTACAGAAATACACGTATGTATTAGAAAAAATCCCCCTTTTTTTTTTTTTTTTTACGATCAGATAATGTTAGTCCGGTTGTAAATATTTTACTCTACATATATAAGCTTCATTTCCCTTCAGTTCTATTGTTTGTTTTCTAAGAAACGATTTGTATCTTATTTTGCCTTATAAATAAATACAATAAGCGATCGAACAAAACAACCCGGTTCCTACAATAAAAGTAAAGACACTCAGACTGCACTTGACATTCGCAATTCGCCCAAGGAATATATTATTTTTCCGTACAACTCTCTCGGTATCGCCGTGTGGGGGAGAGACCACTCGGAAAACACAATAATTAAGTTCAGGGCTACGAGTGGAAGCAATTATCGGACTATATCAACGTTTGTACTACTGTATAAGTATGTTTATGATTATTATATATAAGTTAGAACACTAGCTAAGCCACCCGCGACTTTGTACTCGTAGGAGAAATTAGCCCTAAAACAAAAACATCATCATCATCATTATCTCAGCCACAAGAAATCCACTGCTGGACATAATAAAATCCTTCTCATGGATTTCCATAAGGACCTGATGAAAACGGCTTGAATCTAGCGTCTTCCTGACACTTGTATAAGGTTAGATGCCCATCTTGTGGCTGGTCTTCCTACGCTGCGCTTGTCGATGCGTGATCTCCCCTCGAGAACTTTACGGCCCCATCGGCCATGTGCCCTGCCACTTCAACTTGGTACTTGCTAATCTGCTGTGCTATGTCGGTGACTTTCGTACGTCTACGGATTTCTTCATTTTAAAAATGATCAATGATCTGGGGGCACGGCAGTGGCCCCGGCCAACTCGTAATTATTTACATTATGCCTACTTAACAACTGTCAAATAGGTAATGTAAAATTCTGTCTACAAACCTTGTTACTATTATGTACACTGTGCCGTCACAGTTAGGCGTTCTAAATCCCGCGTTCCAGTGACCACAAACTCATGAATTCACTTAATAAATTTAGTTTTTTTTTTCATGAGGAAGTATTATATGTTCTTCCTGTTCCCTGTAGCGATAGAGATACAAAACTGTAGCTTAGAGGAAATAAGTACTGCGAACTGGAACGTAGTGCGCTTACAAGGATTCCCGCTGAATTACAGTGCTTACAGTATACTATATTGCACTATTTGTAGGTAGGTATAAGAAAACGAACTAAGTAAGTTGCGTATCGTCTCCAGTTATACATCTGAACTATCTCTCAAATTATGCTATCAGAACACATCGTTAGTATCACTAAAGAGTATTTTTTTACATCTAATGCTTTTACAAATTTTGAACTTGATAGTGGTGGCGACTCAACGGAGCTTTAAAATGTTCTCTGTAGCCATAGTCTGTACCATATGATTTGGTTTATTTCTGCTATGTTTACACGACTGCGCAACTTAAAAAGGAATAGTAATGTTTTTCAGCTGCATGTCAATTAGTTTCGTTATAAATGAGTGCAGATATTTAAAATATGAAATAGGGGGGGGAAGTAGGGAACGATGCGAGTTTATATATTATACAAGGACGTCAACTTGTGTATGTGGCACTGATTAGCGCGTCGTAGTAGTGTCCAACGTGTACTATGATGCAAATCATCTTTCCTTTCATTCTATTCTCGGGTTGGCCATGCACCCATCCCCGCCCTTAAGAGAAGAGCTAGATCTAGCCAGGAGCTGAATTACTGCAGTCACTTGATACTGTTGAAATGGAAGGTCGATTGCACAACCCACTTAGCATAGGCCGACCTCTGTGCGCGCGGAAAACGTATAAATATGAACAATTGTAATGGATTTGATGTACACATTGTTTTCATGATTGTTGCATTAGTGGCGGTTGAAATTTTGATGTTGCATCGCGTTTGGAATTATTTATCTGAGTGGGAGAAATTAAAAATTATTAAATTAAAGGGGTTATTAAAAGAAAATTTCACTGTTGTAAAAGTCCATTTCGCGCCCTAGGGACAAGTTTATTTTTTATTATTGGTTCAAAACAATGTGCTATAACGAAGGACATCATGAAAACATGAACATGAAAATATTGTTATTAAATGTTACTATACCGAGGGAGGAGGATGAACAAAAAAAAAAATCAGGCAGAAAGTATAACAAAGTGGTTTGAAAATGGTTTTACCGCGGGCGCATGTTAGTCTAGTAAAAATAAGATTTGTGACAACATAAAAGACACCTAAGTATATTATTATTTAAATAAATGTACTGGTGTTTTGAAATACATTTGACACAATTTCATAATGATATTATAAAAGCTAATTTTGTTACCTTTACACGCTCAAACGGCTGAACCGATCGTTATAAAAATTAGTATAGAGATAGATTTGGACCTGGAGATGGACATAAGCTACTTATCATCATCATAATCATCACCGTTTTTCATAACTATGCGAGTGAAAACGCGGAACGCAGCTAGTCTATAAATCGGGGATTATTGTTGATCTATGATTTTTTGTTATTTTCCTATCATAATTTCACAGAATCCCCCCAGTTGTAAATAATGCGATCTGCTCCATACAAGCGGATTTATTTTTACTAGACTATGTATTGAATTCCTCGTTTCGCTCAGGATTGTGGGGCTTTCGCTACACTCTGAATAAAAAAAAAATGCTCTAGCCGTAAATATACCATAGCTTCAATTAGAATAGATTAGCGCTCGGGCTCATGTATTAAATCGCCTTATGTATTTGTATATTACATAAGTTTATTTTATCTGTATTATATTCATTAATGTTTTCAAAACAAAATTAGCATGAAATATTTATTTACTCTCAATATTTTACCGTAATCACTATTTAAATTTATTCGATCGTTGTTTTCTACCTTTATTATTATTATAATATATCTACATATTTTGCAGGGCCTATAACATGTTAACCATCATCTTTCAAATTACGTCGCATTTGTTAATAAATGCAATTCCGTATATCTTACCTTTAAAATAAACTCTTATTTCCACCGCGGAAGAGTTTATTCTCGGTTGCACGATCGCAAACGTTTAGTCTTAGCTCGAAAATAGTACAGAGTTCCTATGCAATGCTAAATAGACTCACACCTAAAAGCTTTACGAGCGAAACTCCAATCCAGTCATCCTTTCGCAAACTCTTTTTTTTTTTAACAAGGCAGTTCTACGATTGACCACCAACTCGCCTGATGTTAAGCGACGGTGTGGACGTGTTATGCACATACTACTTAAATTATGTCTATGTAAGTGCCTGTCTAAGTTAGTAACTGTTAATCTTGTAATAGCTGTAGTTTATTGTAATTTGCACGCCGAAAGGCAGAATATGGAGAACCACATAATGAATGTTCCACCTTGTACTTACTTACCCATATACGCAATAAATAATTATGAATTATGAATTATTATGAGGATGGAGCTCGTCGATCTAGAAGATATCTATTTACTCTAGCCTTGAAAATTCCAAGATTGTAGGTCTCAGGAAACAGAGATGGCGGCAAAGAATTCCATTCTTGTGCAGTACGCAACAGGAATTTGGATCGATATCGCTGAGTACGGATTTTTGGCATTTCAACTAGAAATGGGTGGTAATTCGCCGACTTTCTGCTAGTCCTGTAGTGAAATGGGGTGGGTGGAATTAGGTCGTGAAGCTCTTGCGCCCATTCCCTGAAATGAATCCTGTAGAAAATAGACAGACATGCTACTTTACGGCGGTGCTCGAGACTAAGTAGCTTCTTGGCAGTTAGTTTATCGTCACCTCACAGCTCGCTGTGCTGTTATCTGCATACCCTAAGATACCAGGTTTCAGCAGGTCATTAATATGCAGCAGGAAGAGAGTAGCGGAGAGTCGAGACCCTTGAGGTACGCCAGCGTTTATTGCCATTTGATCGTACGAGTACCCATCAACAACCACTCGAATCGATCGTTCTCTCAAGAAGTCTTTAATCCACGAGCAGAAGGAGACTGTCGTGCTAAACCATGACTTGATAATGAGACTGTCGTGCCAAACCCTATCAAAAGCCTTCGAAATGTCGAGAGACACAGCCAAGGCCTCACCGCTGTTCTCGATGGCCTCGCTCAGAATGCTCAGAACCTATTAATCAAAACGTCACAACCCGCTCACGGAAAACAAACAAATATCAACTCTGTATTTAATGTGATATAGCTGTTATTCGTCTTATAGAACGTTACCGTTATCTGGGTTAGTGGGACAGATGGATCCGCGAGACCAGTACGTGCCAGCCCTGAACTTGCACAGGGTTTGATATGTTATGTCATGTGTGCGTGTGTGTTGTGTGTATGGTGGATATTAATGTGTGAATGAAGGATTACGGAAATTTCTGTATACAGCTTGGGAAATATAATACTTAATGGTTTTTTGTCCGACCCAAATCACAGTTCTACTAATAAGCATAACCTCCTTGGGTTACGCTTACGATTATAGTAGTAGGTACTATTTTGTGTAAAAGTATGTTCATATGTTCTGCGTAAACTAGAGTTTGTTCGGGAGAACTGATGTGTTAATTATATTGATTCAGATCACAAAAACAACATATATGTGATCCAAACAGACTCTACGGAACCAATTTATCAATTTATCTTCATACTAAGCTAATATAACATAATCTACACTAATAGTAAATAAATCCAATGTGCAAGCAAAGCGAGCGCAAAATTGTTGTAGTATAATAAATAATAGTGGCATGGCAAAACGGCAGGTGCTTGGTCTGGGACGCTACTTGCGTCAACACTGTCGCGGCCTCGCACCTGAGTCGCACCATCCACGCGCCAGCAGCAGCGGCGGAGGATGCCGCTTCCAAAAAGCATTCAAAGTATGCGGCGATGGAGCCACATTATTATTTTGTGCCCATTGCTGTTGAGACTTTGGGCAGTTGGGGGGCGGAGGCCAAAGGCCTGATAACTGAAATTGGGCGCCGTATTGCAAATAACGGTGGTGACTCTCGCTCTGGTTCGTTCCTGGTGCAAAGGTGGGCCACTGCCATTCAGCGGGGTAATGCTGCAGTATTATGGGCACCTTTGCGCCGGGATCGATTCGGGGTGGGTTATTCGAATTGACGTAAAAATAATTTTATCTTTTTAAATGTATATTGTAATAATAGTTCATACAAATTATAGTATTTCTATGAACTGTGACTGTTTTATAGGTAAATCTATAAGTTATTTATATACTCGTATGTGATTCAAAATGCGCCAGCGAAGCGAGCGCAATTTTGTACAACAAACACAACAGTAACTTCACTTGTAGAAATATATCTAATACCTGCAAAGTACTCGCTCCTTCACTAATTTAGGAGCATGCTTTATAGACACAATGTACTACTTACAATGTAACAGATAAATAAAATATTAATCTTTGTTTCTCTATTAGTTACTACAATGAACTCTGCTGATGCGACGTTATCAGTTCCATCTGATTTCTCTTTCATGTTCACTTACATTGTTGTTTCTAATATCAAATTACTTCTCACAACGTGTCCATTTCAAACTTTCACTCGTTGTCCTTTCGTTGCGTCGTCGATTCGATATCCATTGGCAGAATCGATACGTCGACAGTCCAATAATCGATTTGAAATTGTATTTATTGTTTCTATAAGTGTCTTAGCCCGGTTTATCGAGCGCGAAAAAAAAACAGAATGGCGGCGGTGGAGCGGCTCAGCTTTACAAAAAAAAATGGAACCATTTTATTCAATATTTGTGGATGGCAAATGGGCGAAACGCGCAAGTTCAATGCTAATCCGATAGGTGAAAAACAAAAAGATAGGATAACCTATATAATGCTATCAAACATCAGAGAAAGTAGTGATAGATATGAGGGCCTAATAAATTATACATTATCCACGAGCACCTCAAGGAGCCGTCTCAAGGCTGGCGCTTCTGTTACTATGCTATGAATATTAAATACATTATGAACGATTTAAATTTTTACTGTTTTCTAAGTTTTATTTCTAGTCAGATTCCCAGACAAGGTACACGAAAAACGGTGCTTCCTTTTTACCTTCTGCACAAGAAAGAGGATAACATTTTTAAGTGTGTTTGTGTATACGTAGAGTAATTAGAGTATTTTATACATTATAAATGGCTTGACCGGTTTTGAAGTGAGAGGTATTTCCTAGTTCGCGTTCACCTCTCTATAATATCAGAGATATATAGATAATTATATATTAAACTACAGAAATGTAAACTCAGTTGCCAAATCCACGAAGTTTTATTAAATCCATTTTTAAAACAAATATTACCTTGGCCGATGGGGCCGAAAGGTTCTCGCGTGGAGACCACGTACCGGCAAGCGCAGCGTAGGAAGACCAGCCACGAGATGGACAGATGACCTTATACAAGTGGCGGGAAGACGCTGGATGCAAGCCGCTTCGAATCTGTCTTTTTGGAAATCCATGGGGAGGCCTATGTCCAGCAGTGGACTTTTTATGGCTGAGATGATGATGATGATGATTACCTACACAGACAAACTCCATACTTATATAACTATACTAACATTGGTGTAATTCATACACATGCATCTTGCATCTACATAGATTAAGACCAGTTGGCCCGCGTTAATCCGACACCCTGACAAATAATCCGTCAAGCTTAAATTACAACATTCTATGCATAGCATAATTATTACGCTATATATTCATCAATGCATGCTTAAACTTTTGTCAATTGCACATGAGATGTATAAACATGAGTCACATTTGCAACTCGCAATGGCATCACAAACGCAAAAGTACAAAACTCAAATGTTAAAGTATATTAATTACTCCATTTTTATAAATAACTATATTTATAAGTATGTACCTATAATCCTATAAAACTCTATATACTTTTTCGGATTACAAGGTTTCGTTTCAAAAAAGTTTCCGATCACAAGGGGTCTGGTACAGAACTCTATAGCTCGACCAATTCGTTCATCCGACACCGCTTTGCAAAATCGTGTCGGATTACCGTAGGTCCACTAAATTGGTGCAATACCCACACATGCGATAAGATAGATAACTAAGTGTTGTCTCTGCATGTGTGTGTGTGTGGAACGTGCCTCTGTCACGTGGCGTTGTGTGTGTTACTTAATCTGTGGCGTGTCGTGAACACAGGTTCGCATGTTTTGGTTCTATTCTGTTACCGTACCTTGGAAGAGGAAAACAATACAATATATGTAGAAATTATGGTAGCCTAGTTGGGAAATCTGACCGATTCGTAGTTCGTTGGTTCAATTCCCATGACAGATCAGTCTTTTCGAAGTTACATGCGTTTTGTTACAGTTGGCTTCTAACAGTGAAGGAAAAGATCGCGAGGAAAAACCTGCATGGCTGAGAATTCTTAGCTTGAATATGTGAAATGTTAATTCGGTGGCGGGCTAGAAGAAATGTGGATTCAATGATTTGTTATCAGTACAATTTTAGCTCCTGCCCTACATAGAATGGCCATTTTGTTTTATGTTGTAATAGGTCTCCGCTTGCAATCAGATTAAAGAAAATACCATCTAAATCGGTTAATGTTTAGAGATATAAATAATTTTCTCCTGTTGTAATGAAAAATACTAAACGGTCTCAATGAACACTGGCTCAAAATTCAAATTAAAAATAAATAAATACGTTGTACCCTGTATTCTCCACCACCAAAGGTTGTTTAACTAATCGATGGAACGTGCCCTCCGAGACAGCTTTAACTGTAGATAGGTAGGTATAACTATACAGGTGCTGTGTGCAATACTGACCACGTGTTGTCGCAGGTACTGTTATTTATTCTGTGGTGTGCCGGTGAGGTGGTTTAGGGGATTTCATTGTGCAGCTTGGTAATTTTCCATTGGAATTTTAGACCTTTGGTAGAAATAAATGTCTAAAAAAATTGTGAAAAAAAAAACCTTTTAGTACATGCATACATAAAGGCACACATGTTCCCCTTGCGGGGTAGGCTCAAAAGACCCCATGACATTAGGCCATTATAATAAACTCTAATTAAAAAAACTATTTGGACGCAATTTTTTTTACTGTAAGGGCTCACTATTCAATGATAAACAAAACACTATACCTTTTGCACTGAAACTTCCCTAATGTATATATTAGATGCTATTATCCCGTCACAGTGTTGTTTCAGGGCCGTCTTCCCGGCTCCGTCATTAAATCAGCTCCGAGGTACTCCGAGATATCCCATTGTCCTTAAAGTTACATACGTATATCGAGTCTCAGCGTGAGCAGATTGTTTCTTTTAAATTTTTCTTGACCATGGAAACAAAGTCCTTCAGTCGTAATAATAAAGAGTTCTTTTATAATAAAACGTTAGTGAGTCCTCAGTTAAGTGATGGCGACTTTACTAGAAGCTTCTATGGAGTTTTGCCGACAACGTACAATAACAAGTTTTATTGCTTTATTTCACTTGCCCACACTCACGCACTTGATCGAATACTTGCTGAATAAAATACCACCATTTTTATCGCATTAATGTTCAAAATAACACAAATTTAGGAAAATAAAACAAAGCAACAACATGTTACTATGACGTTCCCGCCTAAACTCCAGCGTGATCAGACCAGTATTTGTCATAATTTTGTCGTCCGCCATCCGCTGGCCGCCCGTGCAAATACCGCGCCAACCTAAATAAAAGCTTGTGTCAACACGTATTGTTGCGCAAACAAAACATTCAAACATTGTCCCGCTCCCGCTGTAGTGTCGTTATCACTGAGCCCTTGTCAAAACAACGACACGTGGTCGACAATGCAAAGCACAGGTGGGTTAACTATGGCGTATATAGCCAAAGGGCACGTAACAACCATGTTTAATATGCCCTTCGTTTATTATGTTGAATGGACGATGGACTTTGTTAGCAGGACTGACTGAAACGAACGCTACTGTGATTTCTGCGGTCACTTTTTAGGGTTCCGTACCTCAAAAGGAAAAAAATGGAACCCTTATAGGATCACTTTGTTGTCCGTCTGTCTGTCCGTCCGTCCGGGTGTCAAGACCTTTATCTCGGGAACGCGTGAAGGTATCGAGTTGTAATTAAAACCTTATACGCAAATCCATAATATGCAGAATATATGCAGAAAGAAAAATCAAATTTCTTAGTTTTCGTAAAAAAAAAATGTTAAATATTTTTACGATGTATATTTTTCGGTTTATGAAGGAAAATATAAAAAATATATATGATTTACTCCTTTTATTAAGTTTGTACGGAGCCCTCGGTGGGCGAGTCTGACTCTCACTTGTCCGGTTTTTTTATATTAGATCTTCGGTTGACCACCAACTAGCACCAATGTGTGGCCGAGGCTTCGTGCTCATCGATCTAGAAGATATCTATTCACTCTAGCCTTGAAAATTCCAAGATTGTAGCTCTCAGGAAACAGAGATAGCGGCAAAAAAATCCATTCCTGCGCAGTACGTGTAAGAACGTGGACCGATATCGGATCGGACTGAGTACGGATTTTTGGCACTTTCGTTTGGTTGACCAAGACGAAAAAAAAAGAGATAATATTTAGAATTTTGCTGACTGTCTAAGCGACATATTACTATCCTTCGAAATACGGGTAGTGTAGCATATATTCTCATCTATTCGTCGAGTCTGTGGCTCGTAATATGTCTGTCCACTGGCGAATCGCTAGCAGAACCACTAAATAGTAATTCATCGGGGAAGACCTGTATTCTTATCACACACGTATAATGTATTCACTTAGTACTAATACTAATCTATTATTTTATACAACTATGTATGTATTCTATGCAGGGGTCTCATACCGAAAAGATAAAGGTTATAACGGTTAAGGGTATGACGTCATACCTTTTTTATTTTGATACCTGAAAATAAAGGTATAGGAATTTTACGGTACCGATAAATAACGATATCATTATAAATTGCGCTACCATAACCGAAAAATAAAGGTTTTGACCTTGACCGCCCGCGCATCGCCATCCCCCGTTCGTATGCAAACGCGTAAGAGCGAGAGGTCCTATGCAACGCGGTGATTTCGGTACCAAAATAACAAAATATCGGTAGAGTTATTATTATATACCTTAACCGTTATTATCACCGTTTTCGGTCTACCTTTATAATTTATACCTCTACCGTTATTATACCGGTAGCGTAACACCTTAATCGTTTACGATCCCTGATTCTATGTCCCGTAGCGTTTGACTGCCGCGTTTAGAGTCGAGTATGTCGCGAGGTCCGATCGCTTGCACCGATCGCCCATGATTCCATTGTCTTGTGCAACCGATGGACAAACTTATTTGGAACGCTAGACAAATGCAGTCGTAATTGGATAACTACCGTCGTACTACCGTCGCTTAACATCAGGCGAGTTGGTGGTCAATCGTAGATCTATAATGTATAAAAAAAAAAAAAAAAAACATTCTAATTCTATGTACGTCGTACGTTCTCGACCGGACACTTCAGTACTTCGCCGCGCTCCAGAAGACATTAGAACAATACGATATAACAAGATATAAATTTAAATTATAAACAGTTTTATGTATCACATTGTTTGCAGCAATCGAACTTTATTCTTTATGCTATCATCAAGTAAGTTTAACTATGAATAATGCACCTCATTGCTTGCCTAGCTCTAGAAGCCGCTTGATTCAGTTGAAATGTACATTTTTTAAAGATAAAACAATGTATTATTGCTAAGTAGATTGACTTGCAATAAATATCTAACCTAGCCTACCAGGACAAAACACTGTTTGATATTTGAATTTACCGCTGCACACGTGACTTACCATCTTTTTAGATAAAAGTAGGCACTTAGCGCCCGTGCAAGCAGATTTGCCCTGTATTGCGCCGTAGGCTAGAATGGCTATTTAATTAAATGTTTTTGGCGAGTAAGTCTTCTGTATCTGCTCTACTATGAAGTATTCTGTGAATTAGTTGAATTACAACAGTTACTGTTCTATTCAAACAACTGATAAAAGAATGACATACTTTGAATGTAACTGGGTCATCGGTCATATTCGGTAAATACTCGAAACAGTCAATAAAATAATCGGTCACAGTTAAAATAGTAATTACAGTGGAATACGGCTCTTAATGGAGTTGACGGCGTTGATGATGATAAGTTAAACTTGTCATCAAATCATGAGTGAATAGGTTCCTTCTAGGCAGACCCGTTCCATCGTAGATCACAGCGATTGCGTAACACCAGGCGAGTTGACGATCAAGCTCAAGCCTATTTTCGAATAAAAAAAACCGAACAAGTGCGAGTGAAATCCGCTCACCGAGGGTTCCGTACAAACTGGTAAATAAAAGGGAGAAATTATATATTTTCCTTCATAAACCGAAAAATATACATTCTAAAAATATTTAAAAACCTGTTTTAGCTTATGCTAACGAAGCTATTTCATATGATACAATTAAAGAACTTTAACACAGTTAAAGAATTTGGTCCCTCATTCCTTGCATAAACACCCTATTTTTTGTGATTAAAAATGTCCAGTTTACGGATTATTCCCTATATGTTTACTCTATCACAATGCTTCTTGCCAAATTTCATAGTTCTAGGTCAACGGAAAGTACCCCATAGGTTTTGATTCCCTTGTGAATGTCGAAATGTGCGTTTTTGCGATATATTCGGCTGTAACTTTTTTTTAATGAAATCTCATAAGTTTGATTTTTCTTTCTGCAGCAAGATACTATGGATCTACGTATATGCTTTTAATTTCAACTCTATACCTTCACGTGTTCCCGAGATAAAGGTATTGACACCCGGACGAACGGACAGACAGACAGATGAACAGACGGACAACAAAGTGATCCTATAAGGGTTCCGTTTTTTTCTTTTGAGGTACGGAACCCTAAAAATAAATAAATAGTGTTTATCCGTGCATTTGTGTATTAGTGTGTCTGTCTGTGGCATCGTAGGTTGTAGTACGCAAACGGATGGAACGATTTCGATCTAGTTGTTTTTGACGTGACAACGTCTAATAAATCGATGAACGCCGGATGCATGCACGAAAAAGAATGACTCATTGTCCCGTTACGTTACGCTCATTGTCCGTTACGCTCCTTGTTCCGTTACAACCGCGCGCGGTGGTTGAGAAAGCGGGCGCCGCTGTGCGCCGTGCCCGACCGTCGCTTCATCTCACTCTAGCTCATTACGTCAACATTCTTCATCATTCCGCGGAGCTCGCGCGCGGACGGTATGTTATGTTGTTATGACGTTGTCACGTTAAACTATCGTCCGTAAACCGAGAACCAATTTTTGACGTGACAACGTCTAATAAATCGATGAACGCCGGCTGCACGCACGAAAAAGTATGACTCGTTGTCCCGTTACGCTCATTGTACCGTTACATCATCGTCATTTCATCAATGTTTTGTTATGACGTTAAACTATCGTCCGTATACCGACTTTACAGACAACCATTTTTTTTTGTTTAAAAGAGTATTTGATCGAGTGTTCTCAGCTACGCCTCATAAAAATCGGTTTAGCCTTTTTGTACATCGGGTTTTTTTTAATGTTGTTTTGTACAGTTGAGTGACGTTCAAGCTCCACCTAGTTCATTAAAAGCTACGAGTATGTCGCTCCACTACGTTCTTGGCGGGCTTGGTAAATACCCCTACAGCAATCAAATATCCATGATGGTGGCCGTTGTAAATAGTAATACCTAGGTTCTATGGAAATTACTGGCGATAAAAATGATATTATTAGTTATTATTTATCGGTTTATTGCCACGTATAGAACACGTTTAGCACTTTTTAACATTTTATTATTTAACTATTCATATGTACATACATGTTATTTTATTATGTAATATAGTGTTATATGAAACTATAATGACTGTTTCTTATAAGTGTTTAATTATGTGTTTTAAGTGAAGCTATGGGTTTATGGGTCACTCATGTCTATTTTGATTCGGAATATAGTAAGGAGCAATAAATAAAGCGCGCGGCTGCTCCTTGGATAAGACCGCCGAACGCGTTGGAAACAAATAAGACTTGAGAGACCCGTACATTTACTAAAATATATGATTACTACACTAGTTTTAATAAGAAAAAAATAATCTTAAACTGATGTTTCAAAATATTTTTAGGTTTATTTAAACGTTCGATCAAAATACCTTTGCCTTTTTTTTTTATTAGATGTGTTCAAAACACTGCCCAGCCGAAGTTACTGATTTTCAGTGGGACCACCCATGAAGAATTTTTATTAACCTAATTTTAAATAATTATAGTTGGCACTTGGCATTGACATTACCGTGCACTAAATAATAGAAAAAATATACTAGACCGACCTAGAAGAAAGCAAGAAATCAACAAACAAAAATTTAAACTAATACAGCGAAATTGCAAATCCCCCAGGAACACTATAAAAGCTCCGTATCTCGCCATTCACTCCGCATTAAACGACGAATACGTACTGACAACGTTCCTATTATTTTATATTTATGTCTACCATTTTGGCATCATCTACCCCCTCGAGCGAAGCCAAGTGCTGTCACATTACAAGTACATATATGGCAATAACAGGGTACCATGCAGACTTAAGTCGATTGTGAGTTGTCTATGTCTATAGTATAGAAATTCCTGCTCGGTCAGCTTGGTTACAACTCTTTGGAAGTTAGAAGGATGTTAGACCAGCTAACTATCTGCTGTAAGGCGCTTAGGGGGTCCGTCGATTCTATACGTCTGCACGACTTGCTATGCGTACTGTTCGTAGCGGACGAGCCCGGGGTTCCAGCAAACAGACGTGGGCGACCACGTCTGTTTGCTGGCATGACCTGTTCCACGTAGATCGCGGTCGCACAGTAGCACGTTCTATGTCGCCCCTGAATCGTGCCCGTCGCCACTTAAACGCACTCCTTGCTGCCAACCCTGATTGTGACATCTTTTGTGATAACTGGAAGACTATTTTAAGTACTTCTTGACTTATTGTGAAAATCTATTGGATCAATGGGACAGGTGTAAAAAGCCTGATGATTCATTGTACTTTGACGATAACCTTTGAGTTTATTGACTTGGTACTCTGAGTACCTGAACGGTATATTTTACTTTGTATGACATAATTATTTTTTTGTATTGACATGCTAGGCGTATTGCCCATTTGACATTTTTGTATTGACATTTTAAATGATATTGTATTTATATAATGAATATTTTGTAATCCTCAGACATTTGTTTAAGAATAATTTTTGAATATTGTGAGATAATTGTAATTGGTCTTTTCCCGTTTTTATATCAATAAACGAATTTATCAATTTATCATTTATCATAGTCCATTCTATACAATAAGAGAAATCTGATTTCTACATGTCTTTATCTGCCTATTACGATTTTTATCCTTATAGGGGAAGGTAATGTTTATCTGGTATGTATGTATGTTTAAATAAGGGCGAGTTTGTATGTTTGTACGGAGTCAAAATGAAACGACAAGAAAGTGAAATAATCGATGACAACTTTATTTTGTCGGGTTGAATTTAGTTCGCAAATTTACTATGGTTATAATGACATACAGAGAATATTTATGTATGTCCTTGACAATGACATCCAGGTGACATTTTAAATTTAACGGAATCTAGTTCAAATACAGAATTCAAGGCCCTATTTGTAAAGAGTTTAAATATCTAAGTCCAAAATGTTTTATTTGATCGCCTTGATCATTTTGCCACCATTTAACAAAGTTCTGAACTTTTACAGTATAATAAAAGGTTTAATGAATGTGAAAATCATTGTTACTAACCGAAACTTGGCAAAATTTAACTGACGACCTAGATACATGCTCACACAAACTCAAGAGTAAATAATCTTTAACTACCTCTGATTAAAGTTTAATATGTCTTAAAAAAGTTAGAAGAAATTCGTTCTAAGTTTCGCACAAGTTAAAATCCAAATTGTCTTAATTACTCTGTATTGTGTTGAACGATTTTAGCTTTTATTTACATGTTGTTAAAGTTGTTTACATTAAAATTGAATTTACATTACTTTAACCTTCCACTAGCAGCGACGTGGCCTCGGTTCTATCACGTTCAAGGTTCAAATACATTTTTACAAACAAATATGAACCCTATTTACATACAGTTAAAGATCACTTGTAAGAGTGGAGAAAATATTGTATGTGATGAATTAAGAATCACTGTAGTTGTAACGGCATTGCGGAATTGCCACCTGCTTACAAACCAATAAGTAGTAGACGTGGCGAAATTAAGAATAAAAACTGTTTCTACTCAGATCTCAGTTTTGAGCGTAAAAATGCGATCGTAGCGCTCGCGGCGTAGTTGCTAAATAAGTTGGTTGCATTGTACGGAAAGTCGTAAAATTCGTCTGGGATTTTCAGATTTGCTGCGACACCTGGCGGAATGTAAATCTTCGATTTTAACTTATAGTATTTTTAGATCTGTTATATGGATTCTATGAGTCAAGTCTCGTTTTATTAAATCTTACCAGTGGTAAAATATTAATCAATCATGGTTAACATTATGTAGTAAAATTATATAACGTGGCCACACTCACTATGCGCTTATAAGGAAACTCAAGATCACGCACGAGGTATGGAGAGGACTGTGCTTGGAGTCATTCTACGAGATCGTATCAGAATTGAAGATATCCGTAGAACGGAAGTCACCGACATAGCACAGCTGATGAGCAAGTTGATGTGGCAGTGGGCAGTGCATATAGCACGTAAAACTGATGACCGATGGGGGTCGAAAATTTCTCAAATGGAGACGACCAGCTACAAGGTGGACAGAAGACCTCATACAAGTGGCACGAAGACGATGGATGCAAGCCGTTTCCAATCGATCTCATTGGAAATCCATGCAGTTATATGTCCAGCAGTGGACTTATGGCTGAGATGATGATGGCAAATTGAGCTCTTGAAAAAACATAGTCGCGGTTTTTGCAGCTATCAGGAACCGTATTAGCTACAGGTTCAGTTTTTTTTTTAAATATATTCCTATTTTAGAAGGTTAATATGTGGTTTTGTTGCCAATAGCGACATGAACACTGTTATGTAGTAGACATGTAAATTATTTTACATACATTTTATTTCTTGTCGGTCTCTTTCTCTCCCAGCGTTCATATATGTAGACCGAAATATTTCTTTCCCACGCACCTTTTTCGTAGTAAAAAAATATGATATTAGGTGAAACCGCGGGGCATAACTAGCAATCTATGTTTACAGCTTAAAACCGGTTTGCTAAAATCAAAACCGCACATACCCTTTATACGGCGGAAATACCAACCTTTAAAAAAAGTTGTTTACAATCGTTCATCTGATTATGGTAGTGTATATCGGGTCGCCAAGGTTTTTTCGCACGGAAGCCGGCGCGAGCGCAAACCTACCAACATCTCATATAAACGTGGCCAAGTTATAAAACTAACTCAATTTGTCCTACATTTTGTGGGGGAAATGGTACGGTGGCGCCCCCAGCTGACTGTAAATTTATATTCGTAATAGGAGCGGTTCGGGCATCTTCGTATGTGCTCGGTTCGGGCTTCGGGAAAACTCGTGTGTGGAAAATGCGAGGACGGGAAATTGTTATAACTATGTTGTTACGTTTTGATTTAGATGTTTGAAGGTTGGTGCGAGAAATGGGATGGGAATTTTAGGAGCTTTATTTTATTGCGCGACCGGGTAAAAATGGTTTTCTTTTTTATATTTAACTACTGATCACCGTATTAAGTGGTGGCCTTAGGCATAGTAAGATGTACTATGAACACTTCGCTTGAGAGTTAGTTCCTCTTTTTTATTTAACAAACGCAATTTACCCCCTCAATACCAGCAGTCGGAATAAATAACTGCATTAGCATAGTCGAAACTATTCGGCTCCAATTTAAATATCTTTACCGACGACCTTACTCGTGCCCACAAATTCAGAATTTCCAAATGAAAGTGCGACTTCAAATAATGTCAAAAGAACTAATTACTCCAAAGGTCGTCTAGTTAGCATTACTGCCATAGCTACCTGAGGGCAGTATTGTGCCAGAGGTCGCCTAGTCACGATACCATCGATGCCTGTAGCGCTATTGAAATATTAGGTTACACAGAATGGCTGTAGGCTGAAAGGAGCTAAGCGTATAAATCGTCATTATGAACAATTTTATTCAATTACTAAAAACACCACTGTCGTAGAATCCATCAAAGGGCAATTATTGTGTCGAGTTCGCATAGAGACAATTCCATTCATGCCTGTAATATTAGGTGCCGAGAAAAGCTCATTCTACTCTCCTTTATGAACAACTTTTACTATGAGCCTATACCAGCATTCGCAAAAAGTTGCTGACTCAACATTGTTTCGCAAACATATGGATTTTTTAAGTTTATTCTATGGCTATATTCTGCTGACTAAACTGTAAATAATCAAGAAATATGTCGTATACTTACAGCGAATTTTTAATTCGAATCCTTAAATACGTAGGTATAATATCGGCAAATTAGCTAACAACATTGTATGCGGCGTTATCAAATGCGGCCGATACAAATGTCCGGCCGTCCGACGATTGGTGGCTAGCACGTTGTATTTTTTTTACTACGTCCAGAGTGCTGCAGTTTACGTGTCACCAATTTGAAGTTCACTTTCACCTTTCTACGCCTAATATTTCGCTGTTTATCAGCTTATTTATACTGTTGGGTACAATAAGTCCCTTTTGGTTTAGTGTATTTGTTCTGTATAACCTAGTGTTATCCGCATGTAGACATAGGGATACTACTACATGTTTTAACCATTTCGGGCATTGTTTTACGAGGAGAAGCATTCTAGGAAGGCTAATAGTGATCACACAAGTTTGTATATTATAGATTCCGTCAGTATATCGTTAGTCTTTTACCTGTTTGCCAAACAATGAAATGAGTCAGAGTTTTGTTCAGAAGGATATACTTTCAGACTGGTCCCATCAAAATCGGTCCAGTAGTTTGGTTTATAAAACAAATTTCCGCATTTTGAAGTTGGTTGTTTCAGTTTTTAGATTTCTTTGCTAAGGGTCTATCTGTGAAGCTACGCTGTCTGCTGTCTGACCTACATACACTTAAACGGCTAGGTATCTTTCGGACGGTAATCGATACAAGTCTCAAATTTGGCAAAGTTATAGAGTTCACTTTGACGTAAATCAACAAATAATAATTAAATAACAAAAACTAAACATCAGTTGTTTTGTTATTTTAAAAACGAACGCTTACGTCGTCGATATATTTTTACTTTAGGTAGATATGTACCTAATGGCGAACGGCGCACAGTCAAAGTCAAATGTTTTTATCAAAGTTACGCTAGACAGCGCTTTTATCAATATTTTCTTTAGATATGCATACCATTTCAGAATATTTCTACAGTATAGAAAATATGTGAAATTACAAATATTCATAGAATTATAGCACATTATGCATTTTTTTTTGTGTTCGTATTATGCGTGAGAGTACTGAAGCCTCGATGTGCGAGTAAAACTCGTACTTTGCCGAATTCATTTAAACTAGTCTGAAAAATCTCTAATAATGCATTGTCTCCATCTACTATTAAATATACACAGATCTGTGTAAATACTTATAGCTATCATAAAAATATAACCTTGAACGAATCTAATATAAACACAAAAGATGTATTTTACTACAAAATGTAAAGATAACAAAGGAACTTGCGAATGACATTGACCGTGAGCGTTGTAAAACTGAGAACTGAGAAAATACAAGGAAGGACTTCACTAATAACATTAATTCACACAGAGAGGTTATTTCACTAAATTAAGTTTTAAAATGAGCTCGATGGTTTTCATAGTGAATTAGCATGTTTTGTGAATTGTGATGCAAATGCACATACCCATTTTACATATCTGAGGTAACTGAGGTGTTGTCTGAGCATTGGTTAAACGATATCTGTTGCATGACATAAGTCAGATACTTTATATTTATAAAAACTAAAATGCGAGGTTACAAAACCAAAAACTCGAGCCGATTTAGAAGAAATTTAGCTAAGAACAATCTCGATCAACAAAGTAGGTCAATCAGTGTGAGAACTACAATGGCACACACATAACGCTCGTCAAAATTATAACACCACTCATTTTGCATCAGGGGTACATGTTGGTATGCGGGAGTGTCAGCGAGACGTACCGTTTACGACCCAACTACATTTAAGATCGTAAGAACGTCATCACGTTTGCTAACCTTTAGTTTAGTCTTTTCCCTAATTCAGCGATGTCCAGAACTATGTATATACATACATTAAAAAAATCCTAAGGGAAAACAGGCGTGATTTTTACAGGGAGGTGATTTTTTTGTACAAGCGTAGTAGGCAGAGGACTAAAGACCAATAAGGCCATTTGACGCCACGTTTGACCGTGATTAGAGGGTTAGATGGAGGGGAGAGGGTATTAGAGGGTTAAAGGGGATAAGAGGGTAGGATTTAATGTTGGTTTGTCCAGAGCTAAGCCTGTATTACTGAATAATGTACATTATCTAACGGTACATTCTCGTTTGTCCGCAGGCGGTAGACTGGTGGTCAGTGGGCGTGCTAACGTACGAGCTTCTAACAGGCGCTTCACCTTTCACCGTGGAAGGCGAGAAGAACACGCAGCAAGAGATCACGAAGCGCATAGTACGGTGCAGTTATCCCGTACCGCCCGACGTCAGTCCCGAAGTGCAGGACTTTATCAAGAAGTAAGTTACTGCAATAAAATAACGCGCTGCACAGTTGTCAACTGCTGAAGACTGGTTTGACGCAGTTACTGAAGCAGTAAAAGAGTTGTGATACATTGCTACTAAAAGTAAGAAACTTTGGATTGGGAGTAAAAGAAAAACGTGGAATGTTCCAACTGTTTCTCTTCCCCGGCATACTGTGAAAGTCATTAAAGGGACTTGAGGGGAATTAGAGCTTTTGTAGATGATGGGCTGACCCTCTGATATTGCAGGACAACATTTTGTGCATCTTACCTCCTCTAATAACAGTAAAATGTGGCGTCAAAATACCTCAATGTCAATGCCTTTGTTGCTCTGCCTACCCCGTAAGGGAAAATTTAAGTGATTTTATGTATAAATGTAAAAAATAAGAAAACAGAGTAGGTAAGTAAGGTTTACAATAGAAACGTGTTGTTCGGTGTAGTGACCCCAAACCGTCTGACGTCAAGCCTGTAAGGAACCACCAGAGATGTGCTAAGTAGCTAAACTGTGAGCGAGGTAAAGCTAAGCTACGAAACTATGTGCCAGATTTCACTAATGCCTAAGGGGTTGTAGCGAGGCGGGGTAATATTTGCTAAGATGCATTGGGTGAGTTAGTTGTGGGAGAAATACGCGGCTTAGGCTAAAGGACGCATGGATAATAAAGGAAACAGGGCGCGGCGAGAGGAAAAGAAGGCAGAAACTTAGTTCACTTCCGTAGCTTTCATCCGTAGCTCTCGACCTTAGAATACATCCCTGTATTAGAAAAACATAGCTTCGTCGTACCCGTTTCCACTAGTGCTAAACTAAGCGTCGAAAAATATAGGTTACATCTCTGAAACGCCTGATTTTTAGCCTAGATATATCTCGTTCTTGTCCTAAATTATTTCATTCTCATCTCTTTGGGGACACTGCAAAGGTTGCAAACTGAAAAAAGATTAAAGGTTAAAACAACAACCCTATGTAATAGAATTGGGCACGTTGAAACTTAAATATTTTTCATTATAGCAAAGCTACAAACACAATTTTTTTTAAGTTGTCTCGAACCTAGCAATTAACAGAATATAAATGCTGCTGTACAAGAGAGGAAATTTCCACTGAAATCCTCGTAAGTTATGTAGTGTTAAAAGAAAAGTAGTTCTAATTTGTTCACAAAGTACTGTTTTAACATATTTTTAAGTAGCATTATCTCTTTTTTGCAGACTCCTGGTGAAGAACCCAAGATGGCGGCTTGGTGGCGAAGAAGATGCGGCTGAACTCAAGCGGCATCCTTTCTTCAAGGTAAGGTCCTCAATAATAGCAAATTTCTATATATCACACTCCCACCCACCAATCCATCGCATGTCGGTTTTAAATGCGAGTCAAAGGATGATATATTTACCATAGATATTATAGCAAGGAGGAGCATGTGAACGGGTACAAACTGTTTGGCAAATATTTGCGCAGAAATATCTTTATAATGGTAGTAGAACTAGGCACAGCGAATATGTGGATATTTCAAACGAGAGTATATTTTCATCTTTTCAGACCTTAGACTGGGAAGCGGTGGCCAGGCGAGAAGTGCCAGCTCCCTTCGTGCCTCAACTGTCGCACGCGGCGGATACGGGCAACTTCGCTGATGAATTCACGAGAATGCCCCCAACGGACTCGCCAGCGCACGCGCCTAAACATCACGACAAACTGTTCCTTGGTACGTTGAGGATAACGCTTAGAATCCCATTTACATAGCAATACTACAAGGTTTACTTTCCCTGTAATCGTTATTAAGTTTGGAATAAGATCTAGTGCAGCTCCATTGTATTGTTATCTAATTTAACCCAGGATTCCACGCATGAGTCATCACGACTGAAATTCTGGCATTTTGAGATCTCAATGGCTTCCTTCACCAGCCTATTTAACAGGCCCTGAATACAACATAACACTCAGCTATGGCAGATTTGTGTGTTTAAAAGAAAGGACCCCTCGAAAGTTCTTCAATTACCCACATTCTTCAGTCTGCCTGTGTACTTTCAACTGCCTGGGTGCATGCAACTGTTCCGAAATATCGTCTAGATCAAATTCTACAAAATGGCAAATCCTAACTTCCTATATCTAATACTAGCGAAAGCGAAAGTAAGCTAAAGCAACTCTGTAATCAGTCAGTTTTTTACCTTTCACCATCAAATGGCTGAACCGATTGTTAGGAAATTTGGTACAGAGATACCTGAGAAACTGGAGATGGACATAGGCTACATTGCATCATGATCACCGTTCACCATCACCATCGTGTTTCATCAATACGCGGGTGAAACCGCGGTGCACAGCTAGTAATATATAAAAAAAAAAAATTTAGTAATGATTTGTGGTTTCAGGTTACTCGTACGTGGCGCCCAGTATATTGTTCTCGGAGAACATCATCTCGGATCAGATCTGGCTGCAGAACAGCGGCAGCGCACAGAAACAGGACAAGCTCAAAGGATGGGTCGCTAAGGTACGTTCTCTCTCTTATGCTTAAAAAATACAGCAAAAATTTAATAAATAGTAGGAAAGTTCGTATAGACTCCAATCGCCAGTGATGATCGCCAGTGTCAAAGTTATTAAGCCGCCGAAAGGACTCTGATCTAGCTTGACCATTGCTATTTATAAACACAAACAACCGGGACCTACAATTTAACGTGTATTCCGACCCACGGTAGCGCTCAAAATGAAATTCTCTCGGTCACCCATCCGAAGACTGACAGGTCCGTACGTTGCTTATCATTGCTCGTGCGCTACAATAGACATGAGTAGTCTACGGCACCACTATGTAGTACTAGATATTGAAGCTTTCTGTGTGACTACTGAAGTCCGTCGGTGAAATTTTGGTACAAAATTTGACCCTTACTATTTTTTACCGACATCCAAAAAGGAGGAGGTTCTCATTTCGTCGGAATCTTTTTTTTTATGTATGTTCTCCGATTACTCAGAGACACCTTTGAAACCTATTTGAATGTTTTTTTTTTGTTTGAAAGGGTATCCCAGGTATATTTTTTTTGTTTGAAAGGGTCTTCCCAGGAGGTCCCATAGATTTTTTTTAATCAAAATCGGTTCAGTTTTTTGATTTTTAAAACAAAATAACTGAAAAAATATGTCATCCGAAAAAACGATATGCGTATTTTGAAATCTTTTTTTTTTTAGTTATTTAAACGATTACTTTTAAATTATAATTATTTGTGTTCCAGGACTCCCCGTTCTTCAAGAAGTACGAAGTGGAACTGAGCACTCCCCTCCTCGGCGACGGCTCGTACTCCGTGTGCCGGAAATGTATACACAAGCAGACTGGCAACGCTTACGCCGTCAAGGTAGGTACTGGCGTACAAGCTAATCTTTTCAGGGCTCGGGAGATTAGCGCAAGTGTTCCTCGCGCTGCCGGTAATATTATCCTATGCACTTCTGGTGGCAGTATCGGATGCGAGTGACCTTTTTTTAGGGTTCCGTAAAAACAAAGGGTAAAAACGGGACCCTATTATTGAGACTCCGCTGTCTGTCTGTCCGTCCGTCCGTCCGTCTGTCACCAGGCTGTATCTCAAGAACCGTTATAGTTAGAGAGTAGAAATTTTCACAGGTGATGTATTTCTGTTGCCGCTATAACAACAAATATGTACTAAAAACAAAAAAAAATATTTAAGGGGGCTCCCATACAACAATGTAACTTTTTTGCTCGATATTGATAACGGCAACAGGTAGACGTTTGAAATATTCACAGAATATTGAGTTATTGTCTACTATTGGGACGCCACTTTCACTTTTAATATTTGGTCTATGTAAAGATGATCCACATAGTCGCCACGAGATTGCCAATAAATAACATGAATTTTATATTGTTCGCAGATAATTTCATCGCAGAAAAAAGACATCAAACAAGAGATTGAGCTGTTAAAAGCTTGTCAAGGCTGCCCCTACATCATCACGCTGCATGAAGTTTTTCATGATTCGGTAAGTTTGGTGTTTCTCATGTTATTTGTCGCCAATAAAGGCCAATTTAATGTAACCACAATAACTTAATTGTAAAACTATAATCTTTTCGATCATCATTTTGTAAAACACTTTCGTATGGTACGTGTATTTTTTATGGCCTTGAAGCAAAAATTAATTACACTACAATTATTATAAAGGCGAAAGTTTGTGAGTGTGTTTGTTACTTCTTCACGCTCAATCGGCTAAACCTATTTTGATGAAATTTGGTGTGGAAGTAGCTGACACCCTCGATAGCTAATAGATAGGCTACTTTTTATCCCGCAAAATTATCCTCCTTTGATATAATTTATGTAAAACAAGCGGGTAACACCGCGGGCCACAGCTAGTCCATAATAATAAGCGCAATAAGTTTAACATTGCCAATACCGCATACAGAAAAGGTGTGTTTAAATCGCAAGCGAGATAATTAACTCCGTCTCTCTCGTTTTCCAGGCGTTTACGTACATAGTGACAGAGCTAGCGAGCGGTGGCGAGCTCCTGGCGCACACGTCGCGCGCCATTCCCGAGCCAGTGGCGCGCCGCCTACTGGCGCAGCTCGCCACGGCCACGGCGCACATGCACTCGCGCAACGTGGTGCATAGAGACCTTAAACCAGAGGTAATCTCACATATATCTCACTTACCCACATAATGGTAGTCTGTTTAGATTGAGAGAGAGAGAGAGTACTGTCGTTGCAAAACACGGGACAATGAATGACATTTAATTGTGCAAAACTGTATACAATTTGATGTTAGGTGTAAGGAACATATGTAAAAAAAATGCAACAATATGTCAACATCAATCGAGTATCTACTATAATACAACACATTCTAACGTTTGGAAGTAAGTATATACTACTATTGTGCAATGTAATATTTGAGATATCGTTTTAGTTTTATTCTCTATGAAATAAGTGTATTAAATATTTTTGAAATGGCAACATAACTTCTTTATAATTGACTAACGGACAAGCAGATGTCTACGCGCGTTCTTCTCTGACCAATCAGGGCGCTTCCTGCATAAAGACGGCCAGCCAATCAAAACACTTGTACATAATTACTTGGGGATAGGTGAGGAATATCATGACGGGCATTCGAAGTGTTCTCTTCTAATAGGGAAGTGACAGAGCTAGTGATATTTAACCAAAGTTTTTGTATCATTTTATGGGCCGCCATGTTTCTAATAATGTTGGTTTGTTCCAGAATATTCTTCTAACGAGTACGCGACTGCACGAAGCCAGAGTGAAGGTGGTGGACTTTGGGTTCGCTCGCCGCGTGCCGCACGCCGACAGAGAAGAGAGACAGAGGATGATGACACCTTGCTTCAGGTACGTTTCTCAGGGAGCTTCAGGTTTCAGGAATTATGATTTACTTATAGGATATCAATATTGTTGCTTCTGTGCTATAATTAACATTCATCAATGCAAGAAAAACCAAATATTCTGCGTAACCTATGGAACGCCTTTAGGAACGATTCTATAATATCGTTTTCTCTGTATCTGTTATTACCAGCGAAAATGGCGTTTTTTATACGAATGTATCAACAGTGTAAAAAAATCAGGCGTGCCTGTGTAGTGGCCATGGCTGTGTTTTATATACGTCGAAAAAAAACTCAAAATGGCGGCGCTTCTTCCTCTGCCCCGCGCGATGCGTCACAGTCCTCACACAACATTACGATTTTTTGGTCATTTGCTATTGAGTGGTGTAATTACATTTTTGGATAATAATTTCTTTAGCTTCAACACCAAACTATCCCCCATCATAAATTTTTCGAGTCGGCCCAATGTGGAAGCAAATTTATTAAAATAGAGTTATGGAAGATGAAAAGAAATACAGGCCAATGCTCATAACGATTTTAATTCAGCTTTGCAATTAATATCGTTCTATAAAACAGCTATACTGGTTAATTTGGCAAAATTCTGTACCATACAAATAAGTATGATTTAATAACAATTATCATAATTTTCTTTATACAATATGGATTTACGTTTGGCCAACAACTCAAACGTACGTACGGCACGTGTGTGGCCAAGGATAGAGCACGTCGATCTATAAGCCACTGCCACTATTGCGGTTGATATGCCGTTGAGTGTACGTTTTTCCGAGCAAGTATGTACAATGGCTGTAGAACGTGTATTTTTGTTGTATTTCAGTCTACCGTACGCCGCACCCGAGGTGGTGTCTCGCGCTAGAAGCAACGCCGCGCCCGGCTACGGGCCGCAGTGCGACCTGTGGAGTCTCGGTGTTATATTTGTAAGTGTATACTAGAATATATCGTGAACTGAAATTGATGTTGTAACATTTAGCTTAGAGCCCAGGTAAAAGAAATATGAGATATAATGTCGATTGTAGTATAAATATTATAATCCTATTATTATGTGGCACGTGAATCGTTGTATCTTAACGCGATGTTTCGCAAAAGGTGTTAAAAGTCCGTAGTCAGACCATCGTCCGTCTCACTCGCGCATATAAATTTTTTAAGATATAAAATGAAGTTGATAAAAAAAAGTCGTTTGTAAAACTAGAAAAAGCTAAGTCAATTTTCATACAATAAAAATCATTTTTAGAAATCATTAACGCAAAAATGATTTTTATGTATGAAAATTGACTTGGATCAAATTGAAATATTTGTGGTATTTTTTTTTTCTACTTTTACACACCGGCGTGTGTAAAAGTAGAAAAACTTTTTTTATATCTCCAAAATTGTGGGTAAGCGCTAGACGGACGATGGTCGAACTACTCTAATGTATAAAAAAATACAACATGTTATTTTTTTGCCAACAGTACTGCATGCTGTGCGGCAAGGCGCCTTTCCAGCCGACGTATCAGAAAGAGCCCGCAGTAGCGCTCATGGACCGCATTCGCGTAGGGAACTTCTCTATGGACGGTGAGTCTGCCTCTGTGCCTTGACGGATTGTATACGAGCATACGGATATCCACAAGAATGCACTAATGAATTTACCAGCGACTTCACACGTCGCGCGTTATACTAAAAATTGGATTTATTAACAATGAACAACTCCAAACTGGTAGGAGTCGGACATGGTCATTAACATAGAAGTAATAGTCTTAGGATGCGAGTCGCCTCTTGGCCAGTGAAGCAATATTTAGTAAGCCTTTTAGGCTTAGTACGTCACTAGTCCTATGTCTCACTACACCGTGTTTAGAGGGTTAGGACCATAGAGTAACTTATATAATTATGGTTAGTACTTAAATAGATAAACTCTTTTATTGTACACACCATTAAATTTACAGTCAAGAGAAATTAATTAAGAACTAGGGTAACTGGCGGCCTTATCGCTAATAGCGAAGTTTAATTCCATCCTAAGGTTGCCTGGAAGAGTCCTGGCAATCTTAGTATGGAAGGAACCTTACTTAGTTGGGAAGGAAAGGGTATTAGAAGGTAATATATAATGTTGCATGGCTTGTAGTGACAGGGGGTCAGCTCATCGCCTATAAACGCCAATTTTTGGGAGAATTTAGTTTACGAATGCTTTCTTACAATAATAAAATATTTATATGCCTCAGGCCTCATGGCTCAGTGGTAGTACGACTGCTTCCTGAGCTATAGGTCGTGGGTTCGATCCCCACCCAGGGCAAACATTTGTGTGATGAACATGGATGTTTGTTCTGTGTCTGGGTGTTTCTATGTATCATAAGTATGTATTTACGAAAAAAAATGTATATATGTATTCTATCAACCATCTCGTTTCCATAGTACAAGCTTTACTTAGTTTGGGCTAGGTGGCGTTGTGTGAAATGTCCTCCAATATTTATTTATTTATTTATTCAGGTCCAATATGGGAGCAGATATCGGGCAGTAGCCGACGGATAATATCGGGCCTGCTCGCGGTGGACGCGGCCCGCCGGCTCACCACCACGGACCTGCTGCGGGCGCTCACCGCCACGCCGGACGACTGCTCGAGCTTCAGACTACAGGTCAGTATTGAACACTGTTAGCCGCGATACGAAGTCGCGACTAATAGTGTTCAATACTGACCGTAGAAAATACTACTCAATCAAACTAGTGTCAGATGGAAACTTTGGTCAGTGGACCGGCGAGCTATGAGGTTAATCGGTGGCAATAAACTAGTTGCCAAGAAGCTACTTAGACTCGAGTCTTACTTAGTATATTTTACAGGACTCATTTCGGGGAGTGTGCGCAAGAGTTTCACGATCTAATTCCACCCTCCCCATTTCACTACACGACTAGCAGAAAGTCTGCGAGTTACCATTCTTCGTTGAAATGCCAAAAATCCGTACTCGGCGATATCGTCCCATGTTCTTGATGTGTACTGCACAGGAATAGAATTTGCCGCCATCTTTGTTTCCTGAGAACTACAATCTTAGAATTTTTAAGGCTAGAGTGAATAGATATCTTCTAGAATTTCTAGATCGTCGAGCTACATCCTCGGTGACACCGTCGCTTAACATCAGGCGAGTTGGTCGTCAATTGTAGATCTATCTTGCGTAAAAAAATGTATTCGTATAGCTACGCCCTGCGGTTTCACCGACGTAACATGTTTAATCTATTTTATTATTTAGCAGGCAAACATTCTACCAAATGAGCTGCGAGAGCAGTCTATACTGGTTTTTGACAAGTATATATATTAAAACAAAAACAAAATACCAGACTGCTAATAAAATGTTTATGCAGCCTAACTTACAATTTCACTCCGCTTGATACGCTGTTGAGTATTTGTTTTTTGTGAAAAAGTACGCGTAAAATTAAAGCAATTTTACGCGTTCTTTTTCAAAGATTATAAATGCGCATTCTTTAGAATAATTCTAGTAAAATCACTTGTTTATTATGGAAAAATCGTTAGAGGTTACAAAAAACGCATTTTATTATATTTGCGAGAAATATATTATTATTTTTACAAAAAAAAAAAATAGCATATGACACTCAGAGAGTGAAGCCAAATCTAACAACACCTCGCACATCAAAGCGGTTAAGACGGTTCGATCGGTCAATCGGTTTAGAATAGGAGCTACATTCTTACCCACATAAATACATACAAACACACATACATACACTCTAAAACATAACCCCCTTCTTAAGCAGTCGGGTAAAAAAACATATAGTATGGACCAGCTGCTGCTTTTCCATGCTGCATTGTCCCAGTTTTAAAAATTCTGCTGATATTCGCTGGTGGTTATGCGTTTCCAGCCAATAGTTGCGTCTGATCCGCCTCATTACGTGTTTCAAATTAAAACTACACTACTTTCAGAGCAAAGACGTAACATATAATTTTCATTTTCAGGACATGACCAAAGCGGACCTGTACAAACGTCGCAACAAGAGCAAACAACAACACAGCTCCGACGCGTCAGAGACGAGCACTTCAGAACAGCCAGAGAGCGACCCCGTCATAATATCCATCAACAACCACTACAACATAATAAAGAACAGAACACACAAAAACTCACTCGAAAACGATGTAGAGCTGATAAAATCACAGACACAAGACACACCCGTCAGTGAAGAAATAGAACCCACATACAATGACATTGACGAGGTACCCTCAGTCAAACCAGTAGAGAAAACATACGGGAAATCCAGATCCAAATTAGATGATTACATGTATGTAGAGAGCAATGAAGCGTTAGATGACATAGATGAATACCCTAAACCTACGCGTAGCAAGAAATCTAAAGAAGCTGAATCGCCCGCAGCTAAGAAAAGGAAAGTTGAAACTAGACAGACTAAGAAAGACACAGGAAGGCAGTTGAGAACGAAAGCAGAACTAAAAGTTAACGGAACTAAAAAGGGCAGAAAAAATGATAAGAAAGATGAAGCGGTGAGACAGAGTACTAGAGTGTCAAAGACTAGATTAGGAAAGGAAATTGAAAAAGATGAAAAGAAAACTAAATCGCCAAAAGTTAAAGTTGAAAAAGAAAAGGTGGAAAACGGATCTAGAAATCTAAGGAGTAACAGTGGAAGTGATAAAGCTAGAATCGAAAAGAAAACGCGTCCGAAAGAATCGATAGAGAATGAAAAGACTAGAGCTGGTAAAGAATCAATAGAAAATAAAAAAGTTATTAGGAATACCCGCAAACGAAAATTTGAAGAAACTGTGAAACCTGTTCTTAGAGAAACTGGTCAAAATGGCCGCCAAAAGAGCACGGAACAGAGGAAAATCGTGCGCGCGAAAAAGGCTAAAACTGTAGAGTCTTTAAAATTGGAGGTAGACACAAATGTAAGGATGACTCGTTCACGTAGGCGGCGTATGGAAATTAGTCTATCTCCCTCTGAAGTTAAAGCCGTAATGCCGGCGTTTTCATTCGAATCAGACGCTCGCATAAATTCCATCGAATCGAATAGATCGATTAAATCGAATGCGTCCAAAAATAAAGCGCGCAACACCAAAGGAAATAACGCGAGCAAAGCGATAAATGCACCGAAAAATGTGAGAGCGACGCGGTCTCGCACCAACCTGAGGTGAAACAATCAAATGAGTTTTTAGTAATTTTTAGAAATTCACAACTCGTATAGATAAAGAATGAGATTCAAAATGGCAGCACACTGACATGACATGACATGGCGTTAGCAAGACAATCGAAAGACAATATTTATTTAATAACGGTTTTTAATTATATCAAAGGCACAGTCAATAAGTCAATAAAAATAAACACACATCGGATTAATCCTTTTTTTCGTCGTGATAGATATAAATTAATTTTAAACTAAATTATGAAATTGTGATTAAGAGTAATTGATTGTTTATATGAAATGTTTGAATCAATTACTAGTGACACCATTTTTTTACCACATTCTTTAGCTAAACGAGGTGTTATCGTTGTTACATTAGACAAATTAATTATCATAAAAATATTAGACTGTTACGCCGTAAGGCAACTAGTGAATTCCAAATGTGTCCTATAACCGACCCGCGCTTGGATAGGACCTCTCTTTACCGATTTATTTATTAAAAAGAATACGACCTTTTTTGCAAATCTAATGATGTTCTAGTGGCGTAAGACATTTTGTTAGAAAATGGAGCCCACTTCTGAAATTGTAACTAAAATAAGAATAATAATGGCGTATTGCCATGTTTTGACGCAATTGTTGGAAAATAACTTGATTGAAAGGAGGGTTCAGCCTTAGAGAACATATAAAATGTATATGTTCCCTCTTACTTGAACATATTTAATATGTTCGGGTAACGATAGTGCATGTAATTTCGGATTTCTTTTATTTTCAAAAAGGGAATGAACAAAGTCCGATATTATTTTGTTTAGGAACTCTGGATTGCGGCTAATACGTACAAGAATAAATCTATATTGTAATTAATATTTTGTGATACTAAAACGTCATTTGATAATGAAAATGGTCGTATTTGTAACCTAACCCTCTGTTTGTAGTGATAGGTTTTTATTTTATCATCTGTTTAATGTTACTATTAATTTAGACACCCCCCTTTTTCCCTTATTATATTACCATTAGAGTTAATTCTTTGACGTTATATTTAATTAGATTATTTTTAAATAAGAGTCAGTGGTGTGATTGTTGAATAATAATTTTATTTTTCTTTTTGTTAAAAATCACATGGTTCTTAATGAAGCGTGGGAGGGAGGGTAGAAGAGAGAATAAAATGACGAAAACTGGAAAATGTTTTTCATTTTTTTTTTCAATCTTACTATGCTTACAGTCAAATTTATTTTTCTAATAAATCTAAATTAGTCTGATGGCACTGAAATATACTCTGACTAATTTAGTCTACGGAAATCAAGACACGTTTTTAATTGTAGATTTACCAACATATGAATGTTAGAACCATTACAAAGTTCACTACGTTTCAATTTGTTACCGAAAGAAACTTAGTTATCATAAAAATGCTTAATTTACCTTCTAAACATTTTCTTCTGCGTCGCATATTCTCTGTTATACCTATCATTCCGTGCTTTGTAGAAAATTTGAGCGAAGTGACCAACTTAGCCGAAAATATTCGAGTAAAATTATTTGAAATATTTTTAATCTTTCCCCACTATCAAATACACTATTTCATATGAAAGACAATTTAAATAAAAAGTGCTTTTCTGTGAAAAACCGTTACCTCAATTTCGTATGCACTCTCATTTTTCTCATGAAATTTTAGTGTAATAGGAAATGTTTAATTTACAATATTAAACAGTTTTTTGGTTCAAACAAATTATTTTTTATTCAGTAATAAGCTTATGCTTGACCGCCAACATATCCGATGCTAAGCAACGTTGCTGTCGACGATGGAGCGCGCTTACCTAGAAGAAATGGATCACTCGCGATTTAAAGACACCCAGATTGTATCACTATAGGTAAAGACCCGTTTGACAATTTTGAAGTGATGAAAGTTTAATTAAAGTGTTACCTTTTATAGTGAAATTGAGCACTTTTTAGTTCTCTCTTGTCTAAAGTTGTAAAAAAAAATGTAATGATATCAACCACAATTTGTCACTCTAAATTGAGAGTAAGAATTCAAGTGAGAGAGAATACATTCTGAATACGTAGATCTCTTTCCATTTTATCATCTGGTTGCTTGTGTGTGTATATTTGTTTGATTAGTTTGATAAGTAATTGTAAATGTGTTTCTATTATAATTATAATCGAAGCGTGTTGGATATCTATCGACTATTTCATTATCTTCCATTACTAGTAAATGTTTTAAAAATTAACTCCGATAACCGATAAAGGAAAAGTTATAACTCTAAAATTAAAGAAATCATTAAATTATCACTTTGACGGTCTGCAAAATACTCATAAAGATTTGATTACAAAAATGCATGATTTTATTAGTTTTGTTTTCACTCCACTGAAATAGGAAAGAATGGACAGGTACAATGGTAACTTTGATTAGGCCTTATATAAAATACTTATATTTATAAATTTCTTAATATGTTGGAGTTATTTTTTAAATTAAAATGTTTTATGTATGGTATATAGTGCCAAAGCATGCTTGATCAATATTTAAATTATTTGTTTTGTACTATTTATGGCAAAGCTTTCATACCTGTAAAAAATCTTTAGCTATCTGACATTTTTTTGTCTGTTTTTCACGATTGTTTTGTCGTATTTAGCGCTTTTACCAAATAAATGATTTGTTTTCGTATAAATTTTCTTTGTAAATAAAAAAAAAACTATTATAGCATTTAGTACAAAAAAAATTGGTCGAAGGTAAAGTTAAAAAAATATTTATAAGTAAATGAATTGAAAATTGTAAAAAAAATTAATACCAATTTTTCATGTTGTGTGGAACGGTTGGCACTGCTAAACTTTAAATGAATTAGTTCAATGTATACTTTATTTAAAATGATTTATTTTGTGAGTTTCGTGAAATACATTTTTAACCGTTTTTAATCAACTTTTTTTTTATTCAAATTGAACTCTGGGGGTCTTTTTTAATCATTATTTTTTTTGTACATATTCCGCGTATTTATAAATGTCTACAAAACCCATATGCCAAATGCAGTCTTGTTACTTATTTAGATTTACAACGTAAATAAATATGATGTGATTAAAATTTCGACCAGTGACCCAAAATTTCAAAGATTGGCATTGGTTGCTTGACCGCCATATTTATTTACATATTTCGAAATCTGAAAAAAAAACCTGAGTATAGACATTAAATCCCCAAGAATTTTTAGCTAGATGCAATCGAGTTTATATCAATGTTATTAAAATAGATACAAGTATGAATTTTAAAATGTAGTACTGGGGTGGTCATTTACTAATGGCTTTGGTTGGAGTGAGAAAGAACTTTCATCGTTTTTATTGACCTATTTGAGTTGTAGGAAATAATCAGCCAAAATATGTAAACATGTTTTTTTTTTGCTGTACCCATAATTAAATATTTCACTATCTTATTACCTACCTATGAAATGTTCATCTACCGGGTCCACAGCTGCTTATTTGTATGTTATTAATAGTATTTACGCGTGCCAAATTCCATATGTGCACTTTTTGATTTTTTGAAATTTGTTACTAAAATAATATGTTTTAAGTTCTAATAAAATCTTAGTTCTGGCATTAAAATTGGAAATGATTTTATACAACTCCATGATTGGTTTAACCGTCGAGAGAAATGACACGAAAATCCAGTAAAATATATGCATTTAATTTGGCAGGCATAACAGTTACTAAAATTGCTGTGGTCCCAACTTTGTTTCTCATGAAATGATTTGTTCTTTTTTTGTGGATATATTAGTTATCAAACATCTATACCTAAATTATATAAACTAAACAAGATCGATTAATCACATTTGAAAATTGATATGTATGAATAAAATAAATCAATAGATAAAATGTATGCAAATTATTGTACACATTTGATATCTGTAGGAAATATAAAATCAACATTGAGGTGTTCAGATATTTTGTGTGTATCCATAGGTAAAGTTGTTTTCTGATATAAGTTTCACATTCACCGATTCTGTCTGATATTTACTGTATGGTACATACTTCTGTTCACTAAAATTGTATTTCGGATATCATAGTGCGTAAATTACTAGTGCCGATACGCAGAAAAAAAATATATTATAAACAATTATAGGAAATTGTAAATTTCCAAACGCTTTCAAAATAGCTTTTACGTCACTACGTCGTATTCATAAGTGCACTTAAGTATGTACTTTGGATGAACCAAAAGAAATATAATTTTTGTAATAATAAATGTAGTTATTTAATAATGTCGGCCCAAAACAAATTTTGTAAGATGTACGCGATTGCCGGCAGGGAGATATTGAATTGTAATAAAATATACCATTTTAACATTATTGCTGTGGTTTCAATATAGCATTAAAAGCCTATCGAAGCATAGATTAAGAATTTTTCGCTACGCTCAATAGATGAAATAGATGGAATCCATGGTGTTTCATACCATGTTCACTATATAATGCAAAAAATATATGGAAGTTTCCTATATTTTTGACAGCGGTTATAAAAATATCTATAATACTAGGTGGTGTAAAACAATGCATTAAATTATTACGTATTTTAGCAATTAATTTATTAGAATTTATCTTCACGTGACTCCAACTTGACAATGTATGACCGAAAAACGGACACGTTTTAAACAGTAGAGAGCAGTCTCCTTCCACTGCGACAAAACTTCCTTGTCTCGGTGTATATAACTAGCTGTTACCCGCGACTACGTGCGCGTAAAAAACCGTTCCCTCCCGCACCTACTAGACCTCCGCCCAGCTAACCCAGTTAAAAGCTAATGACCCGTTCCAGGAGCCGTACCATAAGCGTTCAAGCAGTGTTATTTGAATATTAGTTTGACTTTTGCTCGCTCTTTCAACATAAGAGAGAGAGAGCAAAACATAGGTCAAAGTAATATTGAAATAAGGTTGCATATGCGATTGTGGTAATCCAGCACCGTATCTGCCCTGCTCCTGTTTCGCTCCTAGCTCGATCTCGCTGCACTTTATCCTCACTCTAGTTTATTTTTCATTCAAATGAATCTACTTTTGACCACTGACTCAACACTAATGGACTACTATTATTGTCGAGTCAGTGGATTCATTTGAATGAAAAATAAACTACCATCCCTCTCTCGTTCCGCTCCTGTCCCGATCTCAAGTCACTCTCACTCCACTTCCACACCCTTCTCTCAATCGCATTTCTGTCTCAAGTCCGACTCACTCCCACTTTGTTTTCGTTTCGCTCTCACCTTATTTCCGTAGCGCTCCTGTCCCATTCCCACCTCGCTACTACCGTCAAACTCTCATTCCACTCCTACCTCGCTCCCACCTGACTCCTGTTCTACTCCCACCTTGCTCCTACCCCGGTTCTGTTTTGCTCCCTTTTCAATTCCACTTCACTCATGCTCATTCACCTCCTCTCACTTAAGGAGTTTTTTTTTTTAAAACCTTGAGTTTCATTATTGGAGTTTTCATACGGATTCCTAATTTAACTCGATTAACTTATCAATATAGCCCACAGATATATAAAAAACTTTGGTTTATTCTAAAAGCCTATGCTTGAAGAAGTCTCAATAGTCTATGATTCTGGCTGTATGGGCTTGACACCCTTTGCCGTTCCCGATAGGGAAAAATTAACCAAAAAAAAAAGACTATGATTCTTTCTAGGTCATAGACAAAAATGTCATTTTGACGTGACTTAGTGTTGCCAATAAGTAAAATTATTTATAATTCAGAAATAAAAATGTTTTGTGAAATCACAAAATAATATTTGCTCTTAGACCATCTAAAAATGGACGCGCCTTAGTGTAAATGCTTCGAACAAAAATTTCTGCCATTTTTTGCGGGGGGCGAGGACAAACACACACATAAAAACTATCGTCACACAAATTAACTCTACTTGTATTTTTATTCGCACATAAATACAAATGTTCAACACTTTTACAAAATAGGGCGTGGTTAGGGTAAATTTACATACACAAACAAGTGACCTATACAACCTGCAAAATAAACACTAAAATGTTTTTGCGTTAGTCAGACTAGTGGAGGCGCGGATTTTACCCATAATGGAAGCACCAAAAAAAATGAAAAATAAAAAATTAATTAATTAATTTTTGGAATGAAAAATAAGCTACGGCAACACCAATATAAAAACTGCAGCTAACGATAGTGTTTGATAAATTTCGATAATGATGTTATCGATATTTTGACAAATGAAGAGGTTGACTTTCTACTGTCGATATTTTAATTTCATTCAGTGCTTTATAATAATCCAGATGTAACTATTTTAAGTTAAATATACATAAAAATGTTCGAAATACTGATACTTCTACCATGATTGCGTTTTGGCTATATTAACCGTCAGTTACATGGTTTTTGAGATTTGATTGAAAGGCAATGTTTTCTTTGTCAATATAGATTTTAAAAAAATTGTTGTCTGTAAAGTCGGCTTACGGACGATAGTTTAACGTGACAACGTACTTCCGCGCGCGAGCTCCGAGGAATGATAATTGAACTTTGAATCAATGCGGAGTCGCGGACGGTCGGGTGCGGCGCACACCCGCCCGCTTGCTCAGCCACCAGAAGCGCGCGCGCACGTAACGGGACAAGGAGCGTATAGTAACGGGACAATAGTCATACTTTTTCGTGCATGCAGCTGGCTTTTATCGATTTATTAGACATTGTCACGTCAAAATATGACATAGGGTCAACTGGGGTATTTGCGTCTTTGGGGCTATTCCAAAATTTCAAAAATTTAGTGTAGATAAAAGGTCAGTTACCTTCTAGCAGTGTATATAATTATATTCATGATGTTAGTTACAGACGATAATAATAGGGGTCGCCCGGAATCAGTCGTTCGATTTATGCGGCATTTTGCTTTTATACGTTTTCATGCAATGGCAGTTGCATGGAGTAGGTGAATAAAGTATTTTAAAATCTATGTTTACACATAGCTTACAGTTTTCATTTTATAACACATCTGAAGTTATATATTAACTTATCGTAGGAAACTGCTATTTTTAGGGTTTCATAGTAAACAAGGAAGCCTTATAGTTTTCCCATGTCACTCTCTGTCTATCCGTGGCTTTGCTCAAATACTATTAGTACTAACCGAGAAAATCATGGAATAAAATTGAGAAAAAAATATTTTATGTGGTACTTCCCGTATATCTAAAGTGGGAATGTTTTTTTTTAATATGTGGCTTGTATCATGTGAATACATATAAATATATTCATTATTCATAGGCTATTTTATTTCACCAATATTACAATCGATCAATCCTTTTGTGATATTAAATCATGTTACTACTTTGCCTGGTATGTCTAGATTACTGAATGCAATTTTATTTGTTTGCAATTGTATTTGTTCAATGGTGTACAATAAAGATTTTATCTGTCTCACTCCTCACTATTCGCCTCACACACATGGCAAATGAAAATAGAAGGCATCGCGAATATCTTAAATACAGTAGATAGAGATACAGATCAGTTCAACATGAACAGATGCACAAGGTGCGTTTTCGACAAAGTTGGCAAAAGTGCGATGTAGGTATGGAACTCAGGAACATATTTAACGAGTGGGCTCACCGTGATCTCATGTTGCTTACCTATGATTGTTTTGAAAGGAGGGCATCGTGGTATCTATTGCTCCAACATCTTGGTAAAATTACGCAAGTGCGATAGTGGGCACGACGAGACGAAATCAAATACCTAACGTGGGCCTGTCATGCTGCATGCTTACCGTAGATAAACTTTCTACCATTGTAAATGGTGTTATAAAAGTAGAAATGAATCAACGATATCTTGCAACCCTAAAAGGTACTGTGGCAAACGTCAGACAATGTCGAGTTTTGTGTTGGAAAAATAATTAATTTCACGACTTTTTGTGTTAAAAATTATGTGAATAATGAGATGAAAGTGTAGATAAGAATTAGATTAGTGTTTTGTAGTGATTATGGCGCATAGTGGCGGTGTCTTGAGTTCTGATATATCTCGAAGGAATCCACAGGATGAGTACGAGCTCATACAGAGGATCGGATCTGGCACGTATGGCGATGTGTACAAGGTAGGGGGTCTCGGACTACTTTATTTATTTCTCTTTTCTAAATATAAACTTTCAAACTCGCGTCCCCCACTCCTGCCGTAACAAATTTCTCTCTCATTTTTTGGTTGATTTTTTTGATGTTTTTACAATAAAACTGGCGCATTTGTCGTGTAACTTTGTCAATTATCTAATGTTAACCAGTTTCATGCCGTATAAAGTTTTTAACAGGTATCTAAATTGGTATAAAAACAGGTGCAATTGGTGACCTTGAATTTGTGACAAGAGAAGTTAATTAGACTCAGCACACACCCACAAGTTTATATAAATATGCAAAACACTGCCTCCTTTGTTTAGTTACATAAATTCAACAATGATCATGAGATAGTTTACTGGTTAGCTGATGTTTATAAAACATGCATAATGTATACAAATTTATCAGATGTCAATTTTAGATGGATCTAGGCATTGCCTCTTGGTTCCTGTCATATGATGTATAGCTTGCTATTACTATCATTTCCTTAAAACCCCTCTAAATGACTCTAGAGAATGATTTTTGAAAAAAATCTGAAACATGGCTTTTTAATTTTTACCAACTTCAACGTTTATTAATACATTTTAATAATATTTTTTGTTTGAAATGATATACTTTCAGATTGGTTCCATAGAAATTTCATAAAAATCAGTTAATTCGTTCAGGTTTTAAAACAAAATTGCAAATTTTGAAGTTACTTTTTCAGTTTTTTTAACTTTAACTTATTTAATTGTCTTTGTATAAACAGTTCTTCTTCTTCTTTTTGTATTGAACCCGCATTAAAGCATTTGCCAGTGTCAAGTATTAGGATTTTTTTAAGTTTCTTTAATAAAACAAGTTGTAAATGTTCTAGTCACAATCTAAGTCACATATACAGTCAATTTATAAGTTGAGTCCTGCATCAGTAAAGTGGTGGCGACTTTACTAGAAGCTTCTATGGAGTTTTGCCGACAACGTAAAATCACATGTTTCACTGCTTTATTTCACTTGCCCACACTCAACTTATAAATTGACTGTATACGTGACTTAGATTGTGACTAGAACATTTATAACTTGTTTTATTCAAGAAACTTGAAAAAATCCTAATACTTGACACTGGCAAATGCTTTAATGCGGGTTCAATACAAAAAGAAGAAGAAGAACTGTTTATACAAAGACAATTAAATAAGTTAAAGTTAAAAAAACTGAAAAAGTAACTTCAAAATTTGCAATTTTGTTTTAAAACCTGAACGACTTAACTGATTTTTATGAAATTTCTATGGAACCAATCTGAAAGTATATCATTTCAAACAAAAAATATTATTAAAATGTATTAATAAACGTTGAAGTTGGTAAAAATTAAAAAGCAATGTTTCAGATTTTTTTCAAAAATCATTCTCTAGAGTCATTTAGAGGGGTTTTAAGGAAATGATACTGACACTGGCAAATGCTTTAATGCGGGTCCAATACAAACAAGAAGAAGAACTTGGATCAAAATGAAATTTTTGACAAAAAATTTGTAATGTTGGTTTCTAGTGTTTGGTTGTTTTTTTTTTTAAATTCATTGTGTCATTTAATTCCTTTAAAAATTATAGTATGTTTGAGCAAGATGGACAGGTTTGAACTGTAAACGCCTAAGCAATAAGGTCTATGATGTAATGAAAAGGGATAGAAATCAGTTTTAAACAAACAATCTGAACAACACTAAACTCTCACAAATATGATACTAATACTTATAAATAATTATTATAAACAATATTTTCCTTCTCCATTGTAATAATGTAAATAAACATGACCACTGATTCAATATGACTCAGATCCAATGCTGAAATGCAGGTGCGAATGGCTTATTTAGGTTGTGCATACTTTCCATGCATTAATCATGAAATTTTGTAGTGAGATGAGTGAATCATTTGCCTGATAGTGACTGGATAGTTACCCAACTGCCTAAAAACAAATGTGACGTGTTTCGGATACATCTCTGTTTTCAGATAATACCTATTCTATCAGATAATCTTTACCAACCTGACCAGTTTGATATTCATACATGGGCTTAAGATACTCTGATGTATAGGAATGGTTGCACCATTAGCCTATATATTTATAGATTGGTGGCTGTGAAGATTTTTTTTTTAATTAGAAAATTCAAACAATACTCCTGGGTACAGTATGGGTGGCTTAGTATGGATTTTGGAAGCAGTCGAATCAATCAATTGTTATAGATTTGGTACAGTTAGTACATTAGACAAGCACAAATGCAGGCTGATTGTATCAGCTTGAGGCGCTGGTGTCCATCGAGAATCCAGCTAAGAAGCATAGTACACTAAGTAAGTTATCTTCATAGAAATTGGCCGCCGCCGGTTTGAATGTATGCGTGAGTACCGGGCGTCGTGTACGGACGCACTTTCACGCACACATTCGCATAATCTCGGGCGGACTCGGTGGGCGGCAGTGTAGGCCGTGCCGTGAGTCTGATCGTGCGCCTTCGCGTACTTACGCTGTACGCCTTCTCGAATTCACCTGCTCTTACTAGTCACTTTATTGATTTATTGCAGTTTATTCATAAAAGTATTTATTATCAGTTCGAAAAGAGGCAAAACATATTGTAGTGTCTTTGGGTGCCTCAATAACGACCACTCAAACCCGGGCTTATCATTCTTCAAAATACCTACTGGACAAGAAACTCTACGCCGATGTTAATTAGCGCTCTTGCAATTCACGTGCAGAAACTAGGTACATTAATTACAGGAATTTAATCATTCATTTCAGAAATTTACTCATGGTACCACCCGATGACTTTGTCGTTAATATAGAAAGAATAGAGCAGGTGTTTCGTAAAGCGTTAGAAAAGGACCACATCAACATTAAAATCGGCACGTCAATTTACGAACATCTAAAAGAAATAGAATTTACGATGCCCTGTCCATGCTTCCTTAAAAGCTTTTTATAAAAGTTATACATAAGGATGAATTTATTTTACGCTATCCGTTAACAATAAAGCGTTCCGAACATGCAGAAATCGAAGAATACTTTTTTTCCGTATCTTTTTTAAAATAAATGTCTTTTCTTTTTAATTTCTTTTTTTATTTATAGCTTATTTATGAATTAGTAAAACATTTAATTATATTACGTAAATAAAAACCTAGTGCTGTCATAATACGTAAATAATATTTAACTAAAAATATAAGTGACAACCTTGGGCGTCAACGCAAGAGTAGGCTATTAACTCACCGATCGGCCTTAGATTATCTACTGTTCTTAGTATACTGTGTATTGGCAATGTATCCTTGTTCAGACTAAACTTCAAAGTTTTGAACATCGACACACAGTTGCTAGTCTATCGGTTTTCGATAGCGAAAGCGACATTGTTTCGTGATAGTCTTTCCTAAATAAATCGCCAAGTATGTGTCATGCCATGCGCAAAGTAGGGTTCCGTAGTTGCACTTCATAATTTATATGAACTTAAAACTGGATCTTCTGTTTGATACAATGGACATACAAGTTAACCTTGTTACTTTAGGTGAAATTTACAAAAAAAGTTCATTTCTTATTTAAGTATTTTTTTTAAGTTCATCGACTATTACTCATTATCTTGTGAAGTCTACTTAGCTATGATAGTTTTCCTTTTAATCATCATATATGCTATTAGCATGAATTTTATCATATCTCCTTGTCAACAGTTTAGCTATATCACGTCAAAGCTTAATACTTATCAAACGGATCCCTAAATGAAATTCGTCCCTAATGTTTTTTTTATTTCCTATCCAACGATATCCCATATGATGGGGTATGTGATTTTTTTTTATTCATTTCCACTAGATAAACAGGGGAGAGGTACCCCAATAATATTTTTTTTCTAGGTTTTATTTCACGACTTTTTCGGCATGATTAATAAGTATGTTCATGCCAAATTACAGCTTTCTAGTACTAATAGTCTTTGAACAAAGCCGTGGACAGACAGACAGCTGGACATGACGAAACTATAAGGGTTTTTATTTATACAATATAGGTTTGCGCTTGACCGCTAACTCACCTGCTGTTAAGCGATGTTGGGGTTTACGATGAAGCGCGCTTACCTAGAAGAAACCGATTCACTCGCGTTTTAAAGACACCCAGGTTGTATCCATTGGAGAAAATCCACTCCGGAAGCGTATTCCACAATTTTGCGGTCCATACGATAAATATGGAATTAAAACGTTTCGTTCAGCCTTATGGAATATCCACCAAGAAACGATGACGCTTTTTTGTGTTACTAACCGTTCTAACGTTCCTTAACGTCCAACGTTCCTTGTTTAAAGGAAATGGAACCCTAAAATCGGATGAAGTGTTTTGTTTCCACTTTTACGGGCTTACCGAAAAACGTTACTTAACTTTAACCATCGTCTTAAATTATCTGTCTTCTTTTCGCAAGTGTCATTACGTGTCAGCGAAAAGTTGACAAAATATGTTAAGCATTGCTTTAAGTAACGTTTTTCGGTAAGGCCCTTAATATACAAACTACAAACATCTAAATTGTGGAATACGCTGCTTGATTGGGTTTTCCCCGATAGATATAACCTGGTTGTCTTGAAATCACAAGTGAATAGGTTTCTTCTAGGCAAGCGCACTCCATCGTGAACCGCAGCGTCGCTCGACTTCAGACGAGCTGGTAGTCAAGCGCAAAAATATTACACTAATATCAAAAAGACGAAAGTTTATGAATGTGTTTGTATGTTTGTTACTTCTTCACGCTCAAACGGCTATACCGATTTTGATGTTTGGTATGGAAGTAGCTGACACTCTGGATTAACATTTAAGCTACATTTTATCCCGAAAAATAATCTCCTTTCATATATAAAATTTATGTAAAACAGCGGGTAACACCGCACACTACGATTTGCCATGCTTTTGTTCATATTCAATGAGTATAATCTCATTCTATAGTCATCATAGTATAATCTATAGATAAAATCTCTTTGCTTGTATCTATTACCGTTAAAAAGATACAGCCGTTTTTAAATAAAAACTACGGGTCACTTACGTCTGTTTGGAGCCGAAATATCCGACTATAGTTTCAACCGCATTCGGCGGCGTGTGTGCTGCTCCTTTGAAAAAGACCGCCGAATGCGGTTGAAACTATAGTCGGATATTTCGGCTCAAAACAGACGTGAGTGACCCGTAGTTTTTATTTAAAAATGTGTGAAAACCACGTTAATTTCCATAGTAAAAAGATACAGCCGTTTAAGTGATAGACAGACACCATAGCCTCACGAATAGATTTCCGCACCCTTCGTACGGAAGCCTATGAAAGCAATACACACACGATACGCCACTGGCTTAATAATATCTTAGTGCATTCGGACGTATTCCTAATCTGCTTTTCACTAGCCGATTGTAAAAAAGCTTGTCAAATAGAAAGCCGGGCTAATTTACTCGCCACTCGCTGGCGTGTTGGCTTGTAAGCTAGTAAACTAGCTGTGTGTCATCATTGCTGCTAGCTGCTAGTGAACTATTTGCGAGCATCTTGTCATTTTGGCAGTTAAAAAAACGTGGTTCCAACTCGCTAGCTAGTTCGCAACTGAGCGAGTGTTGTGTCATCCGTGTCATCGACACTCGTTTACTCGCTCACTCGTTAGCTTTTAAACTTGCCGACTAGCAGCTTGTAAACTAGCCCTGTGTCATCGAGTCTTTATGATCTGCGGTCGGATGACATGTCGTCTGCTGTAGCGACAGACGACTTGTCGTTTGCTACGGAAGGTGTTTTTTTACGTAAGATCAATGATTGATTGGTGGTCAATCAATGATCGCCTGATGCTAAGCGACGTCGTGGCCGAGGATGGGGTTCGTCGATATCTATTCACTCTAGCCTTAAAAATTCCAAAATTGTAGGTCTCAGGAAACAGAGATGGCGGCAAAGAATTCCATTCCTGTGCAGTATGTGGACCTATATCGCTGGGTACGGATTTTTGGCATTTCAATGAGGTGGTAATTTGCCGACTTTCTGCTGGTCCTGTAGTGAAATGGGGAGGGAAATACATAGAAACCAGTAGTGTCGCAGCGAAACGTCGTCTGCTGCGGCTGTTTGTAGTCAGCTGCTAACTTGCCACCTTTAGAAATTCCTCTTAAATCACGAAAAAAAAATTCAATAGTTTTTGTGCTGTGTACCTGACACAACACAAACGATTCATCGAATGAGTCAGCGGCTGGTGTTTTGGTTCAGTTCCTCTGTCAGGTGTTTGACCTTCAGCGCTGCAGTTGAAATATAGGAAACGACGTGTCGACACGACGGTAATCACACTAATAACTGGAGATTGTCGCAAGTCTCCACTCTCAAGGGTATGTTGAACTGGTCACTTTATATTGTTATCGGTGTACTAGTTGCGTCCCGCGGTGTCACTCACATAGTGATTAATGAAACCGTCAAAGTTATAGTTTGACTCGCACACCGATTACCGAGGCTTCCGTACTTCAACACAAGGTAAACATTGACATCAGCATAGCTAGCATGGAGTGGAGTTTAGTCAAATAGTCTTGCCACCGTTTTATCCACCTTTCAGTGGAAATAAAATATAAATACTGACATCTTGTGGTTGAGATGATGATGATGACTGACATTGACAACTGATTTAATGTGGATAACAAGTTTCTATATTAAAAGAAAAACAAAATACCCGACTGCAGAAAAGCAGTTTTTGCAGTCTAACTTACGATTTCGTCAGGCTTCATACGCTGTGAGAAGGTATGCGTAAAATCGCAGTAAAAGATTATAAATGCGCATACTTTAGAATAATTCTAGTAAATTCACTTGTTATCACGAAAAAGTTCGTTGAAAGTTACGAAATAACGCATTTTTTTATTTTTGCGAGAGATTTATTATTATTTCAAAATATAGTCTGAGATATCGACTCAAAAATAAACGTGAGTAACCCGTAAGATATTTTAGAAATGTGTAACAATTGGGTTGGTCCACGTTTAGTTTGCATGGTAAAAAGTGTGTAGAGCTTCACGACCTAATTCCACCCTCCCCATTTCACAGGACTAGCAGAAAGTCGGCGAATTACCACCCATTTCTCGTTGAAATGCCAAAAATCCGTACTCAGCGATATCGATCCACATTCTTGTTGCGTACTGCACAGGAATTGAATTCTTTGCCGCTATCTCTGTTTCCTGGACCTACAATCTTGGAATTTTCAAGGCTAGAGTACACTCACTCACACTCACTCTAATATCTTAAGATAAAGATAATAATTAAGATATCTTCTAGATCGACGAGCTCCATCCTCGGCCACTTAACATCAGGTGAGTTGGTGGTTAATCGTAGATCAATCTTGCGTAAAAAAAAGTTATTTCATCGTTTAACTAACGATCGGCCTGGAGTCCAACTGAACACGAATCAATCCAGTCGTTCAACTAATAGGCTGGGTCATCCTCTCTGGGCTTTAGGGCAACAGATACTTTACGATACTATTCATGTACCTACGTGGCTTACTGGTTGTTTTATGATACTGTAATTGAGTAAATATTTAACCATTATGACATCAGGATTCGGTAATCTTGTTTTGCGGCTTATCTATATATATCCACGCACGATACATATAAAAATGTTTTCCATTTTACCACATTGCATTGCGCAAGGAGGGTTGTTTTTCGAGAGTATGTATGTTTGTATGAATGTGGGTATATATATGATCGCCTACATCCTAAACGGTTAGGTTAGGTTTTGGATGTGCGAGGTGTCGGTAGATTAGTTTTTACTCCCTGAGAGTCATATGATAAATTTTTTTGAAACAATAAGCGCGCGAGATAAGTCCCAGTTGTCGTGTATTGTGCATTTCCCCCCAGCCTACCCAATATATCCCAGCTCCTTAAAGTAACGGAGCTTTGTGTCGCTGGCACAATAGTTCCACCTCAACCCAACAAAAAAAAGACGTGTGGCACTCGGAGACTGCCGTGGTAAAGCTATTGCATAATAGCTTTACGCGCGGTGTGTTAGGTTATTTTCGTTACGGAATTTCTGGATTCGGTCTCCACGCTCAAGGCCCGCGATAGAAGCTATGCAATAGCTTAACAAGAAGTAAAAAAAAAAGAAAGCAAAAGCTCTCCATTTAGCAAGTTCTCTAAAAATATGGTTACCGACAAGTAATATCTCATTAGGTCATAGATACTGCATAGAAAACGATAACTCTCCCTGTTCGTTCATTTGTCCTACATAATGCATTGCAGAGTGTTAAACACATTTGCTCTTACTATTAGGACAATAACAGTATGATAAATACCTACCACAGAGTATATACCTATGTAGTTGATTCATATGCGGCCTTGTGTGATTCACTAGATGCGTTTTGCTGGTTTACTCTATGTCGCAGGCAGTTTGCAGAATACGCGGTATTACGTTACGGCAAGAATAAATAATAATTTATAAAAATATGTAGTTTTTCAATACGACTGTCTCGTATTCAGACGGATTATGATTAACCTGAATTCTTTGAGCACATCGTGTTTCTCAACGGTGGAATACAAATAGGTGCGCCATTGGCCGCTTTGAGATTATTAGTTCCAAATATCGCGGCGGATAGCCCAGAGCTATCATAAAAAATTGGTTGTCTGTAAAGTCGGTTTACGGACGATAGTTTAACGTGACAACATACATACGTCCGCGCGCGAGCTCCTAGGAATGATAAATTGAAGCGACGGTCGGGCGCGGCGCACACCCGCCCGCTTCTTCAGCCACCGCGCGCGGTTGTAACGGGCCAAGGAGCGTAACGTAACGGGACAATGAGTCATACGTTTTCGTGAATGCAGCCGGCGTTCATCGATTTATTAGACGTCAAAAATTATATAGATAGTATTGGTTTCACGTGGAAGACGCTGGATGCAAGCCGCTTCCAATCGGTCTTTTTGGAAATCCTTAGGGGAGGCCTATGTCCAGCAGTGGACTTTTTATGGCTGAGATGATGATGATGATTGGTTTCACGTATGAGAACAGTCATACATTTTCCCGTGTCAATAATGCAGCTAAAACTCTGCTACCGTTTCGGAGCATGTATTGCGACTACAGTCCGACTGAATACCAGAATACTGTATTAGAACACGTCGTTTGGTAAACTGCCTAAACGTAATGTAATACGGCGTATTCTTCAAATTTACTGTGACATAAATTAAAGTGATAAAATGTTTTGTCCTGAGTAACAGCCGGTCCACACGGCGCGTTGCGTCGGCTTTGCATAGACGTAGCGCTGTCTCTCCGTCGTTTTACATACTAATAATCATAGTGTTCACACGGCGCGTTGCGTCGACGCAACGTACACACGACGGAACTGCAGCCCTCGAGACGAAGCGGGCGGGGGTGTACTCATTGCGAGGCCGCCGACGCAACGCAAATATTTAGCGCATAGCCACACGAGCGCCGCTGCGCCATCGTAGCGTTACTACAACGCAGTTGTGACGTTTCGTCGTCGCAGCGGCGACGCCGGAACGAAGAGATAGCGCTACGTCGACGCGACACCGACGCAACGTGCCGTGTGGACCGGCTGTAAGTGACTGGCTCACAGACAATGTACAGCCTAAAATCACCATGACAGACATTTTTAGGGGTTGATATCCATTAAGAAAGAAATTTTCGATCGTCTAGCGGATGGATATAACCAGGACCAGTTTTTTCTTTAATAAATGGATTAGTAATTAACTAATTACTGTAATATTATGTCTCTGATCAGATAAAAAAAAAAACAGCCATGCGTAATATATAGTACTTAACTGCAAAACTAAACTTACAGCGTTATAGAAGAACAAACGTACATTCGTTTTACAAGTGTTTTATAAACTAACGTATGATTTGCACACTATAAATGATTCTAATTAACGCATGGTTTTGTTAAATAGGTATTTTTGGGAGTTATTAAAGTGCTAATTCTTCATAGAATACGGCACGGCCGTACCATCATCAAACCAACGAGAATGAGAGAAAAATATCTATATTAAAAGAAAAACAAATAAGCATAAGATGATGCTGTAATTTTTTATTAAGAAAAGAATGCGCACAGCTGCTGTAAAACTTTAGAATTCTAATCCTAGCTAATAATATAAAAGCGAAAGTAACTCTGTCATCTGTCTGTTTACACAGAGCTTCTTTAGAACAAGAAGAAGGACAAGCCTCATTGAAATTAGACAATATTTAACGGATTTATCGCATATAAGTCATATCATGCAGATTCATCTCCGACCACATCGTCGCTTTTCAACAGGCGAGTTGGATGTCAAACGCGGACTTGTTCGTGTTAAAATAATATATATGTATATATATATATGTAGTTTTTTTTAGAATATAGGATATTATTTATCATCATCATCACCGTTTTTTATCACTACGCGGGTGATACCGCGGGGCGCAGCAAGTAATTCTTATAACATCTCGTATGTCTTTGTGAAAAGTGCATCTTTTATTTTATGTAAGAGTTGTGATTTCTAAAAAAAATAGCCTTTGACACTAAAGAAGTGAATCTAATATCTCGCAGATTAAAATCGGTCAAGCCGTTTAGGCGATAGAAGAGGCCCCCGCTCTTCTATCGCCTATTTAGTACTGAAAAGGCGACAAACAGGTAGCAATGACATTCCTATCACGTGGATGTAAAGTCCAAAATAAAATTCACGTACATATAATAGTGTCCTGGGTTGACCGATACTTATATACCAACAATGGATTTTGATTTGAACTCTATGTCGCCGCTCTAATGCCTTATTTATATTGAGAAGTCTAGACACATCTATTTTTTCCTCTTCGAATTATTTTGAAAATCGAAATTATTTTAATCGTGTAAGGGATCTAGTTACTTAGTTTGGGCTACATGGTGTTGTGTGAATTGTCCACCAATATTTATTATTAGCAGGAGAAAACTGGATTTACCAGGATATTGAAACCTGCCGTAAAACACGTTTTTACAAAGTAAAATGACCAGACGAGTGCTACTTTCACATATCCAAATAACTATAAATACATGTGACGCCACTAATATTAATAATAATTAATAACACGCCGTCTGTAACAAGTAAAAAGTAAACATAACGAACATGTGCACACATGTTCGTTATGTTTACTTTTTACTTGTTTTTAACCCCTGACGCAAAAACGATGGGGTGTTATAAGTTTGACGTGTGTATCTGTCTGTGGCATCGTAGCTCCCGAACGGATGAAACGATTTTTTATTTTATTTTCTTTGAAGGTGAATTGGTCGGGAGTGTTCTTAGCTATGTTTCATCAAAATCGGTTCAGACGGTTTTTTGTCGGGGGTTTTTGAGTATTCCAAACTTATACTTGTTACTTACTAACACGCGATTGTTATGATATCAAAAATGAATCAGCTAACAAGTTTAAATAAACGGTTATTTTTTATTATCCATTGTAAAATCACTTGTTTGTTACGAAAAACATCCTTGGAGGTTACGAAAAAGCGCATTTTTTTTGCGAGAGTCGTATAAATTATTATTAAATTAAATTATAATTAAATTATTATACTACAGAAAAATAACCTGTGACATTCAGAGAGTGAAGACGAATCAAAACCCTAGCCCTAAGTACTTAATGTTACCTTTGTTATCATGTGGTTTTTAAGTGTTATCTATCTATATATCTAGATTCTATCTTCCTTATTTGAAGTCGGTTTATAAAATTAAAATATTTTGAGCTCACCATCACACTTCGTTTCGAAAATCACTAGCTTTCTCCATTTTCGATAAAAATAGGCGGTCACCCATCCAAATATAGACCATGCAGAATGAAAGTTACTTCACCATAACATAACAATGATAAAAACAGAATGCCGCGACAAACTGATAGGTAGCAGCTGATAGCGCTTATCGGTTTTCTAAGGTCATGTTTAGGCTCTTATCTGATAACATCAGATAGAGCGATTTTACTGGATTTCGCACAGATAAATAAATGCAGATAAGTGCTTTCAGTACTGTCAATGTGGGTAACTTTGACTCTGCGTCAAATATTGTACGGAGACTTTTTAGAAGGTTCTAGATTATTTTCTGAAGAGATTTGTGGTCAAAACTACTGTAAATTAATTAATCAAGTAATTTGCCTACTAATCCGTTGAGAAAAAAATCGAGAACCGTCTACAATGACGTGTCTGTGGCATCGTACCTCTCAAACTGATGGGCCGATTTTGATCTAGATTTTTTGTTAGAAAGATGATTCCATCGAGGGTTTTCTTGTTTCGCCCTCCGTTCAACCGTTTTTACTCGATTGCGTAAGGAGGGTTATGTTTTTCGAGTGTATGTATGCATGTGGGTATGTATGTATGTATGTTTCTATATAATCGCTTCCAGCTAAACGGCTTGATCGATTTTGATGTGCGAGGTGTAGTTAGATTTGTATTCAATCCCAGAGTGTAATTTTGTAAAATTTAATATTACTTAATACATTTCTCGCAAAAATAAAAAAACGCGTTTTTTCGTAATCTCCAACGAACTTTTTTGTAATAAACAAGTGGTTTTACTAGAATAATTTGAAATACTGCGAATTCATAATATTTTGCAGCGATTTTACGCATACTTTCTCACAAAAACATATACTCAACAGCGTATCAAGCGTAACGAAATCGTAAGTTAGACTCCAAAAACTGCTTTTCTGCAGTCGGGTATTTTGTTTTTCTTTTAACATACGAAGATCTTTTAAGATACTTGTTTGTCAGTATCTCATGCCCACGTTTTTAAATAATTTGCCTAAAACTAGATTACTTATAAACATAAATAAACAGGAATTTAAAAATGTATAGCCACTGAATTACTGGAAGAGTTTATGAAGTTGATTTATATAATCATATTAGGAATACTATACTAAAACTCCGTATATTATAGTCTAAATGAGAGCTTATCTGCCAACAAACTATTTTATAGTTTGGCATGTACTAAAATACTACTTCGTACTAATGTACGAAAAAAATACTTATACATGTACATGTACATGTATAAGTATTTTTTCTGGAATAAATGCTAATTTTATTATGTCATAGTTTTTTTTAAACTTGTAATTATTGCCCATTGCACAATACACCCCAAGCGGGACGTCGGTGCAATTCTTATCACCCCCACTTCAAATTAGAATTAGAATTATTGCCCAATTTACAAAACGGTTATAAGACCTGTCGTCATGTATGGATCGGAATGTTCGGCTGCGAGAGAATCGGATGAAAGGAGATTGCATGTAGCGGAGATACGAATGCTGAAGATGGATGTGTGGTGTGACGCGAATGGATAGAATTAGGAATGAATATATTAGGGGAGCCTAAAAGTAGCACCTATAACAGAAAAATTATCCAGCAATAGATTATCGTGGTACGGACACATCATGAGAAGAGAGGAGGACCACATTTTAAAACAGGCGATCACTAAGAGAAGAAGTCACTGTGGTAGAAGTCGACCGAAGAAAGTACGGATTAATTGCGTGAATGAAGACATGAGGGAAAAGGGAGTAAGTGAGAGTGAGCTATATGACGAATAAGAGAGATGAATGGAGAAAACGTACATACTGTACCGATCCCACATAAGTGGGAACAGGGTAAGAAGAAGAAGAAGATTACTACCTCTTATTTTTTTCGGCCATTGGCACTGATTTAGACCACCCCTTAGAGTAGCAAAGCTGTGTGCTTTGAGTTCTCCTTTTGATGGCCCAAAAATCTTAAAGATTTTGTAACGCGAAGAAGTCTACACAACTTGCCCGTACCATTATTATCGACTTGCTACGTAGTTGATTATCGACGTAATAAGTGTTATCGAAATGTTGCAACACTGTTTCAAACAATGGAGTGACGAAATTAAGTGACGATTGTCGAGAGGAAGGAAGGAAATGTGCCATTTTGTTGTTGGTCTGACAAAAAACTTGAGATGTAGGATTTTGTAAATTAAGTATATATAATTTTTTTAATATTAACATGCCCGGATTCGAACTAGGCAAAGATTTTATGTAAGTTAGCTGAATTAGGTTTAAAGAAATAGTTTTATCATTTGTTTTGTAATTTTGTTCTTTTCCTTAATTTGCTCAATTCATAATTTTTTGTAGTGCTTAGAATTAGAGGGTGATGTGGTCGCGTAGCTACAAACCCCTTAAAATAAATAAATAAAAAACTGAATATAAAGTGAGATTGGTTTTTAAGGTTCCATAGTTCACGATAAACGAAATCGTTATAGGGTTTGTCTGTTTGTTTGTCTGTTTGTTTGTCAAAATACTTTTACTCAGAATATGAAAACTATCACACCACATTTTGGTAAGTAGGCTTTACAAGTTAAGAAGTTATACACGATCAACTCATAAAATGTACTTGGAGCTGCGAATTGCGTACAAATTCCATTTAAAACGCAAGATCAATCAACATGTTCATAGTATCAAACAAGTAGATTTTTCAAGTTCTTAATGCTGATGCTTATAGTGAAGTGCAACTACGGAACCGTAACTTGTGCGTGATCCGATACGCACTTGGACAATTATTTATTTCTGGGTTCGCATGAAAAAAGAAACATCGATGTCGGTAATATTTAGGAAACGAAATCTGTTGTATAAAGAAATGCACAATATACTGGTAAATATTGTGGTCTCATCAATACTCTTAATTTTTATATATTAAATTAATTTGCCCACAATTTTTTATTGTCACTTCAAACTTATTATGAGGATTGAACCCGCACCTTTCACTATTAATATTTCAACGTAACCACTGAGCCTATCATCGCTATCACGCACTAGTGTTGCCACTTCACGCGTAAACAATTATGTACTTACTAAATTACGCCTAACTGAAGATGTTGACGTTCATGGCGCTACTATCAATTTTCCTTTAAAACTTCATTTGACAATGTTAGTTGTTGACGTATCCACCGGTAGCTATAAGTTGGCGATGAGGTCGTGTGGACCGGTGCGGTCTGACCGTTCAGCCAACAAATCTAATTAGTATAGCGAGCGGTCGGGTCACGGACCCATAACTGTTAGCGCCCAAATATGACCGCCGTCGTTTTATGATAGCCCGGTACCTAATTGACCGATATTAGTTACTGTGAGTTAACTGAGCGCGGTAGACGTTGCCCTGTCAGCCTGGCTTAATCGCCAGTTTGGCATCGGGTTTCCCTAAAAGACAAATCTTTTGTAGTTTTACCTGACTGCGCAAGAAGGAGGGTTATATTTTTCGACTATGTATTTTCCGAGTGTCCTAAGCTACATTTTTGTAACCAACTAAATGTATCGTAACTTAAACATAAATGTTTTTATAAGAATTTGCCAGCTGCTTTTCTTGCCGAGGGAAATTGGCCTTTATTTAGGCTATGGGTTGACCACTTGTCACTGCAAGTCAAAATGACATCCTACCCTCTTATCCCCTCTAACCCTCTAATACCTATTCCCCTCCATCTAAACCTCTAATCACGGTCAAAGCGTCGAACGGCCTTATTGGTCATTGATGCTCTGCCTACCCCGCAAGGGAAAATAAACGTGATTTTATGTGTAATCTTTATAAAAAAAAACACTGAAATAATTGTATTTGTAACACTTAGGTACTATGAATCTGCATATTAAATAAATGGTATGAATCCCATACAGATACATAATTACATGCAAACTCTGGCCTTGTGGCTCAGTCGGTAGTGTGTCTACGTCTACCTGCTGAACTGAAAGGTCGTGGGTTCGATCCCCACCCAGGGCAAACATTTGTGTGATGAGCATGGATGTTTGTTCTGTGTCTGGGTGTTTCTATGTATCATATGTATATATTTACAATATATATATATATATATATATATATATATATATATATATATATATTCTATATATATATATATATATTCTATATATATATTCTATCAGCCATCTAGTTCCATAGTGCAAGCTTTTGGCTAGATTGTGTTGTGTGAAATGTCCACAAATATTTATTTATTTATTATTATTTATTTACTTCCTTCGGCATTCGAGTAAAAATCAGGCGAGATCCTATTCTCATAAATTTTATAAAATAATATATCTGAAAATATTACCTCATGTTTAGACAGTTGGGCAAATAGTGCATTGACTGATGCCTCGTGCATAACAAAGAAAAAACCTAATTCAATAAATAAGTGCACTCGTCGGGCCGTCTGTCTGTCTGCAAATTTGGATCAATAAAACAATGCGTTTGGACGTATAAGGGGGACTCACTTGGCAAGCATTTACTGCTTACCGTAGACACGTTTTATTATCTACGTTCAAACAGTACTAAAGTGTGAGAGTGAAAAGTCCGATTCAAAGGCGTATCCAAGCGAGTGAAAAAGAGATAGCGATAAAGGCAAATTAAACTAGTTTTTTTATTAAATTTGTTTGTGAGAGCATGGTACATTTGTATTATAATTATCCTAATCCTAACTTCCTAAATAATATTATAAAAGCAAAAGAACTCTGATAATATAGGCTATATTTTATCATCATCATCATCATCATCATCATCATCATCATCATCATCCCCGTTTTCATCATTACGCGGGTAACACCACGGGGCGCAGCTAGTATACATATTATATTTTGTTGCTAACAATTGGGTTGGATATTTTGTTTTACTTTTAGTATATATTTAAATTATATTATGTAGGCTTTTAAATTGAAACCCTTGAAAACATTAGTCTGAGACACATACAGACACACAGATACCCATCTAAAACTCCCTTTGGTTTAAGGGTGAAGTTTTACGTGTCTGTATGTCTCAATCTAATGAACCGATTTTGATATACATAGTTGTTTTGGTTTGTGAAAAACGGTGATGATGATGATGAAATATAGCATATGTCCGTCTAGCTATCTCAATACCAAATTTAATTACAATCGGTTCAGCTGTTTAGCCGTGAAAAGGTAATAAACAGACTGAGAGATAGAGTTACTTTCGCATTTATTAAGGAGTAAGGATTATCAAATAATAATATAGATTTATTTACCTTGTACGAATGTTTACAAATAATTTTTGATAAATAGGAGGTATTTGATTGTGGTTAGTGAATCATCAAGATTGAATCACATTTTTACATGCAATTTTTTTATAACCTTAATTCTTCTACTTAGAGTTCGAATTAACAAATCAGTATGTGACTAATGTTAATTCTAGTCCTAAATTGCCTTGACAATGTATTTTTGACTCTATTTTGTTGTGTTTGAAATAAAAATTAGATCGAAGAATTTATTAGACGTTTAATTCCTTTCAGTAAAGTTCAAATTACTAAAACATTATTATGTGACTCACAATAATTCTGGCCCTAAATTGCCTTGACAGTGTATTTTAAACTCTATTTGTATATAATTTAAAATACAAATTCTTTTCAAGAATTTGCTAAGTAATCAAATATTTTAGTTTGGACCATACGTTCTTAGCAATAAGGTTGAAAATCTCTGTCAAATGTGATATAAAATTCGTTGACCTGTAGTGTTTGGTTAATTACAAAAACAATGACGAAGAATCTGTAGTTTTGTGTAATTTACTATTTTATCGCGTTAAGTATCGGTTTTAAAGTATAATTACCTCCTTTCACGAAACTAAAGTTAATCTGATAAAAATCTTCTGTAATAATAGCAAAAAAGGTCTATGGAACTTTTTTATTCAGTGTTATAGGTTTGCTCTTGACTGTTAACTCGACTGGGGTGCGATTTTGTAATCGCTCGAAAGGAATTCACGTGCGAATTTACCTGACTTCCGAACAATATCAACAATATTTTCGTAGAACTTCTTGTTAAAATGTGTGTTATTTACCTATTATTTATTAATCCTTATTAGGCCCCATTATTTATACCTTAGTATTAATTCTTATCAAAATAGAGTATTTCGTATGCAGTTCTATGTCAGTAGGTACCTGTATTTTTATTTTTATTAATTATTAAAATTGGACATACCATTTAAAAGTTATCATGAGTGTAATAATTATCAAGATAGTTTTTTTTTTATCAGCCCTGTTTGTACAAACTGTCCCACTGCTGGGAACGGGCCATCTTCTCATTGTGAGAAGGGTTAGGCCATAGTCTGCCACGCTGGCCAAGTGCGGGTTGGCAGACTTCGCACATCTTCAAGATCATTGAGAACTCTCAGACATGTAGGTTTCCTCACGATGTCTTCCTTCTAACACGCTTTTATTAGGTCGACCTGTATGTAATGAAATCTAAGGTAACTAATTTAACCATCTTCCAAGGATCGTAGCGTCATGAAAATTGGCAGCTGTATGTAGTTCTGATGACAATACAATAATATGGTACTGTCGAACTGATCTGATGATGGAGCCGGAAGATATGAACTAGAACTTCATGATGGAACATCGTATCATAGCTGTGTTTGGATTTGTTAGAAAAGTATTGTAATGAACTTTGACCGCAATAATTTGTAGCGTGTTTTTTTGTTTTTAAACTGTAATTTGTTATATACAGCTTCCTAGGCCAACTTTATGTAGGTCTTATGTTATAAGCTCTCTCGCGAGGTTTACTGTTCGTAGAACTACTAGTAGTTATATATTTACGTGAATTATAAATATAAAGAATAATCTTAGATCGTCGCAAACGTTGTCCTCTCTTACATTATCCGAGCTAGCTGCAAGGACAAAAAATAACTTTGAAATTGTTTTTCTCACCGCATGTCTGGTTTGCGGTCTACGATGAAGTGAACTTGCCTACATGAGACTGATTACCTATTATACATTGTATGTATGGATATTTTTCGTCAAAGTTTTTGGAATCTCCACCAAGAAATGATATTGTTTCTTCGAGCTTCTAGCCGTCAAACAGTGATAAGGGCAGGGGAGTGATCAGATCATGCAGGGGTATTCAGAACTCATTCGGATCCGGAATCGATTCGGAATTTATATCTCCGTCTCTGTCATTCTCTATGGAAATGAGAGAGACGGAGATATAGATTCCGAATCAGAATGAGTTCTGAATACACCTACAGATGCAAGCTCATCGAAATATATCCGATAATAATTATAGTTTAAAAAACTGAAAAAAAAACGACTTCGAAATACGCAATACGTTAACTTGGATTAAATTTTTTCAGTTATTTTGTTAAAATAACCAAAGTACTGAACCGATTTTGATAAAATATATATGGGTACTTTTGAGGTATTACCTACCAAACAAAAAAAGAATCATCGAAAATAATTCATAATTGGAGTAATCGCTGAACATACATCTCTCTCTCTTCCTAGCTATTCATCCCATATGGTAGTGGGGTCAGCTTTCCTGCTTTTGTTTCTCCACTTTTCTCGATCTTCGACGTCGTCGTTGGTCAACTCGCATTCTCGCTGATGAATCGCTGAACATACATACAAAAGGAAAACCATACAGTCTAATTGAGAACCTCCTTCTTTTTGGAAGTTGGTTAAAAACCAATTTACTAGTGACTTTTTTCTTTTGCTTCTTTCTTTGGAATTTAATCCAAACAAAAGGCTAGTTGCTGATGAGCTTTTAGACACGTTTCTCAAAATATCTATCCCAAAAGTGACTACAAGGCTTATTAAATTAAATCTGTTTACTCTATGAGTTTTTGATTTTTTTACTCGCCAGTTTTGGGGTTCCGTAGTAAACAAGGAACTCTTATTTACTACTTTTTCCGGAGTGAACGATGAAAAAGTATTTTGTTTATTCATCAAAATCGGTTCAGGGCCTTAGTTATGAAATGGTCACGATTTAAGAGATTTTGTACAGTGATAACTGAATTCTTCTAAATAGGGTTAAACCTATATTTCATCAACATCATCATCACCATATTTTATCACCACGCAAGTGAGCCACAAGATGTTTTAAATAAATCTGATGTAATGTCTACACTCCTACACTTTGCAGGAAATATTTTTCCTAATCAAAGCTATCCTTATTTCCAGGCGAAAAGGCTCAACGGAAATAATGAGCTTGCTGCCATCAAGGTGATAAAACTGGAGCCGGGTGATGACTTCGCCATCATCCAGCAAGAGATCCTGATGATGAAAGACTGCCGGCATCCAAACATCGTCGCCTACTATGGGTCCTATCTTAGAAGAGACAAGCTGTGGATTTCCATGGAGTACTGTGGTGGAGGCAGTTTGCAGGTGACTCTTTAATAGTTTATGAACACCTGGTACTTCTACCTTTGTTTTTAACATAGAGGAAACAGATTGAAAAGATTAAGGATATAAAATTGGCGCTGATTGATGAGTTTGCCATCATGCAGCAAGAGATCCTGATGATGAGACTGCCGACGTATCGTATCATAATCGCTTAATATAGGTTTTAGAAGACAAGCTGTGGAATTCCATGGAGTTACTCGTACTGTAGTGGAGGTTGGTTGTAGGTGACACTTTAATAGTTTATGAGCGCCTGGTACTTATACCTTTGTTCGTAAGGGTGAAGTAGCATAGTTTGAAGGTGATAAGGTGATAAAACTAGCCCGGATGTTGACGAAGTCTACATACGATAAGAGACCCTGATGAGGAAAGCCTGCCGGCATCGACGTTCACCACGGGTTCTAATAATATAATACAAAACTAAATCGCAGATTTTCGCGCGGAAGAGACAGAAGCGATAAGTCGTGCTGCCCAGAATAAACTTTATATGTTAAAGACAATTTTCACATGAATATTCAAAATAAAAAGCTTAGGAAAATAAAAGAGAGCGATTACGAACTTTTACAAATTCCTGCTAATCGCTTTGTGCAATTTAAAATTAAAAAAAACAACCGTAGTTATTTACTTTAAAATAAAAATAAAAGACCAGAATATTCAAAATAAATAGATGGAGCATCTTAATACTCTCCTCCTATCTCTATTCCAGGATATCTACCACGTGACAGGTCCGCTGACAGAAATTCAAATAGCGTACATGTGCCGAGAGACGCTGACTGGCCTGTCATATCTCCATAGCATGGGCAAAATGCATCGGTAAGTTTCCCTTACAGAGCGCTTTAAATACTATTTAATTATCCATATTGAACTGCTGAGGTATGAAACTATGCAGCTTCCAACTTATTGTATCATCATTCACAGCCTTCTCTGTCTCACTGCTACGCATAAGGATCTTTCTTATCTTGCCATCTTCTTCGGTCCTGTGCAAATCGAGTCCAGGTTCGACCCGCGATTGTTACTATATTGTCGACCCATCTTGTAGCTGGACGTCAATGTCACTTTCTTTAATGTACAAAGTTGTATCATTAGTTCCATAGGTATCGGTTAACAATTACGGAGGAATATCTTCATTTTTCTTTAATGGTACTAAGGACACAACGTTGTGTCACTTGTACCATCAATGGTACAAATCAATGGTACCACTATATGGACAATAAGGCACTTATTATTATTATTTTATTCTGTTAGATCCTACTCTTGGGCAAATGTCTTATAAAATATATAAACAAAATAAATTTATAGTTTCACCAAAAAATATGTTAAAAAAACTGTCGCATATTTCATTTAATCAAAATATTGAAATCGACCCGAACCATTATCCCCAGAGATTTGTCTTTTCTTCTTTTCCGTTCCTTTTTGTGTCGTGACAAGAAAGTGAAATATTGACACGATATTTTGAGAGTAGTCATAGACGGTTCTTTTTGTTTTAGTGACATAAAAGGCGCGAACATCTTGCTAACAGATTGCGGAGACGTGAAGTTGGCCGACTTTGGTGTCTCGGCGCAAATCACCGCCACTATCAACAAGAGGAAGTCTTTCATTGGAACTCCTTACTGGATGGCGCCTGAGGTGAGCTTCTTGGAACTTCTGTTAGCTTGGTCGTTTCCTTCATTGCGTCCGGCCATTTAATCAATAATATGGAGACAATTCTTGGAAATTATGATTGCCTGGTAGTTTTGTACTAGAAAAGATACCATTGGCAGTGGCTGCCATCTGCTAAATGAGAGAGAATAGATTGCAATATATTTTCACTCCTTTATTGATCTGCCGGTCAAATTCGGAGTTCAATACTAGAATGTCGTCATAATTCTCTTTACTCATGACAGCCTGGTACTTTTAGTCGAGGAATAATCTGAGTCCAAATACGGAATCACTACGCTCATTTGAAATGTAGTCAATCGATATTAAAATATATGGAAAATTGAATAATCCTCAAGTGGACGTAAATGGAAACTGTATTTTTCGATGAGCTAATTTTTGAATTGTTTTTTGTAGGTAGCGGCTGTGGAAAGGAAAGGCGGCTACAACCAGCTATGTGATATCTGGGCTTGTGGGATCACCGCTATCGGTAAATTATTAAGTCCACCTTGTTACTTAATCCATTAGGGATATATTTTAAATACCTAGTATGTAACTTGAGATTGCTAAGTGCTAACGTTTTATATAAGTTTCCACAATATAGACAGAATAAAATTACCTTGTAATAAGAAATGGGTAGTGTAATCTATAAACTATTGTATTCGATCATTCCAGAGTTAGCCGAACTCCAACCTCCTATGTTCGAACTGCATCCGATGCGGGTTCTGTTCCTGATGTCCAAGTCTGGATTCAAGCCGCCTGTGCTGCGTGAGCGGGAGCGCTGGTCGCAACTCTTTCACAACTTCCTCAAACTGGCGCTCACCAAGAACCCCAAGAAACGACCCACCGCTGATAAACTGTTACAGGTCTGGGAGAACGCTTCATTGGTTCTGTTGGCTTGGTACTTACTAGCTGGCAGAACTTGAACTAAAAAAAATTCTCTGTCTGTTGAATATATCACTAAAAGGTCTTTGAGAACACTTTCTTGATTCTGCTAGCCTGGTACCTACAGAGCTCCTCAATTTGTTGATTGATATGATATGGATATGAAAAAAAATATCTTACAACTGCTAATAACACTTTTTTAAGTTTTTGAGTTTCCGGCAGCCTAGTGGTGAGACCGTCTGACTTGCGATCCGCAGGTCCTGGGTTCGAATCCCACGGCACGCACCTCTGTCTTTTCGAAGTTATGTGCGTATTGTTGATTGCCGCCAACTTCAAACGGTGAAGGAAAACATCGTGAGGAAACCTACATGTCTGAGAGTTCTCAATGATCTTGAAGATGTGTGAAGTCTGCCGACCCGCACTTGGCCAGCGTGGCAGACTATGGCCTAACCCTTCTCACAATGAGAAGATGGCCCGTTCCCAGCAGTGGGACAGTTTGTACAAACAGGGCTGATAAAAAAAAAAAAAAAAAAAAAAAAAAGTCTTTAAGAACCCTTTATTAATTCTGCTAGCCTGGTACCGGTTAGATGGAAGAACTTCGATCTCCACTTGTAAATAAGTGAAAGCAACGTTCAATGATTATCACGATCCATCTAGAAAGATATATTGTGATCCATATAAATACCTGTCAATACTTACTTCTAGTATCTACTTTCTACTTACTAGTATACACACTCTATAAATATTATGTTATGAAGTAGCTGCGGATTACGGTGGAGCCTTTGCTATACAAATTTATTTGAAAAAAAGTCTTCCACTACCGGTAAACTGCTACGAATCTGTGAGAACGCTAGCTTAGTTCCCAAATAAATACATATTATAGGGTGTTTATATGTATCATATGTATGTATTTACAAAAAAAAGTATATATGAATTCTATCAGCCATCTGGTCCCCATAGTACAATCATTGCTTAGTTTGGGGCTAGGTGGTGTTGGGTGAAACTGTCAGTATTTATTATTTATTAGTTCCTAAATTGCCTTGTTATTTGCAAGATCCTCAAGAGTCTTGCAAATAACAAGGCGAGCGCGGGGAGCGGGTGAGGGACTCGTGATTGGCGGGAGGCGGAGAGTGTCCATTCTGTGTGTAATACTATTAATTTATTCTGTGATTGTATACAGGTTTTATTCCTGATGCTTACTTATTTACGAAACTTTCGTTTCTACAAACTATATTCTGTTTCATGAAGGCCAGTTGGCGTGCAGATCAGCCAATACTCAGTCGGATATTAACGTTATTTTTACATTTTTAGCACGCATTCTTCCAACAAGACATGAACAAGCGGCTGGCGATAGAGCTCCTGCACAAATACTCAAATCCACCTACGCATAACAACTTGGAACCCGATGAAGAAGCCGTAAGTGACTCACTTTAATTGAACTTATTGCACTCCTTTACTGGTACTGTAATATTACTTTATAATATATGTAGTAATCCTAGGGTCGAAAAGTTCTCGAATCCAGACCACGTTCCGCCAAGCGTAGCGTGGGAAGACCAGCCGCAAGTAAATGGTGCCACAGCAAACATTCCCCTTATTTTGGGTGGAAATACCCCCTTACTCAGAAATCCTCTACGACAAAAAAATCATAAAACTGGAAAACCTATGTACAAAATATACTAATTTATTGAAGTTTTATTTTTGCCTCGTTTAAAACGCGACCACTTTACGGCTATGGTCAGTGATATCATGAAGATGACAGCACACACACTCACTGCGTAAGTGTATAGAATGCATTAACAGTATGACCGGGTTAGTGTGCGCTACATCACAAGTACATGTGATTGCAGTACTTTTTTCTCGTTTTTGCGTATTATGGTACACTGATATCGCTGTATCTTCGTCATTTTTCATCCAATTTAGATATTTTTTTTCTAAGAAATTATTGGATTATTAATCGCTACACATCTGCATAATAGATAACAAATGTGCAAGTGCTCCATTAATCTGGTTGATAATGTTCGTTTTACAGGCGTTGTCGAACGTCCCTCAGCGGATCGCGTCGAAGCTGACCGCGCGCCGTCGAGTGCCGCCGAGGAATGACCACGATAACAACGCTATGAATCTTAGGTGAGCTTTGGGAAAAGTTTAATGAAGTATGACTTCTTTAGGCATATATTTTAAGAGTCTGTAGTTTAATCATAGACCGTCGCGTTCGCGTATACCCACATTTTAGATATAAAATGACTGCATAAACTTATAAAAAATCGTCGTCTGTAAAACTAGAAAATAACATCACAAATATTCGACAAAAAATTCAATTTGATCCAATTTCATTTACATACGTAAAAATCATTTTATATGTGTATGTATATCATATTAACGCAAAAATGTATAGGGTTCATAATCGGCTGCAATGGGATAGCGGGTTACTAGTACAACCGCATGGCGCAACTAGTAAATTAACTATTATTATTTCAGGTTATCCGGATCGAGTGTGGCTCGTCGTTCATGCGCGTATGACGACTCTCCCATTGTGGATTTGGACGCAGATGAGCTGCCTCGAGTCATCGACCTCGGCGCGGAAATCAGCTGTCATGGTGACACCGGCAATAATGTCAACGACCATGGTAAATATAATAAATAAATAAATAAATAAATCTCTCATAATAATAGGTCACTCGTCAGTCTAATAAATAAATACTAAGCAAACAGTGAAGGCGCCTTACATATAGCTAGTTACTTGTCGACGTCGGATCTCTTTATATTTTCTGATGACTTGTGTGGGTCTTGTGTGCATTTCGGGAAGTTTTAAATTGTTTTCATTTTGCTTTATTTATTTTTCCAGTTTTCCACCGGCAACCAAGTGAAGATTGGTCCGTATCGTCGCTAATGTCCTGTCCGAAACATAACCCTCTAACCACTGAGCTCTCTACCGACACGCTGCCCTCTAGCGAAAAGTGAGTACAACTACGCTTTGTGTAGTTCATGGGAACGGGATACAGATGGCGCTGTTTTAAATATTTTATGTTTAGTTTATTTTTGTTGCTTTTTATTGTCTGTAAAGGGGTTTGAGGATTTTTTTACGGGATCCGGTTGATTATGATCTCGTTTAATATGTTTTAATGGTTTTAAAAACTAATAGTTCAAGTGGACTGATGTGTATATTTTACTGGTGGTTATTTGTAGGTTGTATGGTACTTGTGAAAAGGGGGTTTTTAGGGGATGGAATTATAACTCGGGCGCATGTTTTGGTTTTATTTAAGGTGAAAGGCTAAATAGTGGATATTCGAATATCAAAAAGTGTTTTTGTCTTTGTAACTATTATCTATAAAGCTTGCAGAAATCTATAGTGTTCAAAATAATAAAAATGGATTTATAGGACTATGTAAGCAATGAAGTACACTGTAGATTGGCGTGATAGTATAAATAATAATAGATTGTCGCAAACATTGTTTTTATTTAAAATAGTTATCCCGCCTAGCTACAAGCCAAAAAAACTCTTGCATTTCCCACCGTTGCACATTAGAGGTAAATTTAAATTGTATGTTAGTTCTGGGGGTTGAATATAGATGGCGTGACTTTCCGAAGAATAGGACGTGGTGTGCTTATTTCTTAGTTTTATGTTGCTTTTTGTGGTTCTAAAAGGCTTTTTGGTGAATTTTAAAATAGTTACAGTGCGCGTAGTTGACACATCTCGGATAGAGAGAGAGGGAAATATTTGTTAGTTAATGCTGGTTTTGTATTGAGTTTCTTAAATCGTTATTGTTTGATGTAACGCTGAATGCTTTCAGCATTATATTAAGAACATGTTGTCGTTGCAGATTTCGCCACTACATTATGAGTTTCTTGGTACAACAAGATAAAACTGTTTTCTACCCATTAAATATTATTTCTCCTTTTTATATGAAAGAGCGCGCGATAATGATTCTCGTAAAATGACATTGTTCTGTGCGATAGAGAGGACGTATTATAAACCCGACGCTTACCTTTCTCTATCTCTCTTGATATGTCTCCTATGTGGATTTTTATATCTCCCTCTTTCCAACTTTTCTGAAGTACCATATCTAAATAAGCCTCGCACTGTACTTTTTCTACAAATTAAAACGCTTGTTTGTTTTTGTTTATATGTTTTCATTGTTAGTTATATTATATTTATTATTTTATAGCAAGTGGTGTCGGGTGATCACGGGTGATGATATTTACAAAATGACCTTAAGGTACATACAAATTGGGATTAATTTTGTAAATCAATCAAAATTCTAATTGTCTATTTTTATCGTTTTGTTTCTAACAGTTTTGAAAGTATTTGTGTTAATTTTTTTTTTTTGGGAAATTGGTGATGGTTATTTTTTCAAAATTTAAAACATTGACCATGGGTGTTATGCACAGAAGCTATAGTTATAGATAATCACGGTTTGTTTTTAATTTAGGACAGACATAACGAAGCAACGACATTAATTGACAATAGCTTTGAGGTGTAAATTAATATTTAAGTAGGTACCTCCTATAAACTAATTAATTAAGGAACTAATTAATTAATTAAGGATTAAGGAGATTACACCTAGAATTTCAATTTTTCTAATAAACATCTCGATTATCTATGGATCTTGGATACTTTTCCAAGTTAGGTTCGTTTACATGCGTTACCGCTAGGCTAGTCCTATATTTATATTTTGATTATATATTTATTTTGATCATTTGTGGTAAGGAAGATTTCTGGGATAAAAATATTTCGCATAAAATATGAAAAGTATTTAGTTTACAAAAACGTTTGATATCATTCACTGCCAAATTATTGTATGAAATTATATTTCTTATTTTTTTTTTATATATCTTATAATACGTGATACCAAAAGTGTATTAGATATAGTCGGTAACCCCCATTAGTTCTATAGAACTGTGACGTCATAGAACTGTTGTTTTTTTTTTATCCTTTTAGTTCTATGGTAGAACTATTAAAACGAAATCTCTCTCATTTGTTCAATAGAACTAATAATACATGGTAATTTTAACATAAAGAGGTATTATTGTTATTATAGGTAAGAATAATTTCGTTGCTTCGTGTGTCTTATGGTGGTTGACTGACCGGTTCAGGTACTTCGAAATTCGTTGCAAACAAAATTGTCAACTAGCGGGCAGCTTATTGACAGAAACATGAGCCAAATAGGCACTTAAATGTGTGTTTTCTCAAATATATACAGTTTATTTTAGAGAGCATTAACCGAGATGTATATTACTCGAATCAAAAATAGTCTCGATCATTTTACTTAAACCGCGAGGAAATAAAAACGTTTTAAAAAAAACTCGATAGAAATAAAATCACAAAAAAATAATAATTAAATAACTAAATTCACTAGCATGTGGCTTACATAGCCTATTCACTAGTTTTTTTTTTATCAGCCCTGTTTGTACAAACTGTCCCACTGCTGGGAACGGGCCATCTTCTCATTGTGAGAAGGGTTAGGCCATAGTCTGCCACGCTGGCCAAGTGCGGGTTGGCAGACTTCACACATCTTCAAGATCATTGAGAACTCTCAGACGTGTAGGTTTCCTCACGATGTTTTCCTTCACCCTTTGAAGTTGGCGGCAATCGCACTTCGAAAATGCAGAGGTGCGTGCCGTAGGCTTCGAACCCAAGACCTGAGGATCGCAAGTCAGTCGGTCTCCCGACTAGGCTGCCGGAAACTTGTCACTAGCTTTAATTATTAATTATCCTAAAATCGAAAGCTTTTAAAATCAGTCTGTTCGTGGCAAATTGCTTGAGATGAATTTTTACGAATTTGGATCAGTCACCAGTCACCACATTTATGAAATATGCCGCATGCAGTTTTGGGCCGCGTCTTTTGGAATTGGCTTTATATTTAATTATTGGGATTGTTTTTATATAAGTTTTGTTTGTTTTAAGGTAAGATTTACAACTATGGAGTGATTGCCTTGAGTTGAGCGTGTGGCATAAGATTTGGTTTTATTGCATTAAGTGTGTTATTATGATGGGAATGAGGTCTAAAATTGTTGTCTATAAATACATTATAACAGTTTAATGGATAAAAACGTTGATATGTGGTCCCAAAGTTTATTAGATGTTTTTTTAGTGTCAAATTGTCTTTTAAAATGTTTTTTTTTTTCATTTTGAACAGACATCAAGTCACTTAACATCAGCCACACCGTCGCTTAACATCAGGCGAGTTGGTGGTCAATCGTAGATCTATAATGTATTAAAAAAATGTTGCGTACATTTAGCCTAGAATATAAAGTCTCAAATGAGGCCGCGGGAACACGCTGTTTGGTGCTTGTCTTCCGATTTTCGCCTTGAAAAGGGTATATAGCCGTAAGCCTAAAGTAGATATTTCCCTGAGATTCCGCATGCATTTAGCTCTAAATTTATCTTATAGTATTCAAATACTATCGTAAATATGTAGTTCGAGGTAGTAATGTCGTCTAAAATAGTTTCCATGTTCAATTTGATTTATTTACGACTAAAGCCATAAAATACAAACAAACATGTCAGAAAAAAAATATTAAAAATGCAACGTATTTATTCATTTAAATTTCTTATTTCTTACTTTTCATTTAATTTTTAGACCTTATTCCCACTAGCATAAAGTTTAGTATCATCGGGTTCGTGGCATAACCCAGTAAGTAAAATCTCTCTTGTTTTAGGACCCTCTTACAATATATTGACGAAGAGTTAATGCTCAGGTAAAACATAGAGAAGTTTACCGCATGTATTAATACTTTACCCCCTTATTAATAAGATTTACATTGCTTTGACTTGGATTTGGTTATAGTGAAAAGCAATCTTTGAATTGTGCGACGTATTTAAATAACTTACAGCTAAAATTTTAATGACAAACGTCGGCACTTGCCTGAAAAATATAAAATACTGTTTTATTTATTTTATTTTATGTAATAAATATCTCAGAAAAAAAAAATCAAGCAAAATATACATTTAAAAATAACATTTACGTAATATATGTAAATGTTATAATAAAATCAGAAATCATAAGGTTCAACCCACTTGTGCTATATATCTTATACCGGTATGCTACCAAAGAGTACCTTTTATATACGGGTTATTCTACTATCGTGATACTCGCCCGTGAATCTCCCATGTGTCAACAAAATCAAACAAACCAAACAAAACCAATCTCAGCAAAATGGCTGTTGAATATTCAATTTGTTAAAGAGATTCGAAATTCGAATGATTTTTTTAATGTTTTCATAGCGTAATGTACGAGCCCCGGGTAGCAAACATGTATTTTATAGGAACGCGACTGAAGTAGCGTCTCTTTCAAGTATCATTATGTGTGAAGGATTACCTATCTACAGTTAGAATTGTGAAATACCGAATATAATTTCCTCGAAAACTTTTTTTTTTTTTTTTTTTTTTTTTTTTTTATAGAAGATAACTCGCATGATGTTAAGCGATGGTGTGGCCGAGGATGGAGCAAACAGAAATGGCGGCAAAGAATTCCATTCTTGTGCACTACGCAACAAGAATGTGGATCGATATCGCTGAGTACGGTTTTTTTTGTTGATAAAACAAACAACTAATAACTGTTCGGGCAAATTACACTGATGGGTAACAAACTTAATATGGAGTCAGAAAGTAGTGTCATGAAAAACATCTGGAATAAGGAAGTTCTATGAAACGGATTCGGGCAAGTAAGATTCAAGCAAATGTAATTCGGTTTACAGATATGTTACCTGTGTGAAGCATTTATTTTTATTTATTTTATTTCAAAGTATCTTTATTAACAGACATATTTTCACAGGAGTTTGTACTGGCTAGTGTATATTAATTCCTAGTTGTACGTTGTCTTAGAAGTAAGCTTATTTACCAAGTTTAAATCAATAACTTATATTAAATTTAAGGCATATATTTTATGTGACGCAAAGGTTTTTTTAGCAATTAATTATTCTCAGTAATTATGTATGTATGCTTTAGTGATAGCATAGCATACCATAGCATAGCATTTATAACAGATTTTTAGATAAATAAATTAATAAACTAACCTGTGTGAAGTGCTTAAGTGTAGAGGTGACGTCAGACTGAGTGAAGTAGCGAAAGGAAAGGTGCTTTCCAACCTCACCTCGTGGGATAAAGGCTAGACAATGACGATTGTCTATAATATTATGAATACTACATTAATGAGCGTAGTTTGTCATTAAAATTTCCGGGCAAGTACTATTCGGTATAGGGCTCATATTCCTTGTCCTTGTCTTGCGATGTTGGACCAATCAAGTCGAATCAATTTGTCATCAATTGCAACGTATTTAAAATGATAACACGTGTTGTCCTTTTCGAATATTTCAAAAGGAAAAGAGACAAAACGTTGAAAGTAGTTAATATATTACAGGTTTATTAATAAGGGTGGTGTTGTATATTTTATTATGTAGATGCTTTTTTGTGTGTTCGGATTGTATTTTAGAGTCGATTCGAAATGTATATTTTCCAGTTATTACACTTTGCATTTAAATAGACGATATAAATCTGGAGTTTAAAATTAGAATGTACGAAACCCCACGGCGGATTAAAAAACATTTTTGTAATTATTTTTTTTCATTAAGAATTCAAATAGTAGCAAAAATGCGTTTTATGAATTATGACGCTATGTGATAGTATTCTAGCATGTAGCAATGGTCAGAACTCTTGGCCTTAATAGGAGATGGCTCTCAAGTGAAATTGGAAATGGTTACACTTTTAGGTGTGTTGATAGATCCTATACATTATGTGCTGTCGTGGTGTTTCTACATTTAATAAAAGTAAATAAAAGTTCAAAAATATCCTAGCATGTAGCAAGCAAACAATATCTAGCTAGCTTTAGCTAGCTAGCTAGCGCTAGCTTTAGTTTAGCATTTACCAATTCAAATTAAATAAAAAACCTAAATTAAAATAAAAATTATAATGAAAGATATTAATAAAAAGATAGATTATTTATTCTACCAGCACCACTTGTTATTTATGTAACACAAGAATAAACAACATTTAACCTCGCATTTGTTAAAAATATACCCTAAAATTGTGTCTAACAGCACTCCTAGCTTACGAGCCCCTAACCGCACTGCATTACCCCCAAAAAATGCTTGCAAATCTCCCAAACTCTACAAAAATAGTAATTCTTCCAATTTTTAACAGGGCAACACTCCCATTGACAGCGGAAACAGCAGCAATGGCGACTGGCAACACAGGCTTATCGCTACACGACCAACATCTATCCCAATGTATACAACTGAAGCAGAACTATTTAAACAATTCCACCACAAACATATACCAGAATTTAGCGTCTAATCTACAGAGCGCTTCAAGAGTATCCATAGACGATCCTTTGTGTAGAAAAATGGAAGATATTTTATACGTAGACCAACAAGATACCGACATACCGGAATCGCCACAAATGAGGAACGCGAATTGCGAATGCGGACTCTGTCCTAAACCGGAAAGGTCTTTGAGTAGCAACAACACACTAAGCGATTTGCAAAGATCGGTCGCGCCGAAATGCTCATGCGATTCTTGCAATTCGAACGGCGATATTTTGTCGTACTACAGGAATTGCTCTAACCAAAATATCGATACGGGAATTGTTTACTGCGAGACGTGTAAGAAACAGAAGATTTCGGTGTCGAATTTTAGAGCATTGCAGATAGCGAACAGTTTGAGAATAGCTGATGATAAGTTGCAAAATGGTGCTACGTCCGATGATGATCTGTGCAGGAAGATCGATATGAGTATGAAGGAAGATAAGGCGTTTGAGCATAGGAAGAGGCATAATAGGCATAATTCAGGTATGATTAATTTGTTGGTATACAAAATATGTATGCGACTGCGTATGAGCGATGATCATAGTGTAACTGTTATGCTTGATATAATGTTGATTGTACGTTTTTATCAAAAATTATGCGCGCAGATGCTGTACTACTATTTACACGTGCATTCTAAAATGACTTGTTAAAGGGGGATGAAAAAATGCATTTTCTATTTTATGCTAGAATTGATATTAATATTTGAAAAATATAGTCGTCTGACATTCAGTGAACAATTTTAACGACGCCTCACTTATCAAAATTTATTTAACTGTTCTGGCTATAGGAGGTAATATAGAAATAAAAAGAAAACGAACAATAACATACATATAAGAGTACATCCACACGCACACATGCACATACGTACGTACGTGCTGACGTACGCACGCTCTTACGTACGCAGCAACACGCACATACAAACGCATTTTTATAACAATACTGTGATTTCCAGATTCCATAACCGCCAGTAACGGTATAGATCTAAGTCAGTTTTGCCAATGCGAATTAGAAAGCAGTAAACGGAAAACGTCCTCTGTGGATGAAATCTTCAACATGGTGGACGAGAACGGAAGAGACGGGAAGAGCGAAGAGGAGAATAAAATCAGCCAGCGGCAGAGAAGTCTCTCGGACAGCCAGCGGGACAAGGCGAAGGTGGAGAACAAGGGTGAGTGTGCCTTATGTACGTTTTTTAAATAGGAAATATGCATGAATTTGATTTCATAGGAATAATAGTTTTAATTGATAACGTTCTAAAATATAATAAAAAAAAATAAAAAAATCTGTCAATAAACTTCCGAGATATTTTATTTCTTCCAACATATTATATTTATTAGATTTCAGATTTCATTTATTTGCTAAAACCTAAGTATAAAATAAGGTGTACAATTTATTGTACACCTTAACATACATACACATGTACATGTTTTTCCTCAATTTATTTTATTTTATAAACATTTAAAGTTTTAGATACTCGGTCCCGCTCTCGCGAAACAACAGTTTGTATTGAATTTGTACGGCGAACTTGAATCACGACTTCATCATTCGCTATCGTGTGCTCTCTGTTAACATGAAATTAAGATGCTTGTAACTTTTTTATTTTGAATATATTTTAGTTTTGTTTTTTGTCGAATGGATCTATTTATGGATAGCCTTTTTATGACCAAATAAATCATGCATATTCTATGATTGGTTTGCTCTTGCATGCCATCGCCTGATGAACCGTGCTTATTTAGAAAAAAACAATTCATTTAAGATTTAAAGATATATATTTAAAGGTTCTATAGGTCATAAATTGTTTTTGTCTCGCTCGCGCATGTTAACATTTATGAAGATATAAAATGTCTGAATGGACTAACGAAAAATTATATTATATGTCTATTAGATCTAGAAGGCGACATCAACTAAAATTAATTTTGATTAAAATAAAGTGTCGGTATGTGCGAGTGAGACACACAATTTACGGCCTATAGAGCCTTAGAAGCTACCCTTTTGACATCCCAGCTACGAAAAGTATTGATTATTATTAATTTGATTTATGAAGTTTCCGGCAGCCTAGTGGTGAGACCGTCTGACTTGCGATTCGCAGATCCTGGGTTCGAATCCCACGGCACGTACCTCTGTCTTTTCGAAGTTATGTGCGTATTGTTGATTGCCTCCAACTTCAAACGGTGAAGGAAAACATCGTGAGGAAACCTACATATCTGAGAGTTCTCAATGATCTTGAAGATGTGTGAAGTCTGCCAACCCGCACTTGGCCAGCGTGGAAGACTATGGCCTAACCCTTCTCACAATGAGAAGATGGCCCGTTCCCAGCAGTGGGACAGTTTGTACAAACAGGGCTGATAAAAAAAAAAAAAAAATAGCTAGTGAATATTTTTCAGCCCCCGGCACGCCTCCAGTACCGCCGCGGCGGGGGCGCGCTAGGCGGACACACACGCCTCCCCGCCCCGCGCCCAACGGCCTGCCGCCTACACCCAAAGTGCACATGGGGGCTTGCTTCTCCAAGGTACACTAACTGAGTTCAAACACCAATATTATTATATGTAGCTTGATTAGGTATTCTAGAACGATTACCAATGTCAAGCAACGGACGGACCGGTCAGTCTTCGGATGGGTGACCGTGATTGACATTTCTTTGTGAGCGCTACCGTGGGTCGAATGACACGTTAAATTGTAGAACCTGGTTGTTTTTATTCTTAAAAAACAGCAATTGTCAAGCCAGGTCAATTGAATTTCGGCGGCTTAATAAATCTGACAGTAGGGCTGGTCACTCAGTCTATACGAACTAACCAACATTATTTTTATCTGATTTAATGTCTAGGATTCTATGATTTGCTTTTCTCAAATTTAATTATAATATTTTATAAGTTAGAACATCAAAACAAACAAAAAAAAAAGCAAAATATAGAAGCGCATTTAGTAAGCAGATTTCTCTTTTTGTAAAAAATTGCGTAATGTACTGGCGAAAATTGCGGTCCCTTTGATTCTTTTAACATACTTTGTGTGTGTAGGTGTTCAACGGGTGTCCCCTACGGATAAACTGCACTGCCTCTTGGATACACCCCGATACGAGAGACCAACATATACTTATAGGTAAGCTGAAACCATCTCGCGCTTTTGCCAAATCATATCTTGATTGATTCAAATCATATCTAAGCAACCGATTACAGTATGTAGAAATAGAAAACTTTAACTATGACGCCAAAACAATAGAAATAGTTAGATCGACCCCTATTAAAATTAACAATTCAATCCCCCAAGGAAGCGTTGTCGGGTGTATTCTATTTCTATTTTATATAAATGACCTCCCTAAAATTATTAACGACCCTTGCGTTCTTTTCGCGGATGACATATCAATCTTGACATCTTGTAAAAATAATCTTAATCTAAATAATAATTTAACTGACATTTTTAATAACATAATCGACTGGATGACTGATCATAATCTTGACTTAAATTTCAAAAAGACTAAAATATTGCAATTTAGACCTCATCAAAAACCCCCTCTTGACATTAATTTTTACTATAATAATATTAATTTACAATGTGTTGACTCGGCTACTCTACTCGGCTTAGAATTGGATACACATTTAAATTGGAAAATGCATATCAAAAAAATCAAGGCTAAGTTATCTAGCTTCTCTTACGGTCTAAAGGAGTTGAAACGCGCCACGGACCTAAACACAGCTATATCTGCTTACCATGCCTACGCCTCGTCGTGGCTGCGGTACGGCATATTACTGTGGGGCAACTCTGTGGATGCAGATCAACTCTTTATTGCCCAGAAAAAATGCATACGTATCCTTGGCAACATAAAATCACCTGACAACACATTACCTCACTTTCATAAGCCATACTTCATTAAATTCAAAATTTTAACAGTGACATCTGTATATATATATTGGAATTATGTAAATTCGTTAGGAAATATCCAGATTTATTTAAAAAAGTAGCAGACGGACCGCGTAAAATTAGACCCCAACATAAACATAAATTAGTAATACCAAGGTCAAATCTAGCAATGCATAGTTCTAGCCCTAATTCTATGGCAGTAAAAATATATAACAAGCTACCGAATTGCTTAAAAGATATAGACACAGATGAAAGCTTTATTTTGAATTTGAAAGAAGCTAACAGTTATAACAGTATCTTGACGAATTTTTTAAGGATAACTTTGGCGAATTAAAATTAAAATAGAACGTTCCGACTCAAGTGTTGCCATGCCCCTATAGGGCCATATGTATTCCCTAAATAAACATGTGTTATTATAAGACCTGCATGTACCTACATATGACGCAATAAATTATATGAATATGAATATGAAATCTCTTGCATTTTTTTGAAGCAGAAAATTATTTTTAACATAGGGCTAGGAGAAAATGCCGCAGTGAAATTGACTTTATTTGGGATTGTGTTATTTATTAGAGGTTAAGACTAGTCAAGATTATTTGCTTAGCAGACCTATTTAGACATAGCATTATTTGCAGTACTTCCAAGACCCTTTTCGCTACAGAACTTCTGAGACCGAAAAGTCATCATTACATCCCTTTTTTTTTATTTGATTTATTTGATACAACACGCCATTCGCACGAGGCGTTTCAAATCAAATCAAATCTTAGTCTTCGTTCTAGCGAGACAGTCAATCGTAAGCCCATTCAACGTAAAAGAAATAAGATTATCGAAAGTTAGAAGACCCGTCGGCAAAACTTGTCGGGAAAATGTTCACATTAATAGTATTACATACAGAACGGACACTCCGCCTCTCGCCAATCTCGTGTTCCTAATCCGCTCTCCGTGGTCGTTTGAAAGAGTTTTCCTGCACGGCACGTTCATTTGTCAGTCAAGCGTTTCGGACTTCAAACGAATTAAAGCGAATTACCACCCATTTCTCGTTGAAATGCCAAGAATCCGTACTCGGCGATATCGATCCACATTCTAGTACTGCACAAAAATGGAATTCTTTGCCGCCATCTCTGTTTCCTGAGATCTACAATCTTGGAATTTTCGAGGCTAGAGTGAATATATATCTTCTAGATCGACGAGCTACATTCTCGGCCACACCGTCGCTTAACATCAGGCGAGTTGGTGGTCAATCGTAGATCTATCTTATATTTAAAAAAAACGCTCGAATTCCAATTGACGTCAGGAGCGAACGGCAACCAGACGACGACCCTAACTTCATATGTGTGTTATATACAGATGTTAACCTGCGTATGTGACACTGATTAGTGCGCCGTTCTATGGAGTGTCCAACATGTGCTAAGACAGACAAGGGTTGCGTGCTTAGATGTCTGAGTTAAGATATTTTTGGGTGATGCCACTACATATCCCCTCTTTGCTTCGATAGTGTATTATCTTGAAACTAAGCTCTTCGCAGAAAAAGACAGTGTGATGTAGCGAACTGACACAACAGTGCTGTTTCTCAAACTCAGCTTCGCTATTTCACGTCTAAAAATGATACTTTTTTTTAAAATAAATTTGTGGTGGTTTTAATTATCAAATAATACAATCATTTACTTGTCGGATTTACCACGTTATTGAAGCAAAGTGAAGATATATGTAATTCTAATGTTTGTACTCGTGTTCCGTGCAAATAAACAACAATACAATTTTAAATATGATATTCATCAGGTGCGGAAGAAGGAATCTACACGTTAAATCTGAACGAACTGCACGAAACAGCGATGGATCAACTCTGTCCGCGCAGGACTATATGGATGCACGTCATCAAAGACGTTTTAATGTCACTTTCCGGTAAGATATAACCATTAAACTGTGTCACATTTGTTATAATATTGTACGTTACATCTGAATACGAAACATCTGAAAATCAGTACGATACTGCACGTAACTACTACGGATTTACTCTATCCGCGCATGATTATATGGATGCACGTCATCAAAGATGCTCTAATGTTTTTTTTCTGATAATATATACAATTATAATCATTAAACTGTGTCACTTTTATTTAATATTGTACGTTAAATCCGGACGAACTGCACGAAACAGCACTGGATCAAGTCTGTCTGCGCAGGACTATAACAATATGAATGCACTTCTAATGATGTGCTGTTTCTTTCTGCAAAGACAAAGCCATGACTGTGCCATTGCTGTAATATTTTAGTTTAATTCTGGACGGAGACATATATACAAACATACATACACTCGAAAAACATAAGCCTCCTTCTTGCGCAGTCGGGTAAAAAGGTAGTAAAATGTCGTTGGTTTTAGGCAAAACTCCGTCTCTATACCGGCACGAGTTGTTAGCACTTCTGGGCAGCGCGCGCGGCGGCAAATCACTCCGCGTGCTGCCGCCTCGACTGCTGCCGAGACGGTTTGCGCTTACTACGCGCGTGCCAGACACTAGAGGTAACCATAGTGTTTTCTAAAGTTAAACATTTTTTTAATTTTAATGACTAGAGGTAACAGGTAACACACGGCAGAGCGACTTTTTGACGTACACATTTTTTTTAAATTGGTTAATAGACTTACACTTGACCGTGAACTCGCCTGGTGTTAAGCTTATTATTATATTTATTTAAGTATATTTGTATGTATAATTGTTTGTTACCTTGTAACTCTGTCATTTACAAATCGATTTAAAAAATCCTTTTTGTATGAAAGGATATATTTTCAGGTTGGTCCCAAAGAAATTTCATCAAAATCGATTCAGAAATGGGTTCTTGCTCATTTTAAAGTCAGTTGTTTAAATTTTTTGTTGTTTATTGGTTGATAAATAACCTAGTATAGGGGTCAGGGACTTGCACAATAATGTATGTAAATTGAGTCAAATAAAGATTTTTGTATTTTGTTATTTTTTTTAAACTATAATAATTATACTGAAATACAAAACTAAATTATTTAGTCATATATTGTGATACTTTTTAGAGTTCCGTATTATTACGAGGAATCCTTATAAATTTCCCATGTCCATCTTTATATTTGTATATCTAACGTATAGATACAACAATAAATAAACGTTGAAGTTGTTATAGTACAAAGGTAATTGAATATGTTAATATACAATACTATCCAAGAGGTTTTCTATATATTGTTATATGTGTCTCGACACGGTTTTAGCCACTTAATTATTATCATGATTTTTCTTTTCAGGTTGTATAAAATGCGCCGTAGCGAGAAATCCGTACAACGGCTACAAGTATCTGTGCGGCGCGACGCCGGCTGGACTGTTTTTGATGCAGTGGTATGATCCGCTTAGGAAATTCATGTTGCTAAAGGTAATTTTTCTCAGTTTTTTTCTAATAAAAAACAGTTGGGTATTTTATTCGATATTTTTTAGTGTTTTACACAAACTCCGTCATTCATAAATTTGGATGCTTTTTTGAACATATCCTTTCAGTAATTTATTTTAAAAAAATAATTGAAAAAAGATGTCTTTGAAAAATATATATGTCATCGATTTTGTGTTTTGCCATTGATTGAAGTCGGTTCATTGAAATTGGAACAACTTTTAACGGACTTATTAAACAACTGTACCGTAATTCGAAACCCAATTAAATATATGAGAGTAGCGTGCTTGACTAACATCCGAAATAGTCGTGCCGTGATTCGGGTCCGCTCGTTCACCTCCGGTTTTCTCGTCCAATCAGAAGTGACTCCGCCCCTTCCGGCCCCTTCCTTCCCCTCCACGTGTTCCATCACCACAGGTAGTGCGCTGGGCGCAACTAGGATTCATTGGCGTTTGGATTTTCATCCAAAAGCGGTCGTTAGTACCTTCTACATACTTTATAGGCCGCGTCGTGCTATAAAAGTGTTAAAGTACCAAATAGTGTTAACCGGTAAGAGGTTGATAATTGGTAAGTCCTGAACAATTATTTACTTTACCACATTTAACGGTGTTACCGTTCGTTATTTTATAAATTCATACTGAATTTAAGGTTATTCCAGTATTTTAAATAGATTTAATAGGGTTCCGCTCCAACGATATACTACGGATGTTAGGAAATGAAGATTTAGCTGTTGCAGGAATAAGGCTTAATATGCCGTTGAAATAGTACTTATAAAACAGCTATCGCTGTGACATATACTACAATACATTTATTACCAAATTCTTTACCCGAAAGCCCGAACCCAAACACGAGTTGGGAATATTCACGTACAGGACCTAAAGAGCAGTGGCAGAGCTACCTTCTCGCTTTTTCAACTATTCTATAGCAAATCAATTATGCCTTATATAATGTTCTATATGCTTAAATATATACTTTAAACATCGGCTTTAAGAATCTCGTCATTTTTAAGAAGTAACGTTTTATAGTGCGTTCATCTCATGTACGATTAAGAGTGAAACAAGAAAAGCTGATTATCGCAATAAAAAGCAAATTGACGCGACTTTATTCGAAATAAGTAAAAAGCAACACTAAGCTAGAATGATGTACCCTTGCTTCGCATCAAAATTATGCATCTGCGTGTTACAAACATTGCAATTTCTGCGTATCCCATCAGTATATGATCAGAAAAACTGAAGGCTTTAATAAAATATAATCTGTCCTGATCCGACGGGGATAAGAACCAAAATAACTTAAGACAATTAAAAAACTAAATTCGTCCTCATCTAACCGGGATAGGACCAAGAAATAAGTGAAGATGCTGACAAACTATGACGTAGTTTCTCCCTCGTCCCATCGGGATAGGAGCAGAATCGAAAAATGCTAGCGGCCCTGCCCTACATTTGCAATTTTGGGAGATTCTGATTATGCTAAGGCTTCATCTTACATAGGACCAAGAAATAAGTGACAAACTATGTAGTTTCTCCCTCATCCCATCCGGATAGGAGCTGAATCGAAAAATGCTAGCGGCCTGCCCTACATTTGCAATTTTAGGAAATATTCTGATTATTAGAAAATACTAAGGCTTCATCTTACATTTTCGAACTTGTACTAAAACTACTTACAGTAATCGAAATAAGGAATACGTTTATTAAAAATGTCAGGTGCCTTATCCTACATTTTTTAAACATTTGAAAGTGGACTATGTAGTTTCTCCCTCATCCCATCGGGATGGAGCAGAAACGAAAAATGCTAGTGGCCCTGCCCTACATTTGCAATTTTGGGAGATAATCCGATTATTAAAAAATGCTAAGGCTTCATCTTAAATTTTCGAACTTAAAACAAGAAATACCAGTACTAAAACTACTTACAGTACTTGAAATACGTATATTAAAAATGTCAGGTACCTTATCCTACATTTTTAACATTTGAAGGTGGTATTACACTCATCAGAGAATGCTAAGGGCAAAATTTTCAAACTTATAACGATGACTATGCTCATTGTAAGAATGCGAGGCGCCTCGCCTCCATTTTCAACTCTTGAATGTAGTATTACGCTTATCAGAAAATGCAAAGGCCTCCGCCCTACCTTTTCGCCATTACGCTCATAAAATAGTGCTAAGGGGGCTCCTCCTTTCACTTTTTCGAAATAAGCACTAAATGCTTGAGAAAATTATGATTACTTTCTTTTTTCAATTTTTTAAATAAGCGTTATGTTCATCGCAAAATACCTAAGCCTCCGCCCCCATTTTTTCAACCTTTAAAGAAAGCTTATCGGAAAATGCTAAAGGCTCTGCTAAACATTTTCAGGCTTTAAAATAAATATTACGATCATCGGAAGCCCCCGCCTTCCATTCTATTACTTAGAAATATTACTCATTGAAAAGAGCTTAGGGCTCAACCTTACCTTTTTTTTTTCAACTTGCTGATGCAGTCTCGCCAAGTGACCAGACTCATTCTAACCTACGACTCTACAACGACAAATATGAATCGTTCACGATATTCACACATCTGCTGTCATGTGTAAATCCAGTATTTTAAGAACAGTGCGATGAGATTAATTGTTTTGCTGTAATTGCTATTTACAGAACGGCTACAAATGTATCACCATCATAAATTCATTTGTTAACTGCCACCGTATACCGAGTTTTTATTTTTATGAAAACACTGGGCGTTCATAATTAACGTTGTGTCAAACCTACCCTCTTTTTCCAACTGCATTAAGCCGTCACTGCATTTATGTGGCTTGCTTATAACGATATTATAAAATATGTTCGAAAATCGATTCTACAATAATTTCATAAACATCAAGTCTATATACTTCCTGGCTACTTGCAACTCGGCCGGACACTTTCTTAATTCTAGGATTTAAAGGAGGAGAAATTAAGCGCATTATCGAAAGAGAATGCCTTGAGCACCTGTACCTGTGCCTTGCACTCTGTATCAATGGCCTTCCGCCAAGGCTGTGCTATACATATCAGACTGGACGGTATAAACATGAAGTCGCCCCACAAGTAGAAATAAACTTCCAAACCCTAGTGTTTGAAACAAATATACACATGTATTTATTGCTATAATATGCTATGTGTTCTCGCGCCAAAACGCTCAACATACAAATACAAGGGTACAAAGTTGGCCCTCGAACATACAAAGTGTACCAATCACTGTTAACACAGACATGACAATGAAGCGACTAGTACTAAGAAGCAATCGTAAGGGAACTTGCAAGATCAATATCATTAGATTATTCAAGTACATCCCTTGCCTATTATCACAATAGACTAGTTAAATACACTACAGTTAATGAAAGACATTGAAAAATCTTATGTCAGTGCAATACTCACATGATCAATCTATTATTTAACATTTACGACACAATCGCAACACTCGCATATGCCATTTATGCCGTACAGAATTCGGCACAACTTCTTAAAGTACCTACTTGAATTACAAACTTCAACTGAAACGAAGAGAATATCAAACTTTAAGGTCCACATCGAACAAACCTGTATTCTGCAATGGTTTCAGGATTGCACATTAAATTCTCAGGTGAATTGTTACGATGCTCTTTAACATAGAGTTAGACACCTTTAATCTTACTTAGTCTGTTTTTCATCTCCACAACTAAGAAATAAATTACTTGAGAAATGGACAGAAGTCAACAAAAGAACTGATAGTGGATAATTTCTTTATCGTCTTTATTAAAAAATTACAAACTGTCGCAACTTACGAATAACCAACTTATGAACCTAAAAACCAATCACATTGCAGACCTGCATTTGTAAATTGGTAGAATATGCTTTGAATTTAGTGTGTACCGGCCCACTGCTGGGCAAAGACTTCCCTGTTCTCTTTCCATCCTTTTTGGCTTGATGATAATTGTATCCAGGTTTTACGAACTTTAGTAAACCACGGGAAAATTCAGAAACCAAGTTTCAATTGTTACCATGGCCGGCTACCCACCGCCGATAGTAATTAATATGAATACAAAAATGAATTAATTAATAAATATTTGTGGACATTTGACACTAATATACGACGTATATCTGCCATTTAGAGGTATCAATACCTTGTATGAATTGAGACAGGCTATGCTAAAGTCCTATCGTGTCTCAGTTGAATATTTTTTGACTGACCTGCATAAGCTTGTAAGCAGTCCATCCTGGTAAAAAATGATAGCGGTTACATATTTTAATTTTATACTGTACCGCAGCCAGAAATTTCTATCATCATAAATAATCGCATATGAACTTTCACAGTTCCACCCCACACAACAATTACTCCGTGTTTAATGGAAATAATATAAGATGCTTTTATGCCTAGAAGTGTTTAACTTCACCCAGTTTGGGAGCTAGTGCTGCAGTTTAATGTTTTGTACCATAATTATTGTAATAATAAACAACTTCAATTTGAATGGATATTACTAAACCAAGAACAATTGGTCTAGTTTCACCTGTTACCAAAGACGCTGCAAAGTATTCGAAATATCAGATCGCAAAATTATGTAAAATACATACATACACTATAGCTGATACTGCTTAAAAGAAGTAAACGCTGAATCAAATATACCTGGTAGCTACAGTCTAGCAGTGGCATCAACCAATTGTAATAACAAAATAATAATATTCTATAACAGTCGGTTCCTGATAATAACTTGATCTTGCTAAGAGTACTTACAACTACTTAACTAGTAGTTACTTTAATACATCACTTTTAAAATATTAGTTGTCTTTGACTACACCTATACAGTCAAACTAAATATATCACATTGGCGTAACGTCACCATCACCACCAGGCGATAACAAACAAGTCTCTCATATATTTAATTGGGTTTCGAATTACGGTACAGTTGTTTAATAGAGATGTTTTACCTGTAAATAAAACATTTATTAAACATACTTACCTATTCGAAACCCAATACTTTCTATATCTGCCTGGTGGCCTAATTATATGAGATAACCAATGAATCCTAGTTGCGCCCAGCGCACTACCTGTGGTGATGGAACACGTGGAGGGGAAGGAAGGGGCCGGAAGGGGCGGAGTCACTTCTGATTGGACGAGAAAACCGGAGGTGAACGAGCGGACCCGAATCACGGCACGACTATTTCGGATGTTAGTCAAGCACGCTACTCTCATATATTTAATTGGGTTTCGAATAGGTAAGTATGTTTAATAAATGTTTTATTTACAGGTAAAACATCTCTATTTTGTGTATTTTACATAATATTAAGACATAACGTTTGAAACGATCAGGGCCTCGGTTGCTATTTGAACTATCACTCGTTCGCCACTCGCTGATACAATTTAGCGACAATTGTGACAAATTGTTCGATTATTAATATTTAATAGACTAGCGATTTGTCAAAATAGTATCTAAATCGTATGGGGGAGTAGTGAATGAGTTATTGTTCAGACAGAACATAGACACTTTCAAGCGTCTGTGGTAACAGGTGAAGCCCTGATTCCGTATGACCATCAGCCGCGTTACTTGGAATTGACGTGTGTAACAAAAAAAATAAATAGACTTTAGAGTTTTAAACTTAAAGTGTAATTTTCATTGTCAACTCACCCACGTCTAGTTCAGGTAACGCAAACCGATGGTCATACGGAATAAGGGCCCAGGTGGTCGAAGTCTGTTGTTTCAGTGTTTTGTGAACTGGAATATAATTTGTACAGAACATAGAGTGTGTGCTGCCGACTCCTTTGAACGTGTTCGAGCTGATCATCACTCCGGAGCTGGAGTACCCGCTGCTGTGCGTCGGAGCGACGCGGAAGCCTCTCCGGCTGAACCTCGTCAACATCAATTCAGGCAAGTTGCGCCGACTCGTGTCAGTGTTTTTACAGACTTCAAAAAGTAGGAGGTTAACAATTCGGCTGTATTTTTTACCTGACTCTTAAGTAGGAAGGTTACGTTTTTGAGTGTATGTATGTTGTGGGTAGGTATAGTTATGATCGCTTACAGCCTAAACGGCTGGACCGATTTTGATGTGCAAGGTTTCATTGCATTCGTCTTCACTCCCCGAGTGTCATAGGCTATATTTTTTTGTAATAATAATAAGTCCTCATACAAGACGCGCTAGATGCAAGCCGCATCCGTCATGTCTTCTTGGAAATCCGTGAAGGAGCCTCCGGAGTCCGGTAGAGGACTTCTTCTGACTGTGATGATGATGATGCTGATAAGTACTAATTAATTAATACTAACTAATAAGTAGTAATTTTTGTACTATTGTTTTCGTAGGTGCGACGTGGTTCCACTCGGAAGAGCTGGATTTGTGCGTCGGAGGGTCGAACACTGTGATACCGCGTCCGGAACGACTGCATACACTCCGGGCGGTACATCAACTTAACAAAGACGCGGTAAGAAATCATTATGTTTTGACTGGCCTTGGGGCTCAGTTGGTAGTATGTCTGCCTGCTGAACTGTAGGTCGTGGGTTCGATCCCCACCCAGGGCAAACATTTGTGTGATGAGCATGGATGTTTGTTCTGTGTCTGGTTTCTATGTATCATATGTATATATTTACAAAAAATTTAAGACGATGGTTAAAGTTAATTAACGTTTTTCGGTAAGGTCGTAAATTGTGTGTTGTATGTACAGGTGCTAGTTTGCCACGAGAACGTGGTGGACATAATTCCCGTATTACCACCCGCGCTGGACGCGGCGCGGTGGCGCGGCGACAGCGACAAACGGCGCGGAAAACTCATGTCGCGGATACAGTTCCATTTCAACATCGACAGTATATGTGAGTATCATAACAATAATTTGCTACATAATATAAAAGATTCCGGCAGCCTAGTCGGGGAACTGTCTGGCTTGAGATCCGCAGGTTCTGGGTTCGAATTCCGCGGCATGCACCTCTTTTCTTTTAAAATTATGTGCGTATTGTTGATTGCCGCCAACTTTAAACGGTGAAGGAAAACATCCTACATGTCTGAGAGTTCTCAAAGATCTTGAAGATGTGTGAAGTTTGCCAACCCGCACTTGGCCAGCGTGGTAGACTATGGCCTTACCCTTCTCACAATAAGAAGATGGCCCGCGCCCAGCTGTGGGACAGTTTGTACAAACAGGGCTGATAAAAAAAAGTTACATCATATACTAATACTTAATGTAATATATCTGTAACATGACATTGCTAAGTGTTCCTTGAGATCCTATGGCTAAATAAATTAAATAGTTTGGCACAAAACCACCATAAAAGTAAACTTAAAATTCGATCGATATTATTTGCACCACTGTTTTATGATTAAATAACTAGCAGCAAATCTTGCTTCTTAAGGCACACTTTGTAAATAATAATTTTCTCGATATTTTTGAAGTGTTATTTTTTTTCCACACTTGAATATCTTCCTCTTGTCAATCTAAGGACACTGTAAAGAGTTCGGCTTAGTAATTGCACGCGTGAAGTGTGTGTTACGGGTGGCGCCAAAGCGTTTAAGCAAAAAACACTGCTCGAAAGTGACACTCCTGTGGCCAAAATGGTAAAGGCTCCCAAGTAGAGATGTGAGTTCAAGTCCCGTTAGGTTTGGAATTTTCAACTGTCTACAAAAAAAAAACTCATTTTGTTATATCTTCCAGTGTGTTTGGCGGACAGCGTGCTAGCGTTCCATAGGCACGGCGTTCAGGGGCGTTCGCTGCGAAACGCTGAAATCACGCAAGAAGTCACCGATCTATCTAGAGCTTATAGGCTTCTGCCTCATGACAAGTTAGTAATATTTTTGTAGAACGGGTTTGTTTGTGGTTAGTTTTTAATTTTTTACATTTTTGGGCGCTACTTATAAAGCGTACCTTTTTTAACCGACTTCCAAAAAGGGGAGATACGCAATTCGTCAGAATCTTCTTTTTTTAATGTATATTCCCCGATTACTCCAAGACCTCTGGACTGGATATGAAAAAAATATTTTTGTTTGAAAGAGTACACTTTCTAGGTGGTCCCATAGAAATTTTATCAAAATCGGTTCAGTATTTTGGTTTTTATACTGGGGAAAATATGGTATCCCAATAAACGAATTGCGTATTTTGAAGTCGTTTTTTTTTTGTTTTTTAAACGATTGCTTGTTTGGTTTTGTAAACTATCACTGTTTCCTTACAGGGTGGTTGTTTTAGAATCGCACACACTTCAAAACAACACACTGTCGGGCGAAGACGGAAACGATCTCTACATCCTGGCGGGCCACGAGGCGTCGTACTGATCACCCGATCATCTTTACTCATCACCTTGGTGGTGATGATGTGGAACATAGGTTTTTGCTAGTGGTTATCAAAATATAGAGACGAAACTGCGTTTAAGTATATTGCAAATTGATTTTCATCGTTAATCACCATTGATGAAATGGTTCAGATACTTATCACCGTGATGGTGATGATGTAATATGCGAGGGTTTGTTAGTAGCTTTTTGTAGAGAAAACAACTGCGCTTAAGTCTATTTATTGCAGATCGATTGTCATAATTTATCACCAGTGATGACAGTGACACCAGTGACAGTCAGATCCTTATCATCTTGATGATGATCATGTGACATGTCAGGTTTTTATGGGGTTGAGTAAGAAAATATTTTTTTTTCTTTCTTTCAAAATCTGAACTGTTCAAGTAACTAATTTCAATATTTTTGGATCTGATGTGGTTTGTATGTTTATGATCGTTTTTTAAAGTTTTTGCGGTGAAGCGCTGTGACGCCAAAAACTAGTCCTAGTCATACTGACTAAGACTAGCTTTTGGCACAAAGACAAGACATTGTTTTTTTTTTCTTAAACAATGTCTTGTCTTTTGTTTATTGAGAACTAGATGCGCCCCGCGGTGTCACCCGCGTAGTGATGAAAAACGGTGATGATGTTGATTAAATGTAGCCTATATCCTTCCTGAGGTCCTAAAGAATCTCTGTGCCAAATATCAACGATTGATTCATCCGTTTAGCCGTCAATAGGTAATAAATAGAGAGACAGACGACAGGAATTTAGAATAGGATTTGATGTTAAAAGCTGAAAACCTGAAATAAAAGGGTAGGAACTAAATGGTAATAATTAATCAAAAGAACTATGCGTAGCATGGAATGTCACAGCGTTCCGATTTTTTTTAATTAAAAATATAAATTCAATCTTTTAAAGTAATTCGAAGTTTGGAATAAAGCAGGAAATAAATACTTAAATAATTACTTTATAAGTCCCATAAATATGCATTATTTTTTTAAATGCATTGATTTTTTCGCTGGATGCGGGCGAGAGATGAAACGGCAAATATCAAGCGCACAATAAAAATAATTTTATCAGTATTCATACAATGCTATATTATATGTTATTACGTGAACCACTTCCGTTCAAATTGATTTCATTGACCTCGCAGCTCAGTTGGTAGTATATCTGCGTTCTAAGCTGTAGGTCGTGGATTCGATCTCCACCCAGGACAAACATTTCTGTGATGAGCATGGATGTTTGTTCTGTGTCTGGGTGTTTCTGTTGAATATTCTAACCGCTGTCTAGTTAGATAGTACAAGCGTCACTTAGTTTGGGCTAGATTGCGTTGTGTGAAACTGAACACCAATATTTATATTTATTATTTTGTTCCCTTAAACGCACTGTGCTGCTGCGTTGTTTGTATAAAAAAAGTTTATATGTATTTTTTTTGTAATATAACGTAATAAAATATTCAATGCACCTCATTTTTTATGTACGCAAAGTTTGACGTATGCTTTTAACGCGAAAAACATTATCAACGCGTTCACAGTCAACGGAGAATAAAATAAAAGTGCGCTCAAATATATCTAGGTGCCGTTCTACTGCTTGTACTATTCCACATCTATAAAATAAAATGAATACTTTAAAAAAAAAAAAAAAAAAGGAAACTGTTTCTTATGGTACTCGAGTAGGTGCTTTACCTCTAATAGTTTTTGTAATTGCTACAGTGTGTTCAAATTAATTTGTCCCCTACAGGCGATGCGTGACGTGATAAAATTTTCTCTACACTTTTCTCGAGCGTTAAAGTTCTCGCACGACAACCGACGGCCTGTTAGTAATTTTTTTAAAGAACCAAATTTTATGTACAGCTGACGAATGGCATACAAAATATGCGATTGTGGCGCTCTTTATGAGGGACAAATTATTTTGAATAGACTCTAGGCGGGCTTTACTATCTCGAAACCGCCAGTTAACATAAGGATTGGGCTGTCAATTTGCATAAGTTGTCATCAAAAAGCACTCGTCGCGGCTGAAAATTTTGAGGAACATTTGCAGTAATGTAGGAAATACTATTAACGTATATACATATTTATTTTGCCACATTGCAAGAAAAATAATCTTTACATACGGTGTATATGGAGAGTTTTGAGAATTTTATCGTTAAATGTGGCGTCCAACGGCCTCAATATCTTTTTGATGCTCTGCTTACCCTGTAACAGGAATAGGTATGACTTTTCATACCACAACAACCAATCGATCTCGATATGTCGGAGTGACCGATAAACTAATATCGATCAATCAGAAACTTTCGGTCAGTAATCGATTTCAGATCGATCATGGGATCTCTGTCTGTTAATCATCGTTTGGCAATGACGAGTGATGATGATGTCAGTTAATGTTTGATAGACGGTGATGCCCTTGACATGATTATGTAGAAAAATGCCGCCATTAAAGAGTTCTTCTGCCATCGTTCAACATGAATCGATTAATTTTCGTTAGTCACAAATCGAGTTCGATTTGGTGTAGTATTGATCGACGTCGATTAATTTCATTCGACATCGATCGGTTGATATGATAACGTTATAAACCTGAGAAATTCACCACAAAGCACAAGGAGAGAGCGATATAAACGCTTTCAGATCTTTGTGAGACAGAGACAGAAGATTTTTTGATGCAGATAAGACTTTGAGTTTTAGACTGGAAAAAATTGTACCTAAAACGTATCCCTAGGTTCTTGCGTTCGACACTAGATGTCGGGGAGATCTGGGGGAGAGTATTCTATGCCACTAGCTGGTTGAACGTTTATTATAAATCGGGGTAGATTATAGACAAATCGCGGAAGTATTTTAGCATGTCTTTTATTGTAGTGATGTAAGGTGGGTGGGTTAGTGACAAATTTTCATACAGCTTTGGTCGACTGTACGTTTGAAAAATATTCTTGGTTTTACTTTCTTATGTCAATGATATTTATTGAGAATTAACTCGGAAGAAGTAATTAAATGTGAAATGTACAAATAAATACGAGTAGAATAGCACTACGTTTGAGCACCAGCACACCTGATGGAAAGAGATGCTGTGGCCGAAAATGAAGCACGTAGACCTAGAAGATACTTACATTTGAAGAAAGTTGTATGCAGTCTCACATAAGAATGCATTTGTGGCGCCACATCTAGGCGTCAAGTTAATTTGATTTCTTAAAACCTTTTCGATTTTGAGTTTTAAGTAAAAAATAATAATGAAAAGATGTAACTTTTAAAATGCCGTTCCCACAAAGATGTATAAAGATTTGTCACTAAGTTAGGTCCGTAAAAGAAATATTATTTTAATAAACATAACTCATTTAGACCCTTCTATACATTATAAAAACCAAATAAATGTGATTATTAAGGTTTTGGTTTTATAGTGTAGAAAAAGAAAATAATTAAAAAATATATCTATTTAATGAAAAAGACAATTTTCTCGTATAGATTTTAGAGTTAAAAAAATAAACGCTCGCTTATGTATTTAATTTTTGTAAATAAATAAAAATTATTCCATTTAGATTATAGTCAATTGTATTATAATATCGATAGTTTAAATGTAATAAACAAATGTATTTAATAATTTTTTTATCCCATTTCGGAATGTTAGGTTGAAAATTGCTTGACTGCTCATTAATTTATTTTAATGGATTAGCGGTTGTTGAATCGGACCCTTCTCTCTTTTTATAAATACATTTTGGAATAATACATTAAAAAAAACAGGTTGATTCGCTAGTGTGTCTAACCAACCAGTGATGACATAAATGGTACTGAAATGTGGTCACTCACTATGTACCTTATAAGGAAGCTCAATCACGCAACGAGCTATGGATAGAGCTATGCTCGGAGTCTCTGGGATATCGAATAAGACAAGGTTCGTAGCATAGACTTGTTTTAGACATACGAAAGTCACCGACATAGCACGGCGGATCCGCAAGCTGAACTGGCAGTGGCTAGTGGGCAGTGCACACGTGTAGCACGTAGAACTCTGATGGCCGATGGGGTCAAAAAGTTCTTGAGTGGGAAAGTGTAGTAAGACCAGCCACAATACATTCGACTTCATAAAAGTGATAGGAAGATGCTGGATGCAAGCCGCCTCCAGGCGATCTTTATGGAAATCTATAGGGAGGTCTAAATCCAACGTGGACTTCTTGTGGGTGCGATGATGATGATGATTATGATTCCCGAGAGAAAAAGGTCCGATTCAGCAACTTTTAATAAAATATAGTTCTTTATACAGAGCAGCCATATGTTGCTCAAATAATAAGACCAAACTTTGACAAACAGAAAGTAGGGCCTTTAATTTTTTTTGTGTAAAAATGTATGAACAAAATGATTCTTTTTATATTTTTCAGAGTATCCAGTGATATCGAAGAGATTATTGTAAAATGTATTTTGTAATTCTGTATATTGGCAATTTTTTTTTTTATTGGCAACACTGCCGAACTAAATTAAGACTTGCAAGACTAGCATTTTTCTGCAAAATTAAATTTGATGTGTATTAAGATTTTTTTCACGTATTGATGAAAGCCCACTGCTACGTACCATATCATGACCGTGATACGAACGTATCGGACACTGCACGGCGTCACTGCGCCTACTAGAACGTGTCAACAACTTTTCGGTCGGTCAGTATAACGCGTAATATTTTGCATTACATTTCTTAATGTAGAACCGGCAAACAGTTGTCTGCCGCTATTTATATCTAACTAGATGACCCGGCGTACTTCGTATCACCTATCAATGAGTGGACCCGATATTTTCTCAACGTTTAAACCTTCCCTGGACTATGACAAACATTTCAAAACCAAAATCCGCTAAATCGGCCCAGCTGTTCTCGAGTTTTAGCGAGACAAATATATATATATATATATATATATATATTGATACGATTTGTAATTGATAATGTCTATCTCTATATCTATATATATAGAGATAGACATTATCAATTACAAATCGTTGTCGGCCCGTGCATGGCATTCTACGTTTTTGGTCGGTACCTAAACTAAGGAACATTAATACTCACGGGGAGGCCGGAACAGTCTAGTGGATGTAGTCTCATAGTTATACAATAGTAGATTATTGCACAAGGATCGAATGAAACCTATTTAGCCACGAGTTGGTACTTGGTAAGGCATATCTAGATCTGATCAAATCATTTTATACAAGTCTGTGTTATACGTAAATAATCCGTCAAAACAACTGAAGATCGAATTGCCGCTCTCGTCTTTTTAATAGACTTTAAAAAAAGGTGCATTCAGACTATGTTTTTTGTATGTTTGTTACCGCTAACTGCGTCATTTATAAATCTATTTGAAAAAATATTTCTTTGTTTGTTTGTATCATTATTTTAACAGTTTTGAACACGTCATTTGGCAGCAGGAAAATTCTTTTCCCCGGGACGAAAAGTACTGTTTTAAACCCTGTATTCAGGTACTTTCAAGGGTATTTTCCGAGAAAGAGAAATGGAAACTATATTTTTTTAAACTATATTTTTTTTTTTAAAAAATATAGTTCCAGTCATGGTATGGTATGTATTGCGTTGCGGTGGTCTTTCATCTTGGAGAAAGATGCACTAAAACGCGAGTACCTTACCAGTTGCAGTTCTAAGAAAAGTTAAATTAGTATTCATCATTTAAAAAAACTAGCGCCATGTAGGTCTAGCCGTTTACTTATTGTAATGGACTGTTACTTTCGCATAAATTATAACAATATTGCCAAACTTGCAACTAGTAGGAAATTATGGTAATGTTGATATAATATACTTATACCGTTCATGTTGAAGGAAAATTTCTTTAGCATTTTTTTTAAGTCTTGCAATTCTTACTTTTAATGAACGAATGTCCAAGAATTTACGCACGCTTTTGAAACCTGTTAAAATATTTGCACTAATTATCCGCCATCTTGGATTTGTATCTTTTGTTTTATTTTTATTGAAATCTGACGTCACGCTTTAATTTAATGAACTTTTATTTATACCTCCCAATAAACATTAATTTTGTACATTTTCTGTTTTTTATTTTGGTTTCCTTGGTTATTTTTAAGGTGAAATATTAAAGGTGATGTTTCGAGGTCGATGTTGACGCAATCACGCGTGATAGACGCACGAGGCTGACGTTTCGGTCGCGAACCTCTGAACATCGGCTTGATCAGACCGGTGTGTACTTATAGGTGTGTATAGGTATGTACTTTTTTTTTAATAAGGCTGAATAGTCAATATTACATTTACAGGCAAAGATTACCTTACCTAGCCTAAATACACACGCACAGTCTTAAAGTTAGAACTGTCAACATGCCTTCCGAAACCTGCAATAATATTTAATTTATATGTTTTATTTATGTGTTATATATTTATAGTAATATAAGGTTTCCTCTTTCAATCTTCTGTCTTTCTTGATTCTTTTACTTAGTAAATCTGAGAAGATAGAGTCAAATCTACCTTTTGACTTGAGGACTGAGAACGGCTGTTATCCAGTAATTATTGTATAGGAAGCAAAAGTATTCTAATTGTTTTTAACGGTGGTGTGCTTACATAAATGAGTAAGCTTATATGTTATATGATATAAATATATGTAACAAAGCTACTTACTGGTTTGTTTAGAAATCTGCAAGTTTTTTTTTACTTTACGACAGATCTGCGAATTCTAAATCTTTTAAAATTAACCGGTTTTAGTACCTACGTTCAGAAAATCGACGTCTGTCGATTCTTTTTCTCATATTTGTATTAGGTATTTAGATTAATTATATCTAGGTACTTAGTTGTATTTTTTTCTTTTCTAAAACTGTAAACAAATAGGCCAAACTAAGACAAATGATCCACAAATGATGTCAATTTATGTCTAATCTATAAGCACTAAATGAAAAAAAAAAAAAACTTTTCTGATATTCACAATCCGTAGGATTCGGATTAGAATATATATTTTCATCTCTGTCATTATAAATGTAAATGACAGAGAGGAATACGCAGACTCCTAATCTGACAAATTGAGAGTATTGGTCTCAAGATTGTTTATAAGATCAATTGACACGTATTGGTTAATATTCGCCATATTTGTTTACACTTTTATTAAAGCTGTAAAAATTAGACGTAAATCGAGATTATGAACTAGAATTAAAATTGAAAACAAGAACACCAGTACTGAAGATCTGTTAGATTCCAAGATAATAATAATGAAGATTATTAATAATTCCATCATTTTTAGGCGTGAAATAAGTAGGTACTTAGAATACTTAAATATTAAAATTGTAATGAGATATTTTAAAATTACGTATTATAATAAAATTAATATTAAATCATTTTAATCCTCATTTATCGTATTTGTTGGTGGTAAAAACAAATACCTACAGATGAAATGACATATATTGCAAAAATGTGTAGTCTGCTTGGGTATTGATCTATAGCGGCAAAAATGGGAACTAACGTCTCGATTTAACATACTAATGAAATAGGTACACCAGCGCCCTCGATGCCACATTAGCTCTCTACCTGAACAGGCTTTATGAAACAATGACATTCTGTGCAAGTCTGCATTGTTAAGTGCAGAGATCACGACTTAGGTGCCACAGAGCTGAGGGGCCACCACAATCTTTATTCAATATTACTTTGATCTTTGTCTTGCTCTCGCGTTATACCGAAAATTAACATCTTTATGTAGAAGGTGGTCATACTATACAAAACGAAGGATAGATAAAATTATCAATTAAAATAAAAATGATAAAATATTTTATGATAATAATAACTAGTCTACCTGTTTAAAAAATAATACTTAAGTCTGGAATTTAGTAATACGATAAATATATTCAAAATTAGTATGTAGTTTTGAAAAAGCATAAGATGCTATATTTATTTTCTTAGCTTACATTCTCAAAAATTCGAAAATATTTTGTGAGCTATAAAATATAGCACAAATAAAATATTCTGCTTTAAATGTAACTCATACATTTAAAATGCTATTCATATTTTTTCAACTAGTCAGATTTTTGTAGATTTAAAAGGTAAATAAAATAATCAATATTTTATTTTATTTTTTGTAATGGCGCCTTTCTACACACCTTTATTTTACAAAAAAATACTGTCAACGTGGGTAACTTTGACTCCATGTCAAGCATTGTACATTGCCTTTCTTGTTTTTTTTTCCAAAAGATTAGTAGACAAAACAAATGCTAATTAAGTAATTTGACTACTGATCTTTTGAGGAAAAAAATCAAGTATCTTTAAATAAGGCTACAATGTTTGACAAGGAATCAGAGAAAATATAAGTAAAATAAAAATAACAACAATTCTTTTTTAACCCTTAACCCTTGACCTAAAATGAGGAGTGTTATAAGTTTGACTTGTGTCTGTCTGTGGCATATTAGCTCTCGAACGGATGAACTCGTTTTTTTTTTTGGAAAAATTATTCGATCTAGTTTTCTTAGCTGTTTTTCGTAATCGGTTTAGTCGATTTTTAGGTCGGGGGTTTGTAAGTTTTCTAAGCTTACTTGTTAGTAGAATCTAGTTGTATGGAAATTGAGCGCATAAATTTCTCAATTCTATTCTTGCAGGAAGTAGATTACACACAAACCTTTTTAAGGTCTCTGTATGCAAGCAATAGCTCAGGAGCATGTGATTCGTTAATCATAAGATTCTAAGCATTAAGAGGGTCGTTCATTAATCACGTGATTTTTAGCAACTAGTTAACGCCTCTCCAGCTGGTGATACGTATGTGGTAAGGTTTTAGAATACCCCCTCGTTCTGCGCAGACACTAGCGCCGATGTGCTTGTCTCTGTGCAGAACGCATAGATTACGAGACTTAAAAAGGTTTACGTGTAGTATACCTACTCACTTATCATCAAGTCTGTTTTTCCTTACAAGTCCAATAATATTAGTAGTATACGAACAATAGACATCGCAGGTATAAACTTTTATGAAATTACGTGTTGAAAAAAATTCTGTACTCGCGAAGTTTACTATTGATATTCGAAACTATTGTTCAGAATTCAGTATTGAATTTTTCTGTTAAATATTATCAAAATCGGTGGACAAATTATGGCTTGTAGAAAAGTTGTTCTACTCTTTTTAAAGTAAGATTTCACAACTTATTGTCATGACAACCTCGTGACTGATTTTGCTCATATTTTTTTTTGTCTATTTAGTACCAAACATTTATATCATCATCAAAATCGGTCAGTAACTAAATGGTGAAAATTTTCTGTGAAACTTTCCCCGTCCCAAAATCAATTCTATGAATTCGTAAAACCAAATTTTATCTTGCGCATATATAATTTAAAATTTTATTTTTACGCCAGTACCGCACGTGTCGAAATATCCAGCCAGAAGATAGAAAATTTTGTCAGCTGATGAAGAGGCCTTTGTTTACATCTCTCACTCAGTCATATAATGGCAGACTTAGAACTCATACTTTCGAAATTACGATGTAATTGCTGTGATTGCTATTCATATTTATATACAATTTTGGACATGTAAGAAAGAATATACTTGTAGCTTTTTAGCTTCTCTAACATAAACAGCACTTTTGTAACTTATCAACAATTTTGTGTTTCTCATGTACCAATTTTTTTTTAAAGAAATGTTTACAGAAGTGTAATGCATAATGAAAAAATATATTTGGGAAACATATTTTTTTTGTTGTTCTTTATTGCGCTTGTTAGGAGTAGGTATGACTGAAAAGACTTGGCCATTTTTAGGGTTCCGTACCTCAAAAGGAAAAAACGGAACCCATATAGGATCACTTTGTTGTCCGTCTGTCCGTCCGTCCGGGTGTCAAGACCTTTATCTCGAGAACACGTACAGGTATCGTGTTGAAATTAAAACCATTTACGCAGATCCATCCATAGTCTCTTGCAGCAGAAAGAAAAATAAAATTTATCAGTTTTCGTAAAAAAAAGTTACAGCCGAATATGTCGTAAAAAACGCACATTTCGACACTTACAAGGGAATCAAAACCTATGGGGTACTTCCCGTTGACCTAGAACTATGAAATTTGGCAAGAAGCATTGTGATATAGTACACATATAGGGAAAAATCCAAAAACTGGACATTTTTAATTAAATTACAAAAAAATAGCGTCTTTATGCAGGGAATGAGGGTCCAAATTTTAAAGTGAATTAACCGTATCATGTGGGGTATCATATGAAAGAGCTTCATTAGCATAAGCTAAACAGGTTTTTAAATATTTTACGATGTATATTTTTCGGTTTATGAAGGAAAACATAAAAAATATATGATTTCCCCCTTTTATCTACTAGTTTGTACGGAACCCTCTGTTGGCGAGTCTGACTCGCACTTGAAGATTGGAAATGTATGCCCAAAAATATAGAAAATTAGGAAAAAAGCGAAGTTCAATTTCAATGGGATGTTTGTATTAACTCAAGGTTCGAACAATAGATATGTGTTTTTTTTTCAACTCGCCGAATAATATAATTATAATAGCAGGACATATAGCTAGTTCAAAAGGAAATTATATTTATTTATTATGATTTATTCTAACAAAAGAGCTGTTTATGTGTTAAAGTAGTGCAACATTCTAAGATAAGATTTTACGATTTTTCCCTCATATAATACAGCCACTTGGATAACTTTGAATCGGTGGATAACGTAGAATGGAGTATCATGTGCTATTTCCAGAAAAAAAAAACACAACAATACACAATACAATAGGTTACAATTATGTGTGATATCACTATTTAACCAGATTTTATAAAGGAAATAGGATTTTAGAGGCTACTCAAAGTTACCCACAGGTTCAAAGTTACCCAAAATGACAGTATTTAGTACTGTCATTTTGGGTAACTTTGAACCTGTACTTGTACTTTACAGTAAAGTGTTGGAGTATTAAATTAGATGTTAGATGCAGTAGAAAAGATGTAAGTAATAATTATTTTGGTTATCAAAGAGGGTAAAAGGGCTGTCATCATGTTATATAAGATATAGGTAGGTATAGATTATTATGTGCTGTATTTCGAGTTTCAATGTTACATTCCAAAATTATTTGTGAACAAATTTTATTCCTAAATAAAGAAGTGAGAAAACAAGTTGTATTATATTTAACAGAATTAAAAAAATAGGTTCTTAATTCAATTACCTTTTTTTGTATGTTTGCTATGAGATTATTTCAGCAATTATGAATTGGTTTTGATGATTCTTTTTTGTTTGGTAGGTCATTCAAAGAATTCACGAGGTGGTCCCATATTTTTTCTATCAAAATCGGTTCAGTATTGATCTTACCTATTCAGCAGAGTATAGTAGTGAACAATGGATATACTTTCAGGGGTCATTGTACCCATCAGTATTGTGTTACTATGAGACTAGTACAAAGTTGAAAAAAAAATTGCTATATTTTTTTTGCAAAATGTATGAAACAGATCATATCTTTTTAAATATTTATTTGGACCAAGAAAGATGGAAAAGGAGAAAAGAAGCCTGATGGCAGGTAGGTGGATAGGTAGACTGATGGCTGAAAATAATAGAAAATAATATAATAAAAATAATAAAATTGCATTCTTAAGATCACATGACTGAAGTAAAACTTCAAGATGTTAACAATATGAAATAGCAGTGATGCATTGACTATATCGTTCTAGCTCCCTTAGTTAACTCAAGCCAACTCTACCCGAACAAGTATAAATACCCAAGTATTTTTTTATTCGACAACTGACCTGGTGTTAAGCGACAGTTACAGTCTACGACACGGGTTACGGTATGACAGCTCAGTCTCATTCAACACCCACAAAATAAAATGCTCAGTGCACTTAAAGAAGTTATCACTTCAGCAAAGCGTATGGAAGCTTCAGTGTAAGAGACAAATTCATGATTGTTAAGTTTTTTTTCTGAGCTTTTTGAGTACTGAAACTGTCATTGGAGAGTAGAATGGTTGTTTTTACATCTAACCCCAGCCCCAAGCATTCTCTTTGGTTATCCAAAAGCTTTGATTTCGAAAACCATACCTAGGAGAACCATGTATCTTATGGATCCAGATTCCTTGGTTAACGCTAAGTTAGGAGTTATATCTAGTTCTGAAATCTAATGTAGCAAATATTTAGGTAAAAACAAAACTACTGCATTACCTTACAAACAAATTTATTAAGCAAGCAGGTACACATCTCACCTTATTCGTTATCTTACACCTAAAATTCAACATATCACATCAATCGTCTTCTATTGTTTCCACGTCTTCAGTATCATCTTTTTTCTTGCCGGCACCAGATTTTCGCGCCGAAACCAGCTGTTTATATTGTTCTAAAGCTTCACTTAAAGGCTCGATAAATTTGTCGAATTCTATATCCCGCATCGCATCCAGTACGTCCTGACCAGTCAAAGCTTTCCTCTTTTTATTTTTCACGATGTTTGTGGAAGCAGAAGTCACGTAAAGCACAAAAACTGATGCAGCTTTCGCGAGACCAGTTCGTGCTTCTTTGGATATCGCCACTCCGTCGGGTAAAACTTCTTTCACTATTCTTGTGACAACAGTAATTGGGAGATTCAAGTCTTCGAGTTTTTCAGCCATTATTAAAATAAAGAATTAACGTAAAATTTTAATAATTCTAATTCACGTTTTAGGCCGCCAAACAGTAATTGACAGTAATTGTCGAAAATAATTTGACACTGACATTTAACGTTCTTCTTCTTCTTTTTGTATTGGACCCGCATTAAAGCATTTGCCAGTGTCAAGTATTAGGATTTTTTCAAGTTTCTTGAATAAAACAAGTTGTATGTGTTCTAATCACAATCTAAGTCACGTATACAGTCAATTTATAAGTCTAGTCCTGCTTCAGTAAACTGGTGGCGACTTTACTAGAAGCTTCTATGGAGTTTTGCCGACAACGTAAAATCACATGTTTTACTGCTTTATTTCACTTGCCTACACTCACGCACTTTATCGAACACTTAATGAATAAAACACCACCATTTTTATAGCATTAATGTTCAAAATAACATAAGTTTAAGAAAATAAAACAAAGCAACAACACGTTACTAAGACGTTCCCGCCAAAACTCACATTTAACGTTTGGCATTGTCAATTTTAGGATGTTGACAGTTTTGACTTCTTCTTCTTTTTTGTATTGGACCCGCATTAAAGCATTTGCCAGTGTCAAGTATTAGGATTTTTTCAAGTTTCTTGAATAAAACAAGTTGTAAATGTTCTAGTCACAATCTAAGTCACGTATACAGTCAATTTATATGTCGAGTCCTGCTTCAGTAAAGTGGTGGCGACTTTACTAGAAGCTTCTAAGGAGTTTTGCCGACAACGTAAAATCACACGTTTTACTGCTTTATTTCACTTGCCCACACTCACGCACTTTATCGAACACTTAATGAATAAAACACCACCATTTTTATAGCATTTATGTTCAAAATAACACAAGTTTACGAAAATAAAACAAAGCAACAACACGTTACTAAGACGTTCCCGCCAAAACTCCAGTTTTGACTTATCAATATTTTTAATTCTCGTTTGGCGGATTTTATAGTTGTTTGCACAAACTACTAAAGGAATATAGTGGATACTGGTTGTTTTTTAGGCATGGTGATACACATACATCATGCTACAGTACAGTCCGAACAAAAGTTAACCTCTGTGGTTCTTTCTAAAGAAAACATGATGAGTCTTCGGTAAGTTTACATACGACAAAAAATATTAAACATTACATACAACAAAAGTAAAGTAAATTTTTACAATAAGTTAAGTTTACAATGTTTCATTAAAATCGGTGCAGCCGCTTTTTTTGTCGGAGTTTTCGAGTTTTTTTAGCTTATAGGTACTTGTAGTATTAATAATATTTTGAGCAATTCTTAAACCTATCAAACGTAGATCTATTTAAAAAAAAACTATTTTAGACCAGTGATATGTTTTAGACCCTTAAAAATAGTATTGGTAAAGTTATTGGTCTTTACAGTTTTTACAGTGACTGAGCATACTTTCTCACAGAAAACGTACACTCAACGGAGCGGAAGCATAACATAAAAATCATAAATACTTGTTAGATAAAATATTTAACTGGTAAGTGTACTTACATAATATTATTATTATTATAATACAGTTAGATTACCTATGTACACTTATTTATATTTTATTTTAAGGGTTGCTCTGCTTTTGCGCAAGTTTAAAATGAGATATGTAGGTACTTGAATATAAAGTAAAACAAATGCCTTTGTCATTTAAAAAAAGAAACACACTAAATAGGATCACTTAACTGATAAAACATGAGATAAAGTCATCATCATCATCTCAGCAACAAGACGTCCACTGCTGGACATAGGCCTCCTCCATGGATTTCCAAAAATACCGGTTGAAAGCGACTTGCATCCAGCGTTTTCCTGCCACTTGCATGACGTCTATCAGATAAAGTAAAAACAAGCAAAGATATTAACCTTATGCGTTAAAAAAAAACGCAAACCTTCAGGCTTTCGTCGGTAGTGAAAGGTCAAAGACCTAAAACGCCGCATCAAAACAAGGCATTAAGGTAGAATTCTAGACAAGTATGTACATTGTACAATACCTTGTAGGTACCTATAATTGTAAGTAATTAATTGAGTAGGTACCTACTGCAATATTATATGAATTCATTGACTTTTAAATTTTTACAACCGTTTGAAGTCTTATAACATATTTAATCGTAATTCAAAACTGTTTAGGTAAGTATCTACAAATTATGGACAAAAAACTTAATTGGTTATTGTCGTGTTGGCTGCGGAAGAAACTATTGCGCAAACTCAAGTAAGCACGCCATTTTGTATGTTAGCCAGTGTCACTTAGCAGTCAGTGCGGCACCGGCTACATTACGCGGGATACGTTTTCGCGCTTCTAACGATCCCGTCAATTTGACACAAGTGTTATTGTTATGTTTTTTAAATAAAAAAAAATCTTACAAATAATACGAATGTCACATTTCTATTGCTAACCGTTCGTCTGTTGTCGTGGTTTCTTTTTTAATTAAGAACTTTTTTTTTAATTTTGTGCTTCAGAACACTGCGTGTATTTACGTTAGAGGATTATGGTTTTGAAGTAAAATGAGGTAAGTAAGGTTTAATTTAGAGGATTATTTTATTGATTTTTTAAGGTACAATATAACGCTTATGCATATTTAAGCGTGTTGTTTACGAAGGTTTATCGATTTTTTTTTATTATAGCGCGTGACGCTTAAATTTCAAATAATACTATGTACTTATTGCAATAAACCTTTTACTTTTTTCAATATCAGTAATCCAGAAAAAGTAAAAAATAAGCACATTTATTCAATAAATAATGACAAAATATAAAGCTTATACCTATGTTTATATAAAATTATTATAGCTACGTCTAAATAATTTATTCAAGATTGATCTATGAAATCTTGGTAAAACTGATAAGTATTAAAATTGAACTTTATTTAATTTTGTTTTTCACATGTCATTTAATTTTTATACACTTACATAATCATGAACAAACTGCCAGCTGGCAGTACATACCTCATAAGGGGTTTAGGGGTTTTGTTACCTAATAAGGGTTTTAGTTGTTTTTTTTGTGGCGCTTAGGTATTCATTCACTTTTAATAAGCAGAACATTATTTAGTAAAATCTCTAAGTAACAGAATAAAGCAAAAAGTTACGTAAGTAAGTATCCGTTAAAATATAATTTGCAAATCAAATTTTTACGTTATAGGGATTATTACCTTTTAGTTTAAGTAATTTAATGTTTTCTAAGGTTTTCCTTTTCGCGATTATTGCTCATTGACATTAAAAAAATATTAACGGATTTATCGCGTATATTTAACATAATTTTATGACCTGATCAGATGTTTCGAACACTTTGTAGCGTAAATTTCGTTTCATTTCATTGGTGTAAGTTTTTTGGTAAAAATATAATTAAAATTCCTGTAATGACGAGCGCAGTGCATTTTTGAAATGTTGAAGTCCACAGTTATGCTGAATGGCATTGGACTGTAATACCTGGGAAGCGTGCCGCTTAACATCAGGACAGCGTCCTGCTCGTCTTGTCACTCAGTTTTATAAAAAAAACATTAATATTCAGCTTTGCTGTTGTTGCGAACTGTATATGTACTTTACTATTTTCAAATTCAACGAAGTTACTTTGTTTTTTTAGCTATGTGTACTCAAAAAATACGTATTCTTATAGTACCAAATCTCAGAATTGTCTATTTTTGGCTACTGACTAACAACAGATAGGTAGATCTGATTTTCTTTTAAATTTAATTATGTTCTTTGTTTTTCACGAGACTAGCAAGGCACAAGACAACTAACATAACCTATTATAAAAATACACACATAAAAAATAACAAACAGAAAAAATACAATCAAATTGATAACCTCAATTTTTGAAGTCGGTTAAGAAAAGTCGTATTCGAACAAAATACTTGTTCGCAATACTAATAGCACTGAAACGTGGTCCCTAACTATGGGCCTTATAAGGAAACTCAAGGTCACGCAACGAGCTATGGAGAGGGCTATGCTCCGAGTCTCTCTACGAGATCGAATCAGAAATGAAGAGATACGTAGACGTACAAAAGTCACCGATATAGCACAGCGGATTAGCAAGTTGAAGTGGCAGTGGGCAGGACACATAGCACGTAGAACTGATGGCCGATGGGGCCGAAAGGTTCTCGAGTGGAGACCACGTACCGGCAAGCGCAGCGTAGGAAGACCAGCCACGAGATGGACAGATGATCTCATACAAGTGGCGGGAAGACGCTGGATGCAAGCCGCTTCCAATCGGTCTTTTTGGAAATCCATGGAGGAGGCCTATGTCCAGCAGTGGACTTCTTACGGCTGAGATGATGATGATGAATACTAATAGATTCTCAAGATCGTCGAACAAACTCACATACAATGGTGTCCCGACTGACGATAAACGTATTTGTTTGAGAGCTAGTTCCAATTCCAGCTTAGCTGATCAGATTCCTTGCCTGTTGACCTACATAATTACACTAATGCCCTATCCTTTTCAATCGGTCAACTAATTTTATTGTCCACTGATTTTGACACAGACTAAACTAAAAGTAGTCATACAGGTTATTTATTATTGCGGTAAACCTCGTTGACCTTTGTCATCGTGGGTAACAAACTGTTATATATTCTGTGCTCGTACTGTGAGGTAATCTATGACAACACGCCACGTTTTGGAGGTCGTGTCTGGAGTGGTGTGACGCCACCAGACACGCGACTTGGGAGTGCCTTTCTGATAAGTCTGGAGGTGACTGCGTAATATATCTACAGGTTTAGGTTTCTAGGTGACACACACAGGTGACACAGTTTGAATAGGGTTGGTGGTGCTCATAAATAATCCTTTATATCCAACTGCTTAGAAAGGAAGGGAAGATTTTTCGGATGTATGTAGCATGTATGTAACAGTAATCGTTTAAAAAACTTTAAAAAAAAACGACTTCAAAATACGCAATTCGTTTACTTGGATGACATATTTTTCCAGTTATTTTGTTATGAAAACCAAAATACGGAACCGATTTTGATTAAATTTCAATAGGACCACTTGGGAAGTAAGTATACCATTTCAAACAAAAAATATTTTTTCAAATCGGCCCATGTGTCTCCGATGAATCGGGGAACATATATAATATAATATATAAAATATAAAAAAACGACGAATTCAATTCAATTCATTTATTTCGGGCCTTTGGGTATAGATAATATACGCTTAGCGACGTCATTTACATCATAAATCATAATCACAATAATATAATTATAAAAATTAAACATTCTGATTTTATATAAAAACAAAAATTGTTTGCAGCTGTAAGAAGGCATTGTCAGTCAAGAGCAGCTGTAAAGGGGCTTTGTCATAGATAGCTATCTAATTGTAATAATACAGTCAGTAATATTAAATCAATAAAAAATACAGCATGTATTTAGTAATATCATATTAATTTGTAATTGTATTGCAGATTTTGATGCCACTTTTTTCCAGTGGGTTTTGTCTTTAATGAACAAATCTATAGAATAGTAGGTATGCATTATTCATTAAATATTTTTTTAATGACAGTTTTGAATTTATTTTCCTTGAGACCCAAAAACTGTTCTGGAATAATATTGTAAAAACGTACACTGTTTATCAGGAATGATTTATTTGTTTTTTGAAGCCTATGTCTAGGATGAACAATTCTATGCTTGTAGTGTGATGCTTCAGGTTTTTTATCAAAGCTATAAAGATTTTTCTAGCATACATAATGCACTCATAGATGTAAAGCGATGGCACGGTTAAGATATCAATAGTTTTAAATACCTCTTTCAAAACCTAAATTGAAAATGGCACGGATTCCTCTTTTTTGCAGAATAAATATAGATTCGTAAGTATCCAAAATAAACAAGCCTAGCAGTTGCCACATCTGATATTCTTCTAATTTGTCGTACTGCATGAGCAGCTGAACTTAGTTTGTCAGCTAGTTTGGAAATATGTGGGCCCCATTGAAGTTTAGAGTCTACTGTTACACCCAAAAATACTGTAGTGTCCACAGGCTCGATTACTTCATTTTTCAATTTAATTTTTAGATCAAAATTTTTGACATTTGGGAGAGAAAATCTTATGACTTTTGTTTTTGCAGGATTTACTGTGTTTCATTAGGTTAGGATATATACCTTTCCTTACATCGTTTTACAATTGAGAACCTACTCCTTTTTGGAAGTCGGTAAGAAAAGTGTAATCCGGCTTTAGTTATACGGATTCGTGATTATCGGGATCATCAACAACGAGAAAAGTTTATTAAGCTAGGTTAGTTTCAATTTTCCCTAATCTGTTTTATTATAACAGCTCGAGAGATATAACCTTGATAAGTAGTGAAAATAAGAAAAAGTACGAAGATCCAAAAGAAATGTGAAATAATAATTAAAATGTACTTAGTACTGATATGCTCTAGCAGAAGTTCAGTTTATTTATCAATGCCACAACAAGGGCGCTAGGTTATCTTTCTAGGGTTAATAATATTTACAACATAATTATTATAGTTTAAAAAGCTGATACCACTGACCTCAAAATACGTAATTTCGTGCTCATCGTAACTTGGATAACATATTTTCCCCAGTTATTTTGTTTTAAACACCAAACTACTAAACCGATTTTGATAAAAATGAGGTCAACCTGCAAGCATATACTCAAATAAAAAAATATTTTTTCCAAAAAAGCAAAGCAAAAAACAAAACTGAAAAAAATACGTTATTACGATTCACTAATCGACTGTATAAATAGATGGGTACAGGAAAAAATCTGATAGAAACCAGGAAAACAGAAACTAAATAATAATATTTATTATTTACTTACTCGATACAATGTGGTTTCAAGGTTTGTGTATTATTTTTACTATTCGTACAGCAGTTAAGTAAATTATGGGTCACGGTAAACTTCCTTATGCACTTTGGTTAAAAGCACTTACATGCCTTTCAACATAATGATGAACAAATAAGTAATGACAAGTTACTCAGTGATTTTATGACTTTGTGAACCTTTAGGTTCATATTTATGGGAAAAAGCAAATATCTAGAATAGCTACAGAGTAACAAATATATGTGAAAATAACAAAAATAAATGACCATATACTTACACCCACATGCTTATGATTTTAAATGTTTAATTAAATCAATGACGCATATGTATATTCGACTTTTGACTCAGACTAACTTTACATGTTTCCGACTCTGTAGATATGCAGTTAGATTGTCGTAGCAGAGCGTAGAAGAGCGCAGAGTATTGTTGCTGAACGTAGAGTGTCGTAGTAGAGCGTAGAATAAAGTAGCAGAGCATTATAATAAGTAGCAGAACGTAGAGTGTCGTAGTAGAGCGTAGAATAACGTAGCAGAGCATATAATAAGTAGCAGAACGTAGAGTGTCGTAGTAGAGCGTAGAATAACGTAGCAGAGCGTAGAATAACGTAGCAGAGCATATAATAACGTAGCAGAGCGTAGAATAACGTAGCAGAGCTAGAATATTGTTTTTTTGCTAAACGTCAAGTCTCTTGGCAAAGCGTAGATAATCGTAGTAGAGCCGGGAGCTTTACGCCCTGCTTCCGTGTCGTAGCAGAGTAGTAGAGGAGGGACTACATGCACCCGCCACTTGACGTGCGGGGCAGCGTCAACAAATTCGGAGGAGACTGGCAAAATCGAACCAACTGACACATATGACGGGTCCGACAGTCTATAATAATCTACCCAGAAGTATCACTTCAAGCTTAGCACGCTATTGCTTCAAGTGTAGGCTGAAGCGGTGGCTTGTCGAGCAGACGTTTTATAGCTATAATGACTTTTCGAACAGTTCAATTGACTAAAGTACAACAGTACAATATTATTTCATATTTTGATAATGCGTTTTATATTAATTTGTTTACAATTAATAATTGATTCATAAAAATTGTATATTACATGGAAAACGATTTGTACATAAGACTTACACATTAAATGAATATGAATATGAGGTACGATACGCAGAACAAGAGTAATTAATTTTAAAGCCAAAATATTCAACAGCTTTTATAAGAAATAAACGAGCAAAACGAGATTATTATTTAAAAAAAAAATTATCCTGACCAGTCAAAAAAAATCTGACGTAATCTCACACAATAAGATCGGTCAACCCGTTTAGACTAGAGGTAATATAGAAACATATATACACCCGAAAACTATAATCCACCTTTTTACACAATCAGGTAAAAGAAATGGAACATAGAACATGTAGGAACTGAGTAAGGTAGCATAAGCACAATGGAGACGAATTTGTGAAAACCAATATAATTTATATTCAGACCAAAACAGTAATAAAATATTTGTGTTTAAGCAACCATGAATAATTTGTCACAAAAAATATCTAAGCATTTGCTTATATGTACCTACTATTATGTAGAAACATTAATAACTGTAATAAACATTGAGCTGTATGTACTTACTTACAGAGCAGACACCACTCATAGCTACTTTGTTACATTCAACTGCGGCGAGAGCGCCGCACCTCACTCAGTGGCTTACTAGTGAGTGCTCTCGACGTTTTGCTGGCGAAAAAACACACCATACATGCAATTCTGCATTGCAAGTATCAGTCGTATCGTATAATCGTATATAAACGATGTAATTATTATTCCAGCGCTGTAACTCTGTTTTGTTTACTTTACCAAAAAATGTGACAATAATTTTGCTGCAGATAGCTCCTCTGGTACGTAAGTACATACAGCTCAATGCTAATAACACAGTTCCTTCATAATAAATGTTATTACATTAATTGTAGAGTTTATATAACGCCTGCGTGACTACTCGATCATTTAATCAAAATGTCTAGCTTTTTGTACGTTTCTAGGGCTAGGGGTGTCTCGTATTAATGTCTAATTGTAAGCCTCGTTTTTAACCAACTTCAAAAAGAAGGAGATTAACAATTTGGCTGTAGTTTTCTTTGTGTTTTTATTTTAATTTATATATGTATATAGCAAAACCCCGTCCTTTATAAACCGATTTAAAAAAAAAATGTTTGAAAGGACATATTTTCAGATTGGTCCCATATAAATTTAATCAAAATCGTTTAAGTGGTTTGGTTTTTAAAACAAAATTGCGCATTTTAAAGTCGATTTTTTAATTTTTTTTACTACTTATAAGTAATTAATTCCTCCTAAGTCATCCATTCAGTAATGTCATTTATAAAATGATTTGATTATTTAAAAAAAAAACATTATTATTTAAAAGGATTATACTTTCAGATTGGTTCCATAGAAATTTCATCAACATCGGTTCACTTGTTTAGTTTTTAAAATAAATTAACTAAAATAAAAAACTAAATTATATTTTCTTCAATTGACGTTTTACCGTCGTTTGTTAATCATTTAGGAATAGTTTTAGTATCTTTTAGATTATCTATCTAAAAATAATTTTTAGGCACTAGCTTTTATTAATGCAATGAAAAGTAATTGTTGAACAAACATACAGTCGAATTGAGAACCTCCTACTTTTTGGAAGTCGGTTAATTATGCATGCAAAATTTAGATCAATCAACCGGGAAGTGGGTCAAAATTAACTTGTAAAATTTAATTACATACACTGGGACAGTTGAAACTAAATAAAAACTAGTATAATAGTAAGCTATTTTACTATTTGTACCTATGCTTTCTATTCTGTGACAATCTCATGACTATTTTTTTTAAACTAGTGTGCTTTTGTGACAACCCTATATTCATTACACATATAACCATACTTATTAGTCCTAGCTCCTTACACTAGAATTCGTGACTATTTTTTATCGAAAGAAAGAAATAAAATGACCTTTAGAGCCTTCCAGCAGCTAAGGTGAACGCCCGCCGCCATCTTGTGACGTCACTACAAGTTTTTTCTATTATGTCATTGGCTAAATCCATAAATACTTGAGAAGTTTTTTTGGCTAAATTATAAGCATGAGTAGAGCCTAATTTGTATAAAAAGAACATTCGTCCATCTGAGTTACCTACGTAAATTACGTAAGTAATTATTTCATAGTTATTTTTAATCTGTTTTATAAGTTGCCAAGACCGTGTCGAGACACGGTCACTCGTGGAAAGATCGTTACAATCTTCAAAGTATAAGCTTCTACTAAATCTTTCCATCAAGTTACAGTCAGCTGACAATTTATTTATTTATCATCACACTGTCATCCGACAAATTGCCACAATTACCGACTTACCTACTTATAAGCGCTGAATAAGTGCATTTTAGTTAAACAGTGTTTTGTTTCGTTTTCGCGCGTGACAGTTCCCGTCTGAAAGAGAGAGACAAGTCCTTATACAGTGAAAAAGATTTTAACATGCGTTTACATGTAAGACAGTGACTATTTAGCCGCCAGTGAGCAACATTTTACTCTTAACATACATTACCACTTTGAAGCTTACATTTCACAAACGGATCCCTAAATCAAAACTGGTTTTCACGTACCTACAATTGTTTTAAAAAAAAACTTATTCAACCCCACACGATGGAATAGGCGAGAATTGATTTTTCACATGTTCGTATGTCCAGCTGGCGCAATGACATTCGTGTAATCTACCACGCGACGGTCGGCTGATTTTTTTAAAGATACTATAATCTGATATAACTTTAAATCGGGAGAAAATGACTGAATTTCCGTTTTATACGAATTTGGAAGGCTACTGCTGCTCAACTCACCGTTTTAGTCAATAAACGAGTTATCGTTCAGGAGAAAAATTGGTCATGAAAATGTTGGTGTTGCTGGCCTGTGGGCCAATTTGGCATAGGCATGTAACTGACAGAAAAAAAAACATCCCTAATTTATCAATACTATTAAATGAATCTATTTTGACGTTTGCAACGTTACGTTCAATCGAGAGAATCAGCGTGCCTAGCGTAGCTTAGTCTGAATGAGAACTGGCACTCAATTTGCTCGCACTGGCTCATATCTGTCTATAAACGTAATCTGGATAAAACGTTATCAAAGTACTCTTATCAGCGTGGGAGTAAACTGTCACCTGTTTTATCTCGCGAAAATCCTATAATAAATTGGGTGCATTCTTTAGATAAAAATTTCCAAATTTTCAGGAAAATTTATAACTTTATTCAAGAAAAATGTCATACATAAAGAGAATAGATATCTTCTAGATCGACGAGAATCATTCTCTGCCACTGGTCGCTTAACATCAGGCGAGTTGGTGGTCAATCGTAGATCTATCTTGTGTAAAAAAATGTTTTTATTTATACACAAGATGTTTTTACATAATTTAAATATCGAAAACATCGTTACTCCTTTTACGGTAGCCGTCGTCATCATCATCTACATCATGAAGATAACGATGTCGAAATTATTTCGTGGTATTCCAGATCATCATCATCGCCATGATGATGATGATCATGTACTTCTCAATTTTTGAAGTCGTAAAAAGTCTCAGTTTCTACCCAAACCATTACAAATCTGCTAAACAACACATACTAACTAAACAGTTCAAAACTGGGTTACCGCACCACTTGTAAATTCGACAAGGTTGCATCACTTATGTACAATCTATTTATTCTATTAGCACGTGTTGAATCAGTTTTGGTTGAGCCTATTTCTGGCAGTCAATGGTTTGATTGTTTTTCAAATTTAATTATTTTCTAGGTGATTTGAAAATGGCGTGAGAACCGTCCATTTTAGACTGTAACCGCGACTTCGCTCGCGAACTGGATTGGTGGACAAATAATAATAGTTAAAAAAAAAACACGCTTCAGATTATTGTATTGTCATCGATCCTCGGTAAGTCAATTTTTTTTTTATACAAGATAGATCTACGATTGACCACCAACTCGCCTGATGTTAAGCGACGGTGTGGCCGAAGATGGAGCTCGTCGATCTAGAAGATATCTATTCACTCTAGCCTTGAAAATTCCAAGATTGTAGGTCTCAGGAAACAGAGATGGCGGCAAAGAATTCCAATCTTGTGCAGTACGCAACAAGAATGTTTGAATGAAATCTGAGCGTTTCAAGTGGGTCAAAATCGAGTCCAAAAGAGTCGGTTACAAACAAACAAACATGCATACAGGTGAAACTAATAAAAGCGTGGTTACAATTTTGCTAACTGTACAAAACGCTCCAAGATAAGCCTAGGCAACCCTGTACGTTTGGAGACACCTTATTAACGTCATCCCTGATACCCGCTGAGATGGATTAATATACGGCTCGCTCTTAGTCTATGCCTTGGCTAATACAATATTAGAAATATAGTGACTTGGTTTATAGTGGCGGGGCTCCCTCTTCCCTCAAACATAGTTGAGGAGAACGATGGCTGGCACATGCGTCAACTCGTGAACGGGTGCTGCTTGCCGAGCTGGCCTGGGCCTCAAGGCTGCTAAGTGAACATCACTCGCTCGCCGCTCGCTGATACGATTCAAGGCCGTCACAGACATAGCTATAATATATATTAATATACCGTACCATAATATATATTATAGCAAGCTACCACACATGGAGATGATGCTATAATATATATTTTGCCTTCATTTCATTGATGGTCGGCCTAGCGTTTGCTCGTGTTTTGTAATAAAGGGTGATTTGAAACATTCTTCTTCTTTTTTTTTGTATTGGACCCGCATTATAGCATTTGCCAGTGTCAAGAATTAAGATTTTTTATTTTTTTTTGAATAAAACAAGTTGTAAATGTTCTAGTCACAATCTAAGTCACGTATACAATCAATTTATAAGTCGAGTACTGCTTCAGTAAAGTGGTGGCGACTTTACTAGAAGCTTCTATGAAGTTTTATCGACAACGTAAAATTACACGTTTCACTACTTCATTTCACTTGCCCACACTCATGTACTTGATCGAACATTTAATGAATAAAACACCACCATTTTTTATCGCATTAATATTCAAAATAACACAAGTTTAAGAAAATAAAACAAAGCACAAGTTTAAGAAAATAAAATACAACAACATGTTTCGATGACGTTCCCGCCAAAACTCTCTTGAAACATGCTGTATATTCAAAATATGTCTTGCTATACTATAATTTATATTAATATGCAATAATATAAATTACCGTATAGGTTGCTAACGTCATAGAAATATATATTATACCTGCGTGTGCGATCACTCGAAAAGTATAGAAAATATATGCTAACATGTTTAGCTATAAAATATATTAATATACATATATTATAGCTATGTCTGTGACGGCCTTCAAAGACAATTGCGACAAATTGTTAGTCTATTTGTATAGTAATAGACTAGCAATTCGTCAAAATTGCCTATGAATCTATGCGTACACACGCATGCATGTTAGTTAAGTGTTACCATTGTAACCATCTTCCTCTTCTATGATAGTTAAAAAAATAATTAAACCTAGTTAAAAAAATCAATATATTAGCTTATAAAAGCCACGGACTCTGGAGTCTGTCGAAATCATATTATGCAAAAAAAATGACTACGTAAAATTACAGAATTTGTCGATCGACAAAAAGTCAAATTGATAACCTTCTTCTTTTTTGAAGTCGGTTGAAAATTATTTATGGCATAATTATGGCATTACCTACATAATATTTTCAGATATGGCAGCGATTTTCACACAACATCTAGCCTAAAATAAACAAAGCCACTACTACCGTGGGAACCAGATGCTGATAGAATACGTATATACTTTTTGAAGTGAAAACTTATTTATGCGCGCTGAATACTTCATTTTGTGGGTATTGAATGAGACTGTGCTGTCACGCTCGGCTATGTAACGCTGATTCGAGTAAAGTTGACGAGTCGAACGAAAGGAGACGAAAAGTCGACTAAAGGAGCGAGATCTGCGCATTATACGGGCGTCACGGGTATATTATATGTACATATTTCGTATTATTAACCTGGCTTTGATGAAATTTTTACTTCAGTCGTGCGGTTTTAAGAAGGCCCTTCCCGACGCGACCAAGTACGATGCACGCGTGGTTAAAAAGCTTTTTGTTTCATCCAATGTGAGGTTTGGAAAAGAAGCTCCGAAAAAAAAAGAACGCCAGAACCCTTCGGGCTGATTTCACTTTAGAAGACAGAATGCAACTTTTCTGTGGCTTTTACAAATTTTCGATATAGTCAAGAAATCATAAGCTGGTGTTCTGAAATTCCTTAGACGTTACCTCAGAAAATAAGCGTTTTTGAAAAATCCTGAAAACTTTTTAATAAAAATATTGGTTATTTGGAATTTCCAATAACTATTTACTAAGTTTATACCGAAATATTTTTTTACTTTTTTAGTTTCTATGCATGTTATCAGCAGCGTAATTTTGTGTAAAAAAGCGCGGACTTTTGGAGGCTTGACCTGGATTTGTGCCTCATTGTTATTTTTTTTTTTTAGATAGAGAACTAGAGATATCTGTTATAACAACAAAAATACGTAATTATAGGCAAAACAGTTTCCTTAAAAAGGCATGCAGGTGTTACAACATTCTAGCAAAAGACACGTATGTTGACTTATTCAACACTCCTGTGTTTAAACTAAAACAACTTCTTAATAAGAACTATTTTACTTAAGTTTATTACAAAATGTACTCTTTCTATTTTATCTTATATTTATTTGTTTGTACAATTATTATGCATAATATTGTATAAATGCTGGTCCGTCTATTTCACAGTGTACTTGTCTAGTCTTTTATAATTATTTGTGAAATCTTTTAATTGGCCTTCCGTTCTTATATCCATTTTCTAATGTATGTATTCCGCTGTTAGTTTTCCTTTGAAAATAAAATAAAATTGAATAAAGTTTTGTTATCACGTCATAAAGACGTACGACCTCTTGAATCGAATGTATCACGGTTGGCTGCTCTTAAGCACACACTTTTTTTAATACATACTTATGGTACCCAGCCAATATCACATCAAACCCACGACATACAGCTTAAAAGGCAGACATACTACCAACTGAGCTCACAAAAAACAAACACACCTGAATAACCTTACCATCTTAGAGCAGCCGGATAAAAACATACCTCTGTATTTGGCAGTTTTCAAGGTTCTCATATAGGTTGGTAAAACTTAAATCACAAATCTGAATCCGTTGAATCAGCTCCATTCAGTGCATTTCTGCTTGTGGTCGAGACTGGACGCAGTTCAGATTTTATTATTTGTTACGAATATGTAAACGTGAAGTCAAGATTATCTTATTATGTATCTTAGGTGAGATAATATATATATTTTTTAAATTTATGTGTGATACGTGTTTATAATCTCAGTGTACAGATACCTGTTTTCGTGTTGTCAATCCGTTATTGGTTTACCCAACTGAAATAGGAGTATAATGTTTTTCGAGCTTATGTATGTATCAGTATGTCTCATTATTTAATACGCTGTACAGCTTTAATATTTGACGGATTTTCACATAATATGATTAAATAATTTGTAATAAGTATCTATGTTAAAAAATAATCAAAACACTTACCCGACTGCATACGAGTAATAACGATTTTTGTAGTGTTTACTTGCACTTGCGTTACGTTTGTTATGATCTTGAGCACAAGAAAGTATACGCAAGGTCGCTGTAAAATATATGTAAATATAGGTAAATTCTTGCTAGATTAGTTAAATATTATACACACATAGTACATACACCAGAAAATCATAACTTCTTGGGCTATTGGTTAAAAAGTTTAGATGCGTATATTACCTTGAAAATTATGCTGTGCTTGCCAGTGCGTGATCTCCATTTGAGAACTTTTTGGTCCTATAGACCATCACATTTTTTCCGCCGAGTTCCAAGCAGTTTCAGAGCATTAAAAAAAATGAAAAGAATAAAAATGGAATTCTTTGCCGCCATCTCTGTTTCCTGAGACCTACAATCTTGGAATTTTCAAGGCTAGAGTGAATAGATATCTTTAGATCGATGAGCTATCCATCCTCGGTTACCCCGTCGCTTAACATTTAAATTAGGCGAGTTGGTGGTCAATCGTATCTTGCATAAAAAAATAAGGATGTCTGCAAGCACCTCTCTGGGCGTAACAGTGACGCCACTGATGTTGCAGTTGTCCATAAGTGATGGACATTTCTTACCATCTGGTTGTTTGGTCTTAAAAACAGCAATCGTCAAGCCAGGTCAGAGGCGTTTCGGCGGCTAACTCTGACACTAGACACACACGCTGGTCACTCAGTCTATAGGAACTTACTTGCCATTTGGCGAGCCATCTGTCTGTTTGCTGTTCTATATATATAATAATTATAGTTTAAGAAACTGAAAAAACCGACTTCTAAATACGCAACTCGTTTACTTGGATAACATTTTTTCAGTTATTTTGTTGTAAAAATCAAAAACACTGAACCGATTTTGATAAAATTATATACATCACCTCTGAGCTACCAAACAAAAAAAGAATAGCCAAAAACAATCCATTATTGACTGAATAGGTAAATACAGTCGAATTGAGAACCCCCATTTTTATTTTTTAATAATAATAATATTATATAATTTATTTCTGAAAATTGTTAGTGTTTTACAAAGTTTCTATTAATTACTTAAATAATTTCTTTTTGGAAGTCGGTTATAAAATGAAAGTGTTTATTTAGTTAATATTCTTTAAATATTAGAAATTCCACATATTTCCTAGGAATTCTATGTAATGACAGGGATATACATATATTTCTGAAAACATTCACTATGCTAACAGAACAGCTCAAAAATCTAAGTATTACGTGTGTCATGTCCATAAAATTGTAAATTTTATGCGTTTAAGCAATTATAATGGAGAGCCGTTTGCGATAACACGCCGCCAGCGCACTGATAAGGAACTTTAGCGAATGATTGCACTTGCTAGAATTGTACTGCTTTGGTTTGGACAGCAGTTATTGATTATTGACTTGGCCAGTTTTTACTTTTGAGATAAGGAACCCTAAATCCCTACCTCAAAAGGAAAAACTGGCCAAGTACAAATTTGTTTCGTGCCATCACGGATTCCGTGCCCTTCTAGCCGAAACGTTTCAAATTTATAAACCATGAAAATGTTACTCTGACTAATATACAAAACTGTAGTTAAACTGTTTGGCCATACATTCCAACTACGCTGAAATAGACAGATAACAGACTGATCCTTTATCCGTTCCGTTTTATTCTTATTGTGGTGTGGTAACTAAAATATGAAATACGTGAGCGTGACTCCATTTTTTTATTCTAATAGTAAAACGCACACAAAACATTGCTCTCTCTCTGGATAGTTGGTTAAATTATTGTACATCTGAAAAGCTTTTTTTTTTTAAATAAAAAGGTACTGCATAAAAGCAGACGGCTCGCCTGATGGTAAACGATAACCGTCGCCTATGGACAACAACAAAAAAAATGCAAATTACGATTATTAGATTTACTAAGTATTCGATTCTTAATTCAAAACTATTTAAAATGCGAATGGAACACGGGCAAATAATGATTAATTATAATGGCACAAGTTTTAAAACTGACATCACTTACCGAACTCAAAACATTGATGACCTAAGCCTTGGCTTGACCAACATAACATTTACAGTTGAGCTAACGAAACAACTAAATTTCCCATCGTAGGTTTAAAGTTTCCCTCAGGAATTGCGATTGAAGCGCTACAATCGGCTCTTTGATAAGTTGGTAGGATTCTTTGAATGCAGGGGCCGTAGAGTGACGTCACCACACACTCATACATAGGTACATAGGTAATAAATAGTTAGTTAGCTAATTGTTGAGCGATGTATCCTTGTGCGGTACTAATTTGTTTGGTAGTTTTGTATTTATGCTCTAATTTGGTACAATCTTGCGTAACGATCGATTTGCATTGAGCTGATAGTAGAGCTCATGTTGATATAATTATTATGAGTAGATAAACTGAAATAAGCGAGTTCAAAATGCGCCAATTTGTTTTAAAAACCAAACGACTGAATCGATTTTGATAAAATTTCTACCAACCTAAAAATATCCTAATATAATCCTTTCAAACAAAATATATTTTCCAAATCCTGTGCATTAGATATGCATCAAGAACGTGGACCGAAATCCTTGATTACAGATTTTTGTGAGAAATGGGAGGGTGAAATATATAAATAATAATAAATAAATTGGCGGACATTTTCACACAACACCATCTAGCCCCAAAACTAAACAAAGCTTGTACTATGGGAACCAGATGGCTGATAGAATACATATATACTTTTTTTTTGTAAATACATATGATACATACATATAAACACCCAGATACAGAACAAACATCCATGCTCCGAAGGTAGACATACTACCACTGAGCCATGATGCCTGAAATAAGGTCGTGACTCGTGCGCACCCTTACTGAAATGAATCCTTTCAAGTAACGACAGACATTTATTTGTCATCCATTGGAACAGGAAGCGTATTCCACAATTAGTCCGCTCTTTAAAAGTGGAACTAAAACGTTTTGTTCGTGTTTTTGGAAAATAATGTTCCTCGCTTCTGTTTCTAATTCCGACCGTAACAAATTTACTTGATATACCAATCATTGGTTTGCAAATCTGCGTCTGCAATCGATATTGCGATTGCTAGCATTTTGCATAATAACCACTGTAATAATGCCAATTTCTGTACGTAATAGTTGCCATTTGAAGACCAAATCAAAATTATTTTTAGCCGATTTCGAAAAGGAAGGTTATTAATCGATTTTGGGACAATGTAACACGAAATACAAATGTATTACTAAAATGAAAATCATGTCATCAAAATCAAAAAAATGTAAAAATTACAATAAAGAAATGTTGAAATTCATTTTATTGAGGAAAAAAAACGGCTGAACCTATTTTCAAACAAAAAAATAGATCATTGGTCCATCCGTTTGACAGATACGATGCTACAGACAGACACACAGATATACATCTGTATATCTATCTATATACATCTGTATATCTATCTATATACATCTGTGTGTCTGTCGTTTATCTCAAAACCCCGAACAAACTTATAACATTCCTCTTTTTGGGTCGAGGGGGAATTTAATAGCGAACTCCATTGACATAGCCCTTTAATATTGAACAAAGTAGGTGACCGGTAAAAGTCACACCTTGATAATAATTGTGTTAAAACTCCAATTACGAGTGGCGTGCCCTCGGTGACGTCACAAGGCCGACTTGTATCGACCAACATTGAGACTATATTTTATAAAACATACTGGACACAGTGTTGTTTGGACACGTCAGTTTCTGATGGTGACCAGCCCCTTATACAGAACTCATTCGGATTCGGAATCGATTCGGAATCTATATATCTCTTTGTCATTCTCTATGGAAATGACAGAGACGGTTTTTTTTGTTTTTTTTAATTGCGAATAGGTCCTCGTTTGACCACCAACTCGCCTGTTGGAAAGCGACGATGTGGTCGAAGATGAAACACGCAGACCCAGAAGATACCTATTCACTCTGACCTTAAAAAGTCCCAAATTATATCTCTCAGGGAACAAAGAAGCCGGCAATTTGTTCCATTCCTTAGCTGTACGGATTAAAAACGTAGAATTATACCGTTTGGTTCGTACTTTAGGAAAATCCACAATGTATGGGTGATAGTGGGCCGACTATCTACTTGTCCTGTGAAAGAAAGGGGTGGCAATATCAGATCGTGCAGCTCTGATGCACATTCTCCAAAATGAATCCTGTAGAATATTGACAGACTAGCAACCTTGCGGCGGTGCTCCAGGCTGAGCAGCTTCTTTGCTAGCTTATTGTCGCCTATGAGTCGAACAGCACGCCGTTCTACACTTTACTTTACTTTACAGAGCCGTCTCAAAGGTGGCAGCAGTATTCCACACACGAGCGGACTTGTGCTTGATATAAAGTGAGCACGGATGAGCACGGAAAAGCAGATTCCGATATAGATACATGATATTGATGGTATTCGTATTATAAAGTACTAGTACCTGCGACTTTGTACGCGTAATATTATCGAAGTTTTAGTAAGGATCCCTAATTTTTTTCTAGTATTAAGTATAGCCTATGATACTCAGGGATAATGTAGTATTCTAGTGGTGAAAGAATTTTTTAAATCGGTCCAGTAGTATTTGAGCTATTTCATATCAAACATACAAAAATACAAATCTTACCTCTTTATAATATTATTATTATTAGTGTAGATAAACTAACACAGTACGAATGAGTCAGCATAGCCTTAAATGCCTCTATAGGTAGCCTAGCCGCGGTCTGAGTTTGGGCAGACGGCATTTGACCTTAGTTAACTTCTGATGCCTGGCCCCACATTGTCTGTCACTAATTGAATGGTTATGGCTTATGGCTGGATTTATTAACCACCCACGATTTTTGTGCTAATAAACAAGCCGGATCGGGAACAATGCTGGATTGGGAAGGAAATAAAACTATAGAATGTGCGCCTTGCTTCTCTTCCCGGGCTAACGTAAATAGATAGGTGCATAAAATCTCGAATAGATATGATCTGGGCGTCTTCAAATCGGGAATGAATAAATTAATTATAATAATATAATAAATTTAGTGTTTTCTCCTTCTTTTATTTTCTTTCATGAAACTGGTATATAATCGTATAGCTACTGAGCTACCAGAGTACTCTGTACCAAGACAAAAGTTTGGAAGGCATAAAAACCCCGGAAAAATAAAATGACTGAATCGATTTTGATAAAACAGCTATAAGATACACAGGCAAACTTACACCACCCCTCATTTTGGATCGAAGGTATAAGTACGCTGTGCGTAAAGAAAGTGCTTTGAAAATTTGAAGTGGGCCTGATTACATCGCTGATAACTGATAACATCGCTTAACATCAAGTGAGTTGGCGGTCAAGCGCAAACCTATATAGTATTAAAAAAAAATTGGTAAAATAGCCGTGAAAAACAAAACCGTCAAAAAAACCTACCGGAAATCACGTGATTTTTCTGGCACACATTAACTGTAACGTGATATTCATTTCAAAATGTCTGTTATATATTAACAAACTGTTTAACTGGTATCCATGACCTATCCCAACATGATGCAATAAAGTAATTAAAGATTGTTTATTGGTAATCAATAAACAATCTTTAATTACTTTATTGCATCATGTTGGGATAGATAGGTCATGGATACCATCTATTCTTATACGGGTTTGTATTGTGTCGGTTGCACATGATCGAACACCATGTATGTAACCTTTTGATATATGCGGTGTGATGCAACTATATATTCTTGGTAACCTGTACCTAATGGGTTACCAAAATTAAGCATCTTTCGGTACAGCTATCATAATGATGGGTGACTGATGAAGCGATTTATTGGACTTTTCCAGGTACCTAATTAATGATTAAAGCTGGGTCTAGACCAATGGAATATGAAATGTAACGCGAGTAATGTGAATTGCGTTACAGCGTCTTTGTGTTCGCGCTAAAACCGACAGCCGATGGAACAGAGCGAACCTTGGCGCGAGCGCCGAGCGTTACTTTATCGTTTGTATTGCCGTCCACATGAAGAATTTGCGTTACATTTCACGAGATATTACATTACCTACAAGTTACACTGCTCTGGACCCAGCTTTAGAAGTTCCAACTTTTAACGGATTTATTGTGTATATTTTACATAATTAACACGATTTTATTAGCTTCATACGTATGTTAGTATGTAACGGAAACTTTGAACATGATTTTGACCCACTTCAAACGGTCAGATTTCATTCAAACTTTGTAGACTTATCGAGGACCGATGACAATACAATAATTTGATAAGATTAAGCGTATTGTTTTAGTTTTTTAAATTATTATATTTTATTTTAAGACCTGACGTTACGAACACTGCAACGTCGTACGTCCAGCACGTCCGTGGTCGCATGTGAGAGAATAAAGGATAATCTTCTATGTATTTTTTTTTGTTATGAAAATATCTGCCGTCTATTATTTCTATGCAAAACGTTCCCCTTATGTATGCAGAAGTCGCTCACTGTGTCAACAGTCGCAGAATTGTGCTAGGGTATGTTATTACATATGCTATTAATGTCTTCTGTCGCTAGGACTCAGATAAAAAAAAACAACGGGTTGCACTCCGGGAGTGCCGGCAGAAGTGAAAACTAAAAAATAAAGTAGCAAAAAGACTGACTCGTGAAGGATTTAAACCTCCGCCCTCCGATTGACAAATTAAAATTTATATCGGTGCTCTAACCTATTGAGCTAACGAGTCTTATGTACATGTGACGAAAATAAGCAATCGGCGCAACAAAATGACGTCATGCTAGAAGGACAAACTTGTACATACAATAATGAACTTTAAATGCAGAACGTTAGAATAGGTTTCTGACTAAAATAATGACGTCATGCTAGAAGGACAAACTTGTACATACAATAATGAACTTTAAATGGAGAATGTTAGAATAGGTTTCTGACAGTCCGTCTTACGATCTGACGATTTGACGCGAGTTATTTTTTACCCATGCCAAAATGCACAACGCCGTTAGAGAAGTTTTCACTTCAAAAAAAGATGACCACCCGGGCCTAATTTTTTATAATGCCGGCCTATGCTGGTCTTAAAATTATGAAACTACTTATATGCGAGAAATGCAGCAGGGCAGGGCACATAGCACGTAGAACTGACGGACGATGGGACTGAAAAGTTCTCGAATGGAGACCACGAACCGGCAAGCACAGCGTAGGAAGACCAGCCACAAGGTGGACAGAAGATATCATACAAGTGGCAGGCAGACGCTGGATGCAGGCCACTTCCAACTGGTCTTTTTGGAAATCCATGGGGGAGGCCTATGTCCAGCAGTGGATTCTTGTGGCTGAGATGATGATGATGATGATGCGAGAAATACTTTAAAAGTTGTAAAATTTTCGCGATTACTGTTCTGTTTATACGTCGTGGTCTGATTGTTGGACAAAGCAGTCGGACCACGCGGCCAGAGCGGTTTGTCTGTGTTAAATAAGGTTCTGTGGAAAGTTTTGGAATTCATTTTTGTTTTTATTTGTTTTAGGGTTTCGAAATGCTGCTAAGGAAGGAACAGAAACGCACTGAAATCCGATAGAAACCACGAATTAACACGAACGAACGAAACACCTAACAAAAAACAATACAGATCCCATGAAAATTATGTGAAAATATCAGAAACAATTGTCTGATAAATTAAAGTTTTTGCATCAAAAGACTAGTGCGAAGACAGAGCTTCAGTAGTGCTTGAATGGACTGAAAATCTTCATAAAAAATATAGATTTTTCCGATTTTTCCTGAAAAAATCGAAAGATCCAAGGTTAGTGTCCAATGTCCAGAGAATTTTGGTGAAAATTATTTAAAAGTAAAACTAAAGTGGGCAGTGAGACCGTGCAAAAAGACATTGGCAAATGCTTAAAATATGAACGCATCTTAGCCGAAGCGAGAAAATCCGCGCGAAAGAGACCGAAGCTGCATCCAAAAATAACCGGCCAGAAATAGAAAAAAAATGTTTAGCTCAGTTTCTGAAAGCGATCCGCCAAAAAGCCACGCTCCGTGGTGGCAAGCACCATGGAAAGCTATGGCTGACCTCGCCGAAGCAGTAGACGACCTAATCTGCAGTTTTGACTACATGGACACTGCCATGGACAACCTAGTCATGCTGATTTTTATCTGGGTAGTCTTCTCCATCATCCTACTGGCTTTGGCGAAATGGGGATACAGCCGTTTCGCCTCAACTCCCAAGCCAGTTGAGGCCAAAGAAGAGCTGAAGAAACCAACGAACGAAATAGTTTCCAGTGCTGACACAGTGCTAGCTACTAGTGCTAAAGTGCGTAGTGCGTCCCTAAAAGCGTCTAAACCGACTAGCTTCGTCCCCCCAACGCCTCCAAACAAAAAAAGGTTAGGTCGTATGTCGCCTGGCCCTGAACAGTTGTCTATGAAGAAGCATCAGTCCATAGTGGTTCCTACGTGTACCGGACCGGACCCGCCGAGCGTACAGTGGGTGAACGATCTGTTGACGTGGTTATATAACGACCTTGTTATTGTGAACGATCTAGTGCAGCAATGGATTGTGTCCATGAACGAGTTTTCGAAGAAATCCGTGGAGGAGGTAAGCTTTTATACTGTTTTCTGTTATGAGAGAGTCTAATTTTTTAATTTTGACTCGGCAAAATCTACAATTTTTTATACATCGGCTAGACATTTAACAACAACTCATTTGATGTTAAGTGACGCTATTGGTCGAAGATAGTAGCGCAGTTAACCCGGAAGAGGAATTGGTTCTCTGAACTATAACAGACTGACTTCAAAATATTCAAATCAAAGTAATAGGGCGAATTCTGTGATTCAAATGAATAAAAACAATAGAAATAATACTACAAAAAAGTATACTTTCAATATTTGCCGGAAGCTGAATGAAAATGAGACCACCTTTATCTCCTTAACTTTTGTTTTGTATATTTAAATTCGTTTACCAATCTCTTGTGCTGAATTTGCCACTTTGGACCTTATTACATTCGTTGCTAAAGCACAAATTTGTTTAGCAACATGAGGTATTTCCGGAGCGTCCCTCAATCTATCTCCAACAACAAATCTGTTAAACAATAATAGACTCAAATCCAACGTGAAAAAGTTCATTATTAATTAATTAAGATGCAATGGGGAGTTTATAGGTCACAGAAATAAAAGCTCCGATCTGAAGCTCGAATCTGTAACAGGATGAATGCAGATGCCGGTTTGCGGATCGCGGGATCGGGTAAAGGACAAGAATATTTAAGTAGTTTGATGAAGCGAGATTAATATTGATAGCATTAAGGCCTTTTTAGGGTTCCGTACCCAAAGGGTAAAACGGTACCCTATTACTAAGCTGTCTGTCTGTCTGTCCGTCTGTCACCAGGCTGTATCTCATGAACCGTGATAGTTAGACAATTGAAATTTTCAAAGATGATGTATTTCTGTCGCCGCTATAACAACAAATACTAAAAAACAGAATAAATAAATATTTAATAAATAAATATTTAATAGGGCTCCTATACAACAAACGTGATTTTTTTGCTCGTTTTTGCTCGATATTGATAACAGCAACAGGTAGACGCTTGAAATATTAACAGAATATTGAGTTATATAATTCACTTTAAAAATAAATAATTAAATTAAAATAAAATTAATATTTAAGGGTGCTCCCATACAACAAACGTGATTCTTTAGCCGTTTTTATAGATAATGGTATTGAACCCTTCGTGCGCGAGTCCGACTCGCACTTGGCCGGTTTTTTGTTTGCTTGAACGGTATCCCCTATACTAAGTAGAAGGATTTGTCATAGTTACTTCAATCCCAAAAAATAGGTATCATTTAGTAAATTGTATTTCGCTTAGAGTTTTTTTTTAAAACTAAAAAAACCGAATTCAAAATACACAATTTCGTTCGTACGCAACATTTTCTTGGATGACATATATTTTCTGTTATTTTGTTATAAAAACCAAAATACTGAATCGCTTTTTGATAAAATTTCTATGGATCCACCTCGAAAGTATATTCAAACGAAAATAATTATATTTTCAAATCCATTCAGGTGGTTTCGAGTAATCGAGGCAGGTACATAAAAAATATTCCGACGAATCACCTCCTCCTATTCCTTTTTGGAAGTCGGTTAATAACTTACCAAATGAATTAAATTTATATTTGGATGTCTGTCTGTGGCATCGTAGCTCTCAAACGGATTTATCGATTTTGATTTAGTTTTTTTGGGGGAAAGAGGATTTCATCGAGACGTTTTATCAAAATCGGTTCAGTCTGTCGGGAGTTTTTGAGTTATCTAAACTTATTGTCTAGTACTAAGAGTGAGCTAATTCGTGGGACCCTAAAAACGTAAAATAAATGCCAAATAATTATAGTTTAAAAAAAGAAAAAACCGACTACAAAATACGCAATCAATACATACGCGACTTGCTGTTCACTTTTCTACAGGCACTTGGATAATATTTTACTAGTTATTTTGTTATAAAAACCAAAGTACTGCATCGATTTTGATAAAATTTATATGGGACCACCTCTGAATCTACCAAATACAAAAAGAATGCACAATTGGCTGAGTAATCGGTAAACAAACATATAAAAAAAAATACAAACCGAATTGATAACCACCTTCTTTTTGGAAATCGGCATGCACCATTGTTATAGATTTTGTGGAAAATGTCAATAGAGGATAGAGGCCTCTATTGATAGTAAAGCTTCACTCCACAACTTACACAGCCACAAATGCACTAGCATTTAGAAATATATAAATAAATAATAAAATAAATATTTGTGGACATTTCACACAACACCATCTAGCCCAAACTAAGCAAAGCTTGTACTATGGAACTAGATGGCTGATAGAATACATATATACTTTTTTTTGTAAATATATACATATGATACATAGAAACACCCAGACACAGAACAAATATCCATCACACAAATGTTTGCCCTGGGTGGGGATTGAACCCACGACCTTACAGTTCAGCAGGTAGACGTAAACACACTACCAACTGAGCCACAAGGCCAGTCAACTATCATATCTTTTACCGTAACATCCGTAATTATTACTGGTACACAATCAGAACATTTTATGGTTGCATTATGGGCACCTTTCCACCAGGGTCGATGCAGGATGGGTTTCAATTGACGAAATTGTAATTTGAATTGAATTGATTACTTTTTTATTATTAATTTCTATAAATAATGTAATCTAAAACTAATAAATAAATAATAAATATTTTACTGTCTGTAACTAGAGTAGATTAATATTTAAAAAATACAATAAGGTTGGAGGGAAAGTATTTTCGTATTTTTACCCGACTACGGCAAAGCAAAGAGAGGGTTATATTTTTGACCGGTATGTGTGTATGTAAGTATGTTTATCTGTAAATTACTTATCATTAAATTTTTATAATAGGACAAAAAATGTGATGTGGCTCTGTAAAAACCCTAAAATACTTTAGAGAAAAATAAGTTCAAAATCTAAAAAGTATGAAACAAGAAAATCTAGTAAATATTTTATACATATTCATAGAGGTGTTCAGGGGATAGGCGTGGTCGTATGTTACTTTGGAGTATGTATTGTTTGGTACAGATAGTTCGTACAGAACACTAGAAAGCAACATCACAAGTTTTCGTCAAAAATTTCATTTGGATCCAAGTTAATTTTCATAGTTAAAAATCATTTTTACGTTAATAAAATTTATAAAAACAATTTTCAACAATGTTTGTATGTGCGAGCGAGACAGATGATGTTCGAACTACAGACTCTTATTACTAAAGCATAGTACATTCTTAGTGTACTGTGACTAAAGTTACGGCAATGTTAGCCACGAAGCATTTTTGATGTCACCAAAGTACCTATTAGTCATACGTTCACAATGGAAGGAATTCCGCTAATTATTGTTCTTTCAAGTTGTCTACTAAACTCGAACCACTTTTATGACTTTACTTGGACTTGACCGCAATCTAGACTTTGAATATGACTACGACTACTTTGACGATCGACGCCTATATCTTCAAAAAACTTGATAATAATTAATATATCACATCGCCAAATGCAGAAACGTGAGATGCCGTAGCTCATCTAGGGAGGAAAAGAAAGAAAAGTTTCGAGAAGTAGTTTGAGCAATTATTCTCACTATGGCATGAACCCTAGTGAACTTTAGACAAAAGTTCCAGCCATTGCCCGTAAAACACGGCTCCAAAACATGAATTTATGACATCCGCAGTGCAGAGCTTTCTAGGTATTTCCTAGTTGACCTAATTTTATTCACGGCGTCATAAAAAGCTTTTTACTAGACTTCCAAGAAGCAGTGCTTGCAGCAATGTGTTGAGTATATTTTTAACCGACTTCCAAAAAAAAGGAGGTTCTTAATTTGACTGTAGGAATTGTTTTTGATGATTCCTTTTTGTTTGGTAGGATTTCTTTATTTAGTATGTATTACTACTTCATTTTGTACCGGTTCACATATCACATCTGCCTGCCAAATTTTGTTTATGTAGTACTGATAGTCCCTGATTAAAATGGCTGTGACATAGGACAGACAAACGGACACGGCGAATTTATTAAGATTCCTCATAGTTACTACGGAACCCTAAAAATGCAAAGAAAGTTTTCCCCGACCTATGTATAATGTACGTCAAAACAATTCACAAAGAAACTCGGCAGTTGCACAATATTCGGTGAATTATACGCTGAACTTTACTGCAGTTTTATTATTCTAAGAATCCGCTTTGCAGTTCTGCACGTTAAGCGAAATGATAATTTGGACTACCGTTAAGAACTAAACCGAATTAAAGCTATAGCACTAGGTTGGCACATATTGAGTATGGAATCAGAGGCTCGGCTTCCTAATGGAAGCAGAGTCTCTGATTCCAACACGGCTACTTGTATTAACAAGTAGCCGTGCCCCGCGAATACACCCCGTAGTGATGAAAAAGGGTGTTGATGATGATAAAATGTAGCATATGTCCGTCTCCAGGATCTCAGCTATATTTGTATCAAATTTCGTAACGATCGGTTCAGCCGTTTAGTTGTGAAAAGGCAAATATACATATTTTTAGGGTTCCGTACCTCAAAAGAAAAAAACGGAACCCTTATAGGATCACTTTGTTGTCCGTCTGTCCGTCCATCCGGGTGTAACCTTTATCTCGGGAACGCGTGAAGGTATCGAGTTGAAATTAAAACCGTATACGCAGATCCATAGTATCTTGCTGCAGAAAGGAAAATAAAATTTCTCAGTTTTCGTAAAAAAAAAGTTACAGCTGAATATGTCGTAAAAAACGCAGATTTCGCCACTCAGAGGAATCAAAACCTATGGGGTACTTCCCGTTGACCTAGAACTCTGAAATTTGGCAAGAAGCATTGTGTTAGAGTACACATATAGAAAGAAATCCTAAAACTGGACATTTTTAACTAAATCACAAAATATAGGGTCTTTAAGCAAGGAAAGAGGGTCCAAATTTTTAAGTACTTTAACCGTATCATGTGGGGTATCATATGAAAGAGCTTCATTAGCACAAGCTAAAACGGGTTTTAAATATTTTTATGATGTATATTTTTCGATTTATGAAGGAAAATATTTAAAAAAAACCTTTTATCTACTAGTTTATACGGAACCTTCGGTGGGCAAGTCTGACTCGCCTTGTGCGGTTTTATTTTATGGGCAAGTGCCTTTATTAACTACAACAAAACAATATACAAACTCAACTAACTAAACTACTACACAAAAAGCATATCGATTACCCCAGACCGATAAAGGTTTAAGGACAATCCAAATACTCAAACCCACTACCAGTTGGTAGCATACCCAGCATGCTGCCCGCAAATATATATAAATAGGGCCACGAATTCTGTGTGAAAAGGTAACGATCGGACAGAGAGATACTTACGATTTCGTTATGCTTGATACGCTGTTGATTGTACGTTTTTTATGAGAAAGTATGCCCAAAGTCGCTATAAAAGGTTTTAAATGCGCATTCTTTATTTTAGTAAAATAACTTGTTACGAAAAGATTGTTGGAGGTTACGAAAAAGCGCATATTCTTGCGAAAGATTTTAATTACAGTATCTTTTTTACAGCGTAGCAAAAGATAATGTTTATGGCTTTAATACAAGATGGCGCCATGCATTTCCTATTCTAATTTTAATGACATATTTATTAGTCACTGAGTCTTAAAATTAAGACCTCAGACCGATAAAAAGTTCTTTATTGACCTAGAGTTTAAAAGTAGCGCCGTAACTCTTTTATTACTGCCACAAAAAGTCATGTCACGGAGACAGGGAAAGTTAATAATGGCTATAGAAGGCAGTCTTATCGCTAATGAGTGATGTAAGGGATGTATTAGTTAACATACTTTAAGGGGCCATTGTTCTTGTCATTACGAAATTACTTTTACTATGAATCAGAAAACAGCTGTTTTACTAAAAGGAAAAATGACCTTCGTCACGATGTATGGAACAACTGACTTTTTACCGACTGCGAAAAAAGGAGAGCTATGTTTTCGGGTAAATGTATTGGGACGTGTGTTTCTATATTACCTACAGCCTAAACGGCTTGACCGATTTTGACGTGCAAGCTATTGTTAGACGCGTCTCTATACCTCCCGATTGTCATAGGCTACTTTTTTGGAATAATAATAATACAACTCTTAAAAAACAAGAATTCCACATTTTTCGCAACCGACACTTTTCGAATTTAATAAGTGGTTTAACAAAAAAAAAAACAATAGAATGCTCATTTAAATATATTTCACGTCGGCTTTGCGCATAAATACTTTCTCATGAAAACGTAAGTATACTATATACATACATACATTTCACATTACCTACACAAATTACTTCTGTTATAATTATAATATTATGTCGATCTAAATTAAGAATAATAAAGTGATAAAGGATATTAAACGAATAAAAACTCATTCGCTAGATTTCTGACATTGACATTTGCTCGAATTCGCAGTTCGCATTACGAACGCTTCTGACATTTGCATACTCAGGGTCACCACTTTGACTTTTAAAATAAACTCACCTCGTGACCCTTGATGCGATCTTGTTCATAAAATACAATTAAAGTGATAAATAACGTTAGTTAAGTCATAATGTCATTCTAGTCTATGGTTGAATGATTCACCGGACTGACTGTTGGCATGATTTCATGTCGAATGCTTAGGGTTGTGAATTGTAATGAATCATATAATTATTTTATTGCTATATTATTGGAAGAGCTTGTCTTTGTTTACTCTAGTTCCCAAAAAAGAGAATGGGTGTATTTACGTTACCTACGTATGCTTTTTTATCTGTCTGTCTTTCCGTACGTCACCGCCATTTTACTCAGCACTACATAATATATACTCATCCATGCTCGATTGGGAGAGAAAGAAAAACATAGAATGTGCTGCTGCTTCTCTTCCCGGGCATACTGTAAAAGTCGGTTAAGGGGCTTGAAGGAAATTGTTGTTTATGTGGGCGATAGGTTTATCCCCTATCACCACAAATCAACATTACATCTTGGGCTCTAATACCTCCTAACCCCTATCCCTGTCATCTAACCTTCTAATGGTCATTCATGATGGTCTTTGATGCCATGCCTACCCCGTAAGGGAAAATAAGCGTAATTGTATGTGCGTACGTACATACATATATGAAATTTGGCAGATAATGATATTTTAGATTATAGCATTAGCTAAGGAATCCTGCCATATGCTTGTCTCGACACGGTCTTGGCTACTTATTTCTATTACACAATGATTTTGTTATAAAGCGTGGTCGCTACAGAACGAGATCACGTAATCTTTGTTGACCACATATGGTTAATTGAAATCTATTAGATCCATAACTTCAGCGTAGGTAATAATGCGAATAGCGGAACAAATGCTCACGATACCGGAATGAAAAGATGTACATTCATTGTTTTTCTAATTACTTGATCTGTACAAAGGACAAAAAAAATTGCTATTTCGTTACGCCCAGATGTGAAATATCGAAACTATTTTTGTGATGAAAAAGCATACATCTTTCTCATTTTCAGTCTAAAATATCACGACGTATCACTAGGGGGAGAGAGGGGGTTAAAAAGTTCTAATCATGTCAAGTGATTAGTGGACGGCTCTTTATGTTTAATTTGCTACTGAGTTTATGTTTTGGTTTTCGCAAGAAATTATGCACAAACCCGCTGTAAAATGTATTCAAATGAGCAATGAGTATTACTTTGAATAAATCACATATTATTTTTCACTAAATGCATTTCTTATGTTAGAGCTGTAGGTATTATCAACGACACTTGAGAAATCGAGACGAATCTTGTACAAAATCATCAAAAAATGTATATTTAAATCGGTTCAAGAGTTTAGGATGTTGGAATAATACAAAAACATACATACATATAAACACTGATACATGCAAAAAAAATGTTTATCTGTAAAGTTGATAGTTTTACGTGACAACATTGCGTCACAAGCCGAACGCTAAGGCCGATCGTGCCTCTCTATCGCTTGTTCCGCGCTCTCGCTTGCACGCTCGGCTCAGGCGGAACGTGACAATGACTCATGCTTTTTCGTTCGTGCAGCCGGCGTTCATCGATTTATGAGACGTTATCAAGTCAAAACATTTGCGCAGTCAGGTAAAAACCAAATCGCGTTGGAATGGAACAGAATGCGCTCAGATTAAAGATTTACCTGAATTAGCTTTTATTCACAGATTAATTATAAGGTTGCTATAATGTAAATAATTATTTTCAGTTTCGTATCAGGGTATTTTTCTAAGCGAAATAAATCGAGTGTAACAATTAGTAAACAACAAATTCATGAAATATCCTAGCAATTTTCTCATGATATCCTCATAACTGTTGCGTGCCAACCCTACGTTCTATTTTCAAATGTATACAGATAACTGAATGGCGGTGACGTCATGAATGACATCACACTTCGTCAGTCCGGTATGGTGGAGGTAAAAATAAATAACCGTGCAAGCATGATGACAACACAAAAAAATCGCAGGGTTTTTTCTTTTAATATTGTAGCTTTTTGTTTGATGTGTTATAATTATTTACTTATTGAATAATAATTAAAAAAGACGAGCGACGAAATTAAAAGGAAAACTATCACAGCTAGGAAGGTTTTACTGTAGGCGACCAACATTTAAAACGTACTTGAAAAACAAAGACTTACAAGACTCCTATGCGATACAAAATATTGTTCCAAAAACTTAACACCAAAATCAGGTGTTTGCTAATGACAGGTCACAAACGTCATTTAATCTTAAACGTCATCTCATCGCAATCACTTCTCAATTCTTACGGTGCCAAGATGGTGAACTGTGTTAAATAATCTTGTAAAAATTACAAACTTCTTTAAAAAACTATGGAAAACATTATCACCTTCCATCTCTAAGTAGCAAAAATATATTTCTAACAGTATAAAAAGCGAAATGAAACAAATTTTTTACGTATTTGTAGCGTATGTTCGTGTCTCACCTATGACCACGGATGCTCCAGTGTTTGAAAAATCGGGTCTTAAATTATGTGAAATATACGCGATGAAATTGTTGAAATTTATTTCATTTCAATAAATAACATTCGCGAATATTAGTATAAAAAGCATATATTATGCATTTCATTTCATAAATTGATTTTATTATTTATACAAATTACTGCAAAGAATTAGAGATGGGTCGATGTAATAAAAGTTATCGATAACAATTATTATTTTTACGGACTTCTAAAACGAGATTATCAGTTAGTTTATATTTTTCTTATGTGTTACCCGCATGATTTCGTCATTTAAATTGATTTAAAATTCCTTTCAAATCTCAAAATCGGTCAGTAGTTTGGTTTTTAAAACAAAATTGCGAATTTTGAAGTCGGTTATTCTAGTTTTGTAAACTATAATAATTATGATATGTGAATCATCATCATCATCTCAGTCATAAGAAGTCCACTGCTGGACATAGGCCTCCCCCATGGATTTCTATTAAAGCCGATTGGAAGCGGCTTGCATCCAGCATCTTCCTGCCACTTGTATAAGTTCATCTGTCCATTTCGTGGATGGTCTTCCTACGCTATGCTTGCCGGGGCGTGGTGTCCACTCGAGAACTTTTCAGCCCCATTGGCCATCAGTTCTACGTTCACTGCCACTTCAACTTGCTAATCAGCTGTGCTATGTCGGTGACCTTTGTACGTGAAACATAGTATTTGATTTTACGATAAATGTTTTTTTTTTTAATTCTCAAACTAACACAGCACCATGCTAACTATTCTGTTTAGATTTTCTAGTTGATGCTGTATAAGCAGAACATTGGGCAGATATAGTAAGGCGAAGTCAAAATGATCCTTGGTGGTAACCGAATTCTCGCTTAACAATTTGTTCAGTGAATTTCCACAATATATGTAAATACATAACAAAAACAGGGTGCCAGCGTGTACAACACGCTGGCGCCCACGGTTAGGTGTGTGTTTTTTAGTTCCATAGAGAAGTTGGAATCACAGAATGTTCAAAATAATTTTCATTGAAAGTATTTAATATGGTCTACTATTATGGTTAATAATGAATTTTTAGGTCTTAGTTAAGAAATGTAGGGGGGGGGGGGGGGGAACACAACTTTTTAACTTAAGCGAGCTTAATCTCGCACATATCACATCTGAGACACGATAGGGTGGGGGTTAAAAAAATTATCCAGTCTTTATTGTATATATAAAAAACCCAATCTCTATTTTTAATTTTTTTGAAAATTTTACTACGGCATTTTGTAGCGGCTCACAAAACAATTATGTATAAAAATTTGTTTTTATAGGGTTAATAGTCTCCGAGTAAAATGACTGTGACATACGGACAGACAGACAGACGGACATGACGGAATTATAAGGGTTTCCCGTAGTTACTACGGAACCCTAATAAAACGATTTTCTTGAAACATTACAAAAAAATCAAAAGAAAAAATTGGTACCTATAATTACTTATCGATATCGATACTTTAATACCTCTTGGTCTATCTCTGGCTTAATGTCATTAGGTTTTTTTATATTTATTTCAGTATTGCCAGTATACGTTTTCTCAATTTCCCTGTATCATTTGTATTTACCTATACTATATTGTTTGTAAATAGGCGTGAAAATTTATTTATTCAGCAGAATTTAATCAAATTAATTTGGTCCATTACTGGTGCTACGAATTAACAATTGACATACTTATCTAAGTATTGTGATAAATCCATTAGATTTCGAGAGTAAGTAATGTGTTAATGAATACGGAGGACAAAAAATAGTGCTACGTTAACCACAATGTAAGAACTCTGCTATAATAAAATAAACATTTGCTGTTTTATCCTATTTTCAAAAATGATGTTCCGAATGAAATAGCTGGGCGTGGACCGTTGCACTCCAACAAAAAAAAAAACGTAATATATGTTTACCTGACTGTCAACTGATGCGAAAGCAAAAAGAACCTTCGTGATCTTAACCTACATTATGTACATATTTATCACGCACACACACACACACACACACGTATGTTTCACCGTAGCATAAAAATATAGTCTTTCCAGTCACAATTACTTTGACTCTTATTCTTCTTAACAGGGGCCCAATTCAGTTATTCAAGACCGCTCCATAGCCGAACCATATGTGGAGCGTTTCCCGTCGGCCACCATAGTTTTTTTGATTCAGTCACTTTTATGTCATACATTTGATGAAACGTAACACGTCCTTCGCTCGTTACTAAATCAAAAAATGATAGCAGCCGACAGGAAATGCTTCGCACAAGGTTCAGTTACGGATCGGTTTGGAATAACTGAATTGCCCCCCAGATCGTGCAACTTTTGATTGACGGGCCTTAGCACGGACTTTGGTCCGTGTTAAGGCCGGCTTAAAGTTTACTAAAATAAAATATGACTTCAGAGTCAAATTGAAATGAAATGAAGTTTATTGGAAAAAATAACTGCGAATGACTTCTACTGAGCTACTAAGTAATTTTTTTATGAATGAGGTATTAGTCGATTCATTGCCGTTGTGACATCAGTTCTATGACGTCACAATTTGTAAATTGCATGTATAAACTTAAACTTAAACTAATAAATACTATCATCATGAACTGTATTTTTTATTTACAAAATAAAAATACATTAGATTCTTTTATAAAGTGATGAAAGTGGCGCCGCTGCCTGTTTCACTCGCACGCGGCACCCATAGATATAAAATTATTTAAATTACTGATTTCAGATTTTCTTTCAGAGTCATAAGAACACTATTACAATGTATTAACAGTAGCTGTTATTTTATATGTGATATTTTGACCGTAATAAACGTGTAACCGACAAAATTTTCACGTTTATACCTAAATTTCGGTCAAAATAACAAATATAATAATTTTATAGTTTAAAAAACTGAAACAACAGACTTCAAAGTTACTATTATTTCAGTTATATGATTGTATGAATCTCCCATGGACCATTCTGACTTTAATCATTATTACCCGATCAAATCGGGAGATATCCTTTTCAAAGGCAACTTTGTAGATAAATTTGGCAAATGGACGTGTATCTACGGTTAAAAATAGATTTATAAAAAAATGAAGTGTCAAATTGAAAAAATAAAATTGGCCCGAATTTAAAAGGCGGTTTGTATGAAGATTATCCTTCTGGGTCCTATGTAATAGGGCGAATTCTGTGTTGAAAAACTTATTTAAAAAATATGAAAAATTTGGTGCAAATTTCGTTTAAATACCGTTAACTCATATGTTCATCCCGTTCATACTTAATATCAAACAAAAAGCTTTGTTTTAAGTCCTTATACTCGATATTCTGATGAACTACGGAACCTTATACCTCAAGTGGCCCGACACACACTTGGCCTGTTTTTACTCGACTGCGTAAGGAGAGTTATGTTTTTCGAGTGTATGTATGTTTGTATTTATGTATATATAAATACATATATAGGTCGATCGTTTTTATGTGCTAGGCGCACTTTTTAGAATAATTCTAGTAAAATCACTTGTTTATTATGAAAAAGATCTTTGGAGATTACGTATCATGAGATGTACCAGGAGATGTATCATTATTAGAGACCGGATTATATGCGTTTGCATATTTACCACATTTTCAGCGATCATTGCATATTTTGTCAGATTTTAGTGATCATGCATATTTTCGTTGTGTTTCCTACATTTTTCGGTATATACCCTATAAGTGTAAAATTATGTCTTACAAAATTTTTCTCTTTATACATATATAAAAAAAACGACCAAGAGCGAGTCGGACTCGCGCAGGAAGGGTTCCGTACCATTATCTATAAAAACGGCAAAAAAATCACGTTTGTTATATGGAAGCCCCCCTTAAATATTAATTTTATTTTAATTTAATTATTTATTTTTAAAGTGAATAATATAACTCAATATCCAGTGAATATTTCAAGCGTCTACCTTTTGCTGTTATCAATATCGAGCAAAAAATTCACATTTGTTGTATGGGAGCCCCCTTAAATATTTGTTTTATTCTGTTTTTTAGCATTTGTTGTTATAGCGGAAACAGAAATACATCATCTGTGAAAATTTCAACTGTCTAACTATCAAGGTTCATGAGATACAGCCTGGTGACAGACGAACAGACAGCGGAGTCTCAGTAATAGGGTCCCGTTTTTACCCTTTGGGTATGGAACCCTAAAAATGTTAAATTAATACATACAAACATACATACACTCGAAATACATTGCCATCCTTCTAACGCAGACGGGTAAAAATACAACCTAATGGAGAGCCTCCTCCTTTTTTGAAGTCGGTTAAAAATTGTAGCTAAATACGAAACCCAAACCGTATACCGTCGAGCGAAATACCTATTCCCAGTTAGATACCTATCTGTATACATAAACACGTTGAATTAATTTCACGTGCGGCTGGAGCCACTCTCAGATTCCGTGACCACTAAAGGATGGTTTTCACTACACGAGCACTCTCAGACTAAATCGTTGCCTCAGTGCTTGTTTAACCTGTCTACCATTGGTAAAATTTCACAGATTTTTGCTGTATAAAAAAATAGAGCATTAAACTTTTCTAGTTACACTAGTTTTTAATTAATTTATTTTGATTGTAAATTTTATGGTGTGTACAATAAAGAGTATATCTATCTATCTATCTATCTTCTCCTATGAAATTTTAACAATGGTAGATAGGTCAAACAAGCACTGAGGCAACGAAATGCCGTCACTAAGCTTTAACCTGCAGCCGTACTCTCAACTTTTACAGCGATGCAAAGTTCGCTCAGCGCTTGTTTTTATCTTGCTTTTACTATAGTTAACCCCACGCTGACCTATTTTTAACAGACTTTAAAAAAAGGTGATTATCAATTCGACCTGTATGTAGGTATTTAATATTGTCAGAACTGCACAGTTTTTGTATATGTTCGTCTATATCAGCTTTTAAACATGTGTGCCTATTATATTTGTATGTATATTTGTATATCTGTATGTTCGTATATAGAAGTTGTATTGCAAAAAATATTTTTTATTGAATAAAGAATCTCTCAACTTAGGAGTCACTGAAAGTTATATCGAAATCTGTTCTGTAGTTTTCAAGATATGTATAGTTTTGGACTTTTTTTTTTTTTTAAATATGAGCGTTTCAACGACGCTATAAAAACTACTGGGCGGATTTGAACGAAATTCGGTTGGTTTATCACTCATACCACCTCTATTGCTAATTAATAAGTTAATAATGTATAATAGACAATAAAACAGGTAATTTATACACAGGTAATAGGTAACAGGTTATATGAGACTTAAATTGCTGATCTAGCGTCTTAAGATCTGCATATGATAGGATTCCGTAGCGTAACTTGTTTGTTCAACAAGCAAATCTTTCATTCGCTACTCTATGATATATGTACCTACACGGTAATCGGTACGACCATCGTCAAAGTTCATGTTCGTTCGGTTCGTGAGTACACGCAGAGTGAAAACCCCGTTTAACTAGCTGGATAGTAAAGTATACGTTTTTCTGTATAAAGTATATTATATACAGTAAAACGTCTAGGCGGAATGGGTTTTACGTTGAAAGTAATGTCGAGATGACATAAACTCGTTAAGCCCTTTTGTGTAATAAAATTCAAATAGGTATACTTAAAGCATTCAAAAGTCTTGTTTGATGAGTCAAGCATATACGTTAAGTCTAGCATATCTTATCCTAGCTGGCTGTTTCAAACACATTACCAACACTTATTTCAAATTCGGCGTAATTAATATGTATGCTCATTTTAAATTACAGTTTTCTAATTACTAATAGAATTTGAACAGAGCCGCGGACAGACAGATAAACAGACGAATATGGGAAAACTATAAGGATTCCTTGTTTACTACGGAACCCTAAAAATCCTATAGGGCTATCCTTTCCTATACAACTAGCTTTCGGTTAACTAACTAGTTGTCGGCCTAGGCTTTCAATTTGAATTTCAGCCATTCTAACCATTTGGCGGACAGCCGGATCTATCTATTCAACAATGACATATGCATTTTTACGTAATTTCCGTGTACTATAAATAAATGTAAAACTCATATATCTTACGTTGGAACAAGACCAAACGAAATGTGCTTGTCTTGAATTCTTAAGTGTGTTTTAAAAGCTATGTCTAGACGGATAGTGTTGAATTCTAGGCTAGTATTGGTTCTATACCTACTTTTTTAAATGTACAACTATAACTAATCGGAAAATGTATAAAAATATTAGCTATGTCCCACAGTTTCACCCACGCCGCGTAGTGATGAAATAAGATGATGGTGAACGGAAACTGATGATGTTGATAAAATGAATAGAAGAAAATTATTTATTCCAGATCCAAAATATATCCAAATATCAAATAAATAGGTAAATCATATTTTATTGACATTTGATTGTATTGTAAATATTAATATTACATTTTCTTGGTGTTTAATGATGTCAAATAAATTAAATTAAAACAATTAGATATAAGAATAAAAAAATATTGGTGGACATATCACACAACACCGTCTAGCCCAAACTAAGCAGAGCGTGTACTATGGAAACCAGATGGCTGATAGAATGGATGAATTAAATTAAGGATAATAAATAAATAAAATGTAGCCTATCTCCGTCTCAAGGTTTTCATCTATCACTCTACCAAATTTCTTAATAATCGGTCCAGCCGTTTGATAGTGAAAAGGTAACAGACAGTCAGATAATTACGTTTGCTTCTATACGGTTGGTTACATATGTATGATCCGAATTATGAAATATCGAATATGATTTCCCCGAAAATGTTTTTTTTTTCGAAATACACTTTCTCAAAAACGCAACAATCTCAAAAATATTAGACAAAAAATTTAATTTGTTCCAAGTAAATTTTCATACATAAAAATCATTTAAAAAAATAAATGAAATGAAAGAAAGAAATGTTTGAAATTTGACTTTTAGCTGAACCTTTTGCGAAGCATTACCTGTCGGCTGCTATCATTTTTTGATTTAGTAACGAGCGAAGAACGTGTTACGTTTCATCAAATATGTCAATTGTATGACATAAAAGTGACTGAATCAAAAAAACTAAGGCGTCCGACGGGAAACGCTCCACATATGGTTCGGCTATGGAGCGCTCTTGAATAACTGAATTGGGCCCCTGTATCTCGGGAACGCGTGAAGTTATCATATTGAAATTAAAACCATATACGCAGATCCATAGTCTCTTGCTGCATAAAGAAAAATTAAATTTCTCAGTTCTCGTAAAGTTACAGCCGAATATGTCGTAAAAACGCACATTTAGACACTCACAAGGGAATCAAAACCTATGGGGTACTTCCCGTTGAACTATGAAATTTGGCAAGAAGCATTGTGTCATAGTACACATATAGGAAAAAATCCGAAAACTGGACATTTTTAATTTAATCACAAAAAATAGGGTCATTAAGCAAGGAAGGAGGGTTCAAATTTTAAAGTGCCTTAACCGTATCATGTGGGGTATCATATGAAAGAGCTTCATTAGCACAACTTAAAATAGATTTTTTAATATTTTTACGATGTATGTTTTTCGATTTATGTAGGGATAAAAAAATATAATTTACCCCTATTATCTACTAGTTTGTACGGAACCCTCGGTGGACGAGTCTGATTCACTCTTGTTCGGTTTTATTTTTAAATAGGGACGGTAAGTACCATCAAAGAGATGATAACATAAGCACAATGGTACCCATTGATTGAAAAAAATGCTACTCTCGGTATTTATAGGTAAGCAAAGTTACAGGTATATTATAATATTTAAAATATACTCGTAGTTCTGTCATGTTCATGCATAAATATATTTATATGCATAAGCATGACATAGGTACTCGTAATGACAGTATTTACTATAAATGCTTACTTACATATTATAAAATAAAAATAAAAATATTGAAACATTCGACTTCAAAATACGCAATTTCGTTTGAAGATTTATAAATAATTATTTTCGTAGTGCCTTCAGAATGGGCTACTTTGGGTTTGAAAAGAACAGCGAAAATTTTACCGCATTAGTGCATAATGATTTACTTTCAAACAAGAACAAACAAAATACAAAAATCATTACGGTAATGACCGTAATGATTTTTAAATTAACCTACAAATTACCTAAAGGTTAAAATGCTCATTAAAAATTGTAGGTTAGAAGTTTAACATTCTCGATCAGAATAAATATATAGTATCAGGCATACAACAGGGTTAATAGGTCGAACGAGTATATATTGAAATAAAACAAAACGTAAATATCGGTGACTCATAGTTGGAATATTTTACAACGAGATATAGTCAATGCGGTGACCTCGTGGTAATATGTAATATCGAAACCCCGACGAGTATGTAAAACTAACATTAATAGAATATTTTAGTTGCTAAGGCAACTAAGGTTCCGGCTAAGTATATTTTTTATAGTTCACGTATGCTTCGACGATTTGAATTTTTAACGATAAAATTCGATCGATGACAGCGGTATAAGTCGTGGGTATCGATTTTGGTAAGTAAGTAAACTTAGAATGTGCGTTGTCTCTAGCTAAGTGAAGCGACTTTTAACAGGCCTAAGGCGTGTGAAGTCGCTATGCCCTCGCTACACACGACAGGTAAGCAGAAGTTGAGTAAATACTAGACAAAGTTGAGTAAATACTAGACACGTCTATTATTGATTTCATGGAAAAATCAATAGTAATTATCCCTGCAGATGATTACTATGACATTGTCTCTACTATACTATAACCAGGCCTTTTTTGTCACTTCTTTTTTGGGGCCACGCTAATTCTCGAAAGTTGTAAGTCAAAATAAACAGGAAAGATAGATTTTTTATTTGGATAATTTTGGTTTGGTAAAGGTTACCAAAATTGTTTTTTTTTTTTTTTTTTTTTTTTTTTTTTTTTATAACAGCCCTGTTTGTACAAACTGTCCCACTGCTGGGAACGGGCCATCTTCTCATTGTGTGTGTTTTTTGTTTTAATTTTTAAATTTTTCAGTTTTTATAGCAATTTTTCGATATTTTTGAAATTTCCTTTGGAGGCACTGCGTGCCCACGTTCCCTCACAAAAAGCCCTGACTATAACTGTTATCATTCTACAAGGTTAACATAATTATTGCTTAGAATATACTTACGTAATAAAATATTAATTTCCCGGTTTACTTGTAGATCTCGTTACAAAAACAACCAAGTTGTAAATAAGCAAAAACTGAGGAAGAATTATTTTTCAAGTTTGTTATAGTAAAAACACTAATGTGTTTTAATGGAAAAAAATGTTTTTATACGTAACCAATAACAATAATTAAAGAAATGACTTGTTGTGCCTTTGAAATGAAGATTTCTTCAGCCTCTGTACACATAAATAAATAAACATTAAATACATAAGCACAGTTTACTTTATTACATGTGTAATATCTATAAATCTATAAATTAATACCCTAAATAGGCGTTTCAATTCACCCGACGCCAACCTATGTACATTGATTCACTTTGCTTTTCATTTCGAAAACAAGGAAAGAATAAAAACCAGTAGAGTATTCAAAACTCATTCTGATTCGGAATCTATCCGTGCAGAGACGGAGATATAGATTACATAAACTCCAAATCAAACGTAATAGTAAGGCTAGACGGAGACATTTCGCCATGACCGACCATGACTCGATAGATCAGCTCAAACCCATGGCGACATATCGACTGACTAGTCGACAAACACGATATTTCTATACTTCCCACCCAACACAATGGCTTGGGGACATTGATTCTGGCGCGCGTCCAAGATGTTAGGTTTGCCAAAATGAATTTAGAGGTTATTGGCAGAAGTAAAGAAAGGATTGTTTATCGGCTAGTTTTAAGCCGGTAAGTAGGTACATTTATTGCAATTTTTACCTGACTTCCAACTGACTGGTTCTCAATTCGACTATATGTTTTTTTGTGTATGTTTGTTCGCCGATTTTATTCCTCCAATTATGAATTGTTTTTCATGATTTTGTTTTGTTTGGTAGGTAATACTTAAGAGATGCTCCCATACAAATAACAAAATAACGTAAAAAATGTGGTCCAAGTAAACGAATAGCATATTTTGAAGACGGGGTTTTTCAGTTTTTAAACCATAATTATTTCACCACTATGTGGGTGAAAATGCTGATCCCAGCTAGTTTTTTCTATAAAATAGGAATATTAAGCTGTAATATCTATCTAAGACTAACAATTTTTGTTTATAATCTGAATCTCGGAAACGGCTCCAACGATTTTAATGAAATTTGGTTTTTAGGTAGATTAGGGGACGATAAATCGATCTTGCTAGGCTTCATTTTTAGTGAACCCGGGTTTGCTCGTATTTTCAGTCATAAAAAATCCGAGTGGAGCTCGGTCGCCCAGGTACTGTTACTTAATTGTGACAATTCAAGAAGATAAAATGATTGAGCTTATTCTTATCCGGATAAAATATTAGTCGGCACATCATTAAATATACCGAAAGTTATGTTTATTTATTGAGCTATGAATATATTGATCAGTCAATGTTGAATGTTCGTACTTTTTATAGCCGTGAAAACATTTTTTTTATCAGCCCTGTTTGTACAAACTGCCCCACAGCTGGGAACGGGCCATCTTCTCATTGTGAGAAGGGTTAGGCCATAGTCTGCCACGCTGGCCAAGTGCGGGTTGGCATACTTCACACATCTTCAAGATCATTGAGAACTCTCAGACATGTAGGTTTCCTCACGATGTTTTCCTTCACCGTTTGAAGTTGGCGGCAATCAACAATATGCACATAACTTCGAAAAGACAGAGGTGCGTGCCGTGGGATTCGAACCCAGGACCTGCGGATCGCAAGTCAGACGGTCTCACCACTAGGCTGCCGGAAACTTTTTTTTTAATGGAGATATATCTACGATTGACTATCAACTCGCCTGATGTTAAGTGACTGTAGCCGAGGATGGAGCTCGTCGAACTAGAAGATAGCTATTCACTCTAGCCTTGAAAATTCCAAGATTGTAGGTCTCAAGATACAGAGATAGCGGCAAAGAATTCCATTCCTGTGCAGTACGCATCAACAACGTGGATCGATATCGCTGAGTACGGATTTTTGGCATTTCAACGAGAAATGTGTGGTAATTCGCCGACTTTCTGCTAGTCCTGTAGTGAAACGGGGAGGGTGGAATTAGGTCGTGAAGTGGAATCATAGATTTTTGAAATTATTTTCTAGAAAGGTAATATAAAAGCAAAATCAGAAGAGAAGATACTTATTAGATTTCTGTAGTAGTGATATTAAGAAAACAGGTTTTATTCAGTCAGTTGTATTTTTAGGTTTCTGTACTAAGGTTTAATATAGATAGGTACTTCCATGATTTGAAGACTTTAAAATTTTATACATTCAGATATTTTGTTTTTCTTTTAATATATGATACTTGATTTTAAATCTTAAATTAGCATTCACTATTCCGACGTTCAAATGGACTTTACCTTAAAACATTTTTTAAATTACAGAAACCTTAAGTTTCCAAAGGTCACAGTCCAACCATAATATAGCTAATTGCCTAATTGGTATATTAGCAGAAATAACAAAGGCTGATAACGTGTGAAGTTGGGGCCTTGACTAGTCGGTCCATTATTTCAGGGTGACGTCACGCCAGCCATGGTAAATACATTAACGTTTGGCTAATTGGATATGGTTGTATACTTTTGTTACCACTGTTAAGATAGACGAGATAATTATGTGCTGTGGTTTTACACGATATTTAACCCTCGAGTCTATTAATAATAGCTTAAAAAACTGAACCAACCGACTTCTCATCGATGCCATAGTCAGAACAGGACCAAATTGGGACCACACGGGAAGCACCAGCTTTCAAATAAAAAAAATAATCATCAAAATCGGTTCACCCAGTCGAAAGTTCTGAGGTAACAAAAATAAAAAAATACAGTCGAATTGAGAACCTCCTCCTTTTTTTGAAGTCGGTTGAAAAGAGGAGTGTTTGTGCGAGTTTGACGTCTGTACCGGAGGGTGTATCTATGTACTTGTGTATATAAGACATAAGTAGATTTCCGTCAAAAAGTTAGGAAAAAATGAAATTGTGCTAAATTTACGTGAGAAGTATAAATATAAATACGAGTATATTGGACTTTACCACAAATCAAATTAAAATTCATTTCATTTATTTTATTTATTTATTTTTTACCTAATCAATAAACTAACAATACTACTATCTAGCCCAAACTAACTTCTAAGGACACCATCTAGCCCAAACTATGACTTATTTGTGACTTATTTAGCCTCTAAAGGCTTACTAAAAAAGCTTCACCGAATTTCACTACATGACTAATAGAATACATATTATACTGTTTTTATTTTCTTTTTTTGACAGAAAGACAAATGCGGAGTGACTTATTTAGCCTCTAAAGGCTTACTAAAAAAGCTTTACTGAATTAAAGACTATTACTTCTGTTTGTAGTATGTATGTAGGTATTACATATAGAACGGTCACTCTCCAACTCCCGCCAATCTGGGTCCTCCCTTACCCGCTCCTTTTATGTTTGTTATGCGTGAATTGTTTTTGATGATTATTTTTTGTTTGGTTATACTTCAGAGGTGGTCCCACAAAATTTTTACTAAGATCAGTTTAATACTTTAACCAAAATAACTGAAAAAATATGTCACCCAAGTAAACGAATTTGCGTATTTTGAAGTCGGTTATTTTAGTTTTTGGAACTATGTCTATTAATTATGTTTATTTACATATCAGAAATATAAAGAATAATTGTAGTTTAAAATTTTTTTAAAAAAAACGACTTCAAAACAGGCAATTCGTTTACTTGTGAAATAAATAAATATTTGTTGACATTTCACACAACACCATCTAGCCCAAACTAAGCAAAGCTTGTACTATGGAACTAGATGGCTGATAGAATACATATATACTTTTTTTTTGTAAATATATACATATGATACATAGAAACACCCAGACACAGAACAAACATCCATGCTCATCACACAAATGTTTGCCCTGGGTGGGGATCGAACCCACGACCTTTCAGTTCAGCAGGTAGACGTAAACACACTGCCAACTGAGCCACAAGGCCAGTCGAAGTCGTTGTATAATAAAATTTCAGTGTTTTTTTTATAAAAACCAAATGAACCGATTTTGATCAAATTTATATGGGACCACCTTTGAGGTGTTATTTATTACCTACCAAATAAAAATGAATCATCAAAACAATGGCGGAGTAATCGTTGCACAAACTTACAAAAAAAATGGTTGTCCGTAAAGTCGGTTTACGGACGATAATTTTACGTGATAACGATACGTCACAAGCCGAACGCTTAGGCCGATTGTGCCTCTCTATCGCTTGTTCCGCGCTCTCGCTTGCACGCTCGGCTCATGCGGAACGTGACACTTTTTCGTGCGTGCAGCCGGCGTTCATCGATATAAAAGACGTTATCACGTCAAAAAACATACAGTCGAATTGAGAACCTCCTTCTTTTTGGAAAACGGTTAAAAAGTTTTATTCAATTATCATTTACATATATATTGCTGACAGAGTAGTGTAAAAACATATTTTCCTTGCTGCGCGCTTTGAGCCCAACCTTCGTTGCGTGTATATGTATATATATATATATATATATATTTTATTCGATCATGTATGGGGCCAAATGGGCTCTGGCAGCCCCGGCTGGTCACTGCGACCTTTCCAGATCTATTGTGACATCCCCTATTAATTACAGCACCTCTCCAAGTCCAATGCTGAGCATGTAGTCAGTGATGGCCTTGGGGGAGGAGGTTTTTATCTCAACGGGTGAGATTATGTGACCTCCAAGGTGCCGGCTTCTGCTATGGTGCAGAGGCTGCGTATATATACATATACATACGAATATGTGCTTGGTTGTATAGTATTCCTATCCGACGTCTGATTATAAAAACTACAGAATGCACCTGAACTGGACATAAATATATAATATATTGGTGGACATCTCACACAACACCATCTAACCCAAACTATGCATAGTTTGTATCATGGAAACTAGATGGTTGATAGAATACTTAAATATTTTTTTATTTGTAAATACATACTTATGATACAAAGAAACACCCAGACAGAACAAACATCCATGTTCATCACAAAAATGTTTGCCCTGGGTGGGGATCGAACCCACGACCTACAACTCAGGAGGCAGTCGTACAACCACTGCGCCATGAGGCCTGCTAAACATACTAAGCTGTTTACAAAACTCTTGTTTAGCTCAGTATGACACGCGACATAACTAGCAGACGCCTCAGCCTTGCTCGTGTCCTTGTGCTATAGGCAAATCGATTAAAAGCGTCGCGACGTCGCGGCTAGTTTTGTTACAGTAACTTATATTAAATCAAACTATGTATATCTTACTTAGATCCTCGCGTCGGACTCTCCATGCAACGGCGCACTAATCAGCCATACGTTGACGTCTGTATAAAACACATACATGCATGAAGTTATGTTCGCCGTCTGATTGTCGCTCGCTCATCACGCAATTGGGATTTATCGAATGATAAATGAATGCGCCGTGCCGTTAATCTCCGGAAAACGACAGAGAGAGCGCGGAAAGCGGATAAGGAACCCGAGATTGGCGGGAGGCGGAGAGTGTCCTTTCTGTATATAATTTGTTGCCTTCTGTGTTATTAGTCAAAATAATAATATTTAAAGAATCAATTAACCAACTTCTAAAAAGAAGGAGGTTATCAATTCGGTCTGGTTTTTTTTTGTATATTTGTTCACCGATTACTCAGCCAATTGTGCATTGATTTTGATGACTATTTTTGTATTTGGTAGATCCCATAATCCCATTAGACGTAATCCCATATAAATTTTATCAAAATCTATGTAGTACTTTGGTTTTTATAACAAAATAACTGATAAAATATCAACCAATTGCCTGTAGAACAGTGAACAGCATGTCGCGTATGAACGCGTTGTATTGCGTATTTTGAAGTCGATTTTTTCAGTTTAACTATAATTATTTCCTTTTTTTTATAATACGCCCCAATAAAATTACTCAAACACCACCTACGGCCTATAACCTACGTCTACTGTTGGGTAAATCTATTTATTCTAAATCAATATACCTATCTCATTAGTATTCCTTTAGAGCATATCATGTTAACCTCAAAAGTAAAGTTAAACAATTCTGAGACAACTTAACCTCGTGTGTTGAATCAAAACAAACTATATTTTTATTATTTACTATCAACTATTAGTTATTTGAGATGCAACAATGACATCCAACCACAGAGTTTTGGCGTCAGAATGAAATGATGAAACGCTGTTTTGTTATGTATGTTTTGCTATGAAGGATGCTATGCTATGTTTTGTTTTTCGAAACTAAAGAGCTCGTATAATTTTATTATCATGGATTGAAGAATATAATATGAGTAAAATATATAATATAGAGTAAAATGCATCTTATGCTATCTTCGTGTTGTTCTTTCATCGCCAGTGTTCCATCGACTATCCCACTTCTGATGTTATTATGTTATGGGTTAACAGTAGGTTAAGGTTATATTTTTTTAATTAATATCTTTCAGTGATAGAAGAACAATAGGTTATTTTTATTTTTATAACGGACTAAAATGTTTCTCTTTGATTATAAAGAGTTATTTAGTGGGCGTTACTTTGTAACACCCGAGACGAAAATTGAATTGAATTTTTAAAATTTTGACAATAAATAAAGTGTTTTTTAATGTTATGAGTTTGTAACATTTTTATAAAAAAATATTATAAGCTTATAAATGTAATGCCAATTGTAGTTATGGGAAAATATGCCTAAAGCTTTATGTGTAGGTTAATTAATTCTTATGCTAATACATCATTAGGACAGTTGAAGTGTATGCTATATATTATAATGACATTAAATTTTTAAACGAATCAATAGTAAACCAGTTGGGTGACCGTGAGTGGTATTTATTTCTGAACGCTGCCGTGGGTCGGATGATACGTTAAATTGTAGATCCCGGTTTTTTGTGCGCAATCGTCAAGCCAGGTCAGAGGCCTTTCGGCAGCTTAATAACTCTGACACTAGGGCTGGCCACTCAGTCTATACGAATTACCTTTAACTAGATTTCACAGAATATTGAAATTGCTCTTTTCTTTAGTTGACTGTATGGCAATGAGATGGTTTCAAGTAAGTCGGGCAACGCTATTAGATGCTAAATATCGTGACTTGTGAACATTGGCAATGCCATCCTGTGAGTTCAGAAAGTGCATAAGGCCAAGATACTAAAAGGAGACATGCTTGCCATGCTTTTACTTCATATTCTATGAGTAAAACATATCATAGTTATATTCTCATTGTTGTATGGTAGTACAACAGTAGGAAACAAAGTGTTAAACTTATGTTTCTGGTTGTTCCAGCAAGGTATTGGAGTGGAGCTGGTTAGAGCGCTGGACAGCCACCCGCCTTCCGTCAGTAATGTGTTCTGCGAGTGCGACTCCAAGGATGACGTTGTGAGTATTTATAAACTACTTGCTTTATTTTTATTCTATTGGACGGCAAGATGTATATTATTTTTTAACACGCTTTTATTAGGTCGACCTGAATGTAACTATGTAATGAAATCTAAGTTAACTAATTTAACCATCTTCCAAGGATCGTAGCGCCATGAAAATTGGCAGCTGAATGTAGTTCTGATGACAATACAATAATATGGTACTGTCGAACTGATCTGATGATGGAGCCGGAAGATATGAACTAGAACTTCATGATGGAACATCGTATCATAGCTGTGTTTGGATTTGTTAGAAAAGTCTTGTAATGAACTTTGACCACAATAATTTGTAGCGTGTTTTTTTGTTTTTTAAACTGTAATTTATTATTATAGATAGATCTACGATTGACCACCAACTCGCCTGATGTGTGGCCGACTATGGAACTTGTCGATCTAGATGATATCTGTTCACTCTAGCTTTGAAAATTTGAAGACTGTAGTTCTCAGGAAACAGAGACGGTGGCAAGAATTCCATTCCTGTGCAGTATGCATCAAGGACGTGGACCGATGTCTCCGAGTACGGATTTTTGGCGTTCAAGTATGAAAAAGCGACATCGTTTCATGGTGGCTTTCCAAAAGTTTTCCAAAAACTCGAAAGAAACGCTTACGTCATCATCATCTCAGCCACAAAAATTTCATTACTGGGCATATGGCCATGGATTACCAACACGACCGGTTAGAAGACTTTGAAGCGGCTTGCATCCAGCGTCTTCCTGCCACTTGTATGAGGTCTTCTGTCTACCTTATGTCTGGTCCTACGTTGCGCTTGCCAGTGCGTAGTCGTCACTCGAGAACTTTTCGGCCCCATCCGCATCAGTACGTTCTATATGCCCTGCCCTGCCCTATTATCACTTCAATTTGCCAATCCGATGTGCTATGTCGGTGATTTTCGTGTGTCTATAGATCTTTTTATTTCAGATTCGATCGAATTTCGATTCGAACAAAACGCGTTAGCTCCACTTTTATTGTGCGTCCCTCCAAAATGTTTTTATTGTCCTCACAGTTTAGTTGGTAGTAAGTCTGCTTTTTAAACTGTAGATCGTGGGTTCGATCGCCACCCAGGACAAAAATGTCTGATGAGAATGGATGTTTGAGTCTGGGTGTTTCTATGTTATTATACATATATTTTATAAATCCATAGTTATTATATATAATGTATAATAAGTAAGGATTTATAAAAAACCGGTATATTCTATCAGTTATCTAGTTTCCATAGCTTATACGAGCTTTGCGCAGATTTGGGGCTAGATATTGCTGTGAGAAAATGTCCACCATAGTGTTTCTGAATAGGTCTTTCCAATCCCTATAGATATTTTCACAGACTTAATATTTTATAATTTAGGTGTCTTCAAATCGCGTGTAAATAGGTTTATTCTAGGTACGCGTGCTCCATCGTAGACCGTAACGGTTGCTAGCGGTTGCGCTTGAGCGCAAGCATATTATAAATAAATAGTTTCATGTCATGAGTTTTCTGTTATAAAAAAGTTCTCATAAAATGGCTAGGCCTTGAGAGATTTTTCATTAAAAAGTAGGTACCTACGTCGTAGTTTGTTTCTTGTACCCAAAAAAACAGACTTCTTAAATGCTTAGGGGACACCCGGACTTGAACCGGGGACCTATCGATCTGCAGTCGATTGCTCTACCACTGAGCTATATCCCCGTCTGTGCTAAATTGCGAAATTGAGCTTTTGTTCTAAACAAAAAAAGTAACACTGAAGTGAATGACGTAAGTGGGTGGTTCATGTTACACGAGCTTATGGGGATTTTATTGGATTTTGAGATTAATCTAATGGAGATAGGGTTGAGATTTGTAGATCGTTGTTTGACTTTGTTGCCAAAAAAGAAAAAAAATAAGTTTATGAAGTCCGATGAATTTTGCGTTGAATTGTTTCGAATCAGCAATTTACTGATGCTAAGATGTAATGGGTGGGTATTTCTTCGAGCTCGAGTTTCCTTTTGATTCCTCTGGCAGGATTCCTACTATCATAACCTGTTAAAACAGTAACAGAAGAATCCGACAAAGCACTGATTCCTATGGTAGGTTTCTTAAATCATATTAATATTTTTAGTATGATGGAAGGAAATCTGCCAAATGAACCAGAAGGAAACTAGAAGAAATACTGAATTCTGTTCTTTTAAACTGTCGGTATAAGAAAATATCGCGAGGAAATCCTAGACCTAGACCTAGAACAGACCCTAAGATACCAAGCTAGCTTGGAGGTATCTTAGAGTCTGTTCAGCTATGCGGCATTGAGGGCGCTGGTATCCTTATTTCATTAATATCTTCAGTCGAGACCATGCACATAATACTGTATATGTAGTATACTTCCAGACGTTAGCTCTTGTGTTTTGCCACGATAGTTCTTTATTTAAATAGACTGTACTTTTGTGTACAGTCTATTTAAATAAAGTGTGCAGCTGACTAACTAACGAGCATGCATGAGACGAAAAAAACACTCAAACACTTAACAGTAAGTTCCTTCACCCTCGAGAACCAGTTTCCATCCTAGGCTCGGCCTGATTTTCATATTTCTTGTTCATCATCGCTGATCAAATGCTGATCGCTGTCAATTGGCTAGCCTATCCATAGTAAAAACTGAAAAATCCAATTTGATCAACTAGCCAAAAAAAAATATTTATCCTAACAAATAATATGAAAGAACGAAAGTGACTCTAAAAAGTTTAAATTTTTTTAAAACGTGTCAATGTCCATCAGTGGGGGACACGCAAGTGGAGGACATTGGGAATGATCGGTCTGCCTTTTTTGCCTTTGGCTTTTGCCTTTTCACGATCAAATGTCGGAACTATTGGTGATGAAATTTGGTACAGACATAGCTGAGAACTTTGAGACGGTGATTGGCTAATATTTCATCATCGTCACGGTTTTCTATCACTTTCCTTGTGAAACCTCGGGCTACAGCTAGTATTCTATATGGTTTCATGATATTTTCAGACCATCACGTGCGACTGTGAAGCGACCCCTGCCTTCCAGCTTAAGGCGTTCAGCCAACGGGGAGAGAAGGTCGAGGTCTCTCACTACAGAGTCAACGTAAACAAGTGAGTTTGGGTGTATCCTTTGGGTTCTTCCTTTTTGGATATCGGTTAAAAGTAAGAGTTCCACCTATTCGCCCCATGGAGCACATATAGGTGAACACGCCATAATGTGAAACGGAGAAGAACTCTGCGGGGTGCTAGGCTCTAACTCGAGCCAGAGGTCATGAATTTGCGAATAGGAGGTAACACAGAGGAATATTATAATATAGAAGTCAACTGTGTCATAAGGTAATATGGTACACTGTGTATGTACGAGCATAAGCGTACCTTAGGAGAAACGAATACTTCTTAAGGCATAATAAAATCAATCAATCACCAAGTACACCGTTCTTATGTTTCAGATTCCGCGCCCGTCTGAACGTGGTCTGCGTAACTGACAAGCTAACTGGAGATCTGAAGTGCGATGGGTGGCCGGAGGTGAAGATTGTACTGGCGCCGATCGGACCACTGCGGCCTAATGCTACTGAGAGCAATATGCAGCAGCTTATCAGGTACTAGCCTCTCGCGAATTCGTACCCGAAGATTAACATCTCACTCCCGTTCCAATCTCTCTCTCTTTCATTCTCTTTTCAGTGATAGAAGTAGATAGTGGTAGAAGATATTGAGTGCAGCATGATCACTCAATATCTTCTGCCTGTCTAAAAAGAACATTTGGGCTTGTGGATGGCAGACAGTGGGCTTAACGAAAACTTTTAAAACGAACAAATAAACCAACGATATGGCATGGTCTGTATTGTTGTGAGAAAGAACTGATGTGATCCCGATCGATATCTTGAGATAGAATAAAAACATCTAAGTATCGTGTCAATGGTGATGACAAACGGATACCAAATTCTTACCAGGATTCATAATCATTTTCATAATCATCTCAGACACAAGAGGTGTAGACCTCTTGGGATATAATTGCAGCGTCCAGCAGTAGTGGTTGACGCTGCGCATATACCTCCCCCATGGATTTCCAAAAAGACCTCTTGGAAGCGGCCTGCAATCAGCATCTTCGTGCCACTTGAGTGAGGTCGTCTATACACCATGTCTTGTGGACTAGCTCAGAATGACAGTTGTTCTGTTTCATGAAATTCTTTGATTTGTTGCTTTCTTAATTATTATTCTCTTCGCTTAATTAAGCAATATTTTACGTAATTTCTTAATGGTATGATTCCAGTGATATAGTAGTATCAGCGCTCCGCAGTACCCATCTGCAGTTCAACCTGTCATCGTACCCGACATGCCCGCGCCTGCGCCGCTACGTCGAGTCGCAGCAGAACCGCCTACCGCTACATTATGACTCCATGGTGAGAATGCTTCCATAATTAAATAAACCCTAACCTAAAATATACATTACAAGCTCTTATTAGTGTAAAAGTAACATCAAGTAAAAATGAGCCTAAATGTATTAAGTCTTTGTTAAAATAGCTGTTCCAATGAACATTTTTCGTTAAATTGTGCAAAAATGAATTATGCCTCAATAAATATTTAAGATTTCAAGAAATTCTATGCTACTTACTAAATATAATCCAACGTCATATTCAGTTGCAGCACGACCGGCATCTTTACACTTCAACTCCCAACTCTGTGGGGAGTGCTGGTCTTATTGGAGATAAGAGGCTACTAGTGAAGGTCGTCTGCGCTAAGGATCTTGGAGGTAAATAACTGACAATCAACGTAATGACGCGTGACCAAAATGCTGGCGCGTATCTGGCCCAACGCATAAGCATTGCCATTCAACGTGGCAATGCGGCAGCATGCTGGGTACGCTGCAAACTGGTAGTGGGTTTGATCATTTGGATTATTGTCTTTAGACCTTTATCGGTCTGGGGTAATCAATATGCTTTTTGTGTAGTAGTTTAGTTAGTTGAGTTTGTATATTGTTTTGTTGTAGTTAATAAAGGCACTTACCTTTTATAAAAAAAAAACAACGTCATTATACACAATCATTAACATTTATAACTTACTATAGCTTATAACTTCTACGAACACTGATTTGTTCGTTAAATAAGAATTTAAGAAACGATTGCTGTTAATTTTATTTATTCATATAAAATAGTTCTACTCACACTTAAGCTTATGTACTTAGCGTGATAGTAAATTACTGAAACGGAAGGATACCTAAAAGAAATTGGATCAATTTAGTAGAATATTTCAAGGCTATTATAGAAACAAGGAATAAGGTAACGGAAAAATAATACTTTTTACTTTTTACGGAATCACTTATTTATCCAGTCTGTATATATGTATATATATATGCAATACGATGCGTGTATTCGTTGAACCTGTAAATAAAGGAGCCCCCTTAAATATTTATTTCATTCTGTTTTTTAGTATTTGTTGTTATAGTGGCGACAGAAATATTATTTGTGAAAATCTGTGAAAATTTCAACTGTCTAACTATCACGGTTCATGAGATACAACCTGCATGGTGCAGACAGACAGCTGAGTTTTAGTAATAGGGTCCCGTTTTACCCTTTGGGTACGGAACCCTAAAAATGAGGAAATTAATAAATATTTTATACTTGCATAAAAAAACCTTTGTAATCTTACTCAAGTTTCATCAAAACAATTTATTTAACTAATTACTTTTAATTTCATCCAAAAACACATATTGTGATTTGCGTTTTGTGTAGGATTATTGACTTATTGCGATTTTGATTTTGTATAGGTAAAACGGTTTTCGTCTGTACACATCCATCATTATCAATCCTTCATGGTTAAGAGCTTTGTGATCCTTTCACAAACAAAGTTTTCGACCTGTTCGAACTTTTTCCAATAAAAGTTATCCGGTTTCAGTTTATAAGTTGTACTCTTTGTACTTCAATTATTTCTCCAAAACCCAGACTTATCTAAAGCTTTTGATTATAGGGAAGACGGGCTGCATCGCTCCGTACTGCGTGGTGGAAATGGACGAACCTCCGCAGAAGAACCAGACTGGCTTCAAGAAGGAAACCACCAGTCCTCAGTGGGAAGAACATTTCCTATTGTAAGTATTGATAGTAATTTAGCTGGGGTCCCGCAAGGGGGATTTATTGCTCCTATATTTTATAATTTTTCCAAAGTTTAAACTAGTAACTTTGTAATGATATTTTGTCGTTGTACACAGTTTTATTTTTTTGTTCATTGGAACAAGGGAAAGTTTAATTTTAATTTGATTTATTCTATGAAGTAACATAATTCAATTGATTAGTCCAGTAGTGATTTCATTGAGACGTTTGCACACTGTATTATATCTTACCTGAATTTGATCACTTAATTTTTTTAATAATTAATTTTAATTATAGGTATAGATAAATAACTCTTTATTAAAAGTCCACATTATATAAACATATTAAAAATTACAATATTATTATAGCTTATCTTTCAATAGGCTGTCTTATCGCTTAAAGCGATCTCTTCCAGGCAACCCTGTACGAAGTAGGATAGGTGGCACAGATTAATAACTTATAACCTTTATAACTAGAACATACTATTTATTGTTTGTTTTTTTCTTGTGTATTTCCAGTGATCTCTCGCCGCAGACTGCCGAGCTCCTGTTCGAAGTCTATGATCGCACCGCTCCGCCTTCACCCGGTGGCGGCGCTTCACAACATAGGTAACTAAAATGTACATTTATTAAATTTATGTAAGCTCTAGAAAATTAATGAAATATTGCATCAATAGCAATTATAATTTTAAAAGCTGTTCATTACACCATAATCTTCAGTTTAACGATCTACATGTATTCTGTAATTAACGAATTTTGGCCAAATTATGCAGTTCTATCTAGGTTCTGCTTTGTTATATTACTTGAAATGTCATGCGTAGAGATTTAGGATTGCTATTTTCATTCATATACCGTTTTAAAAGCATGCAAATATGTCGTCTCGTAAAAATAGCCTTGAGAACCGTAATATCCAATAATGATTCGTCAGTTCGCTAAGAAAAGGATAATATACTTTTGAATTTATTTCTATCATATAAGGAAATAGACTTTAGAGATACTTATACATTTTTTCCACTTTATACAAAATAACCCTTTGATTTACCCAGATTCCTCGGTCTGGGATTGGTCGGTATCGATGAGCTACTCGCTGCACCCTCACAGAGACAACAGATCGCGCTACAGACGCGCCCTATGGAGGAGCATGACGTCAGCGGCACGCTTACCGTCGAGGTAAACTTATTACAATTAGTGCTTACCATGAATTAGCTTTACCATGCGGTTTCCTATTTCCTACAGGGACCGTTCATATTTTGGGATGAAAAGTATCCTGTATATTATTTCAGACTATAATAAATCTATATCTGCTCCAAATTTCATTCATATCCGTTCAGTCGTTTTATCGTGACGGAGTAACAAACAGACTCGCAGACTTTCACTTGTGATTAGAAACTAAAATCTAAAGATAAAGATAAATTTATGTACAGAAAAGTTAATTTCCCTAATATTATTTACTGACACCAGTGCCCGAAGTCTTTGGTGTCGCCAGCCAATTGTATGCAAGTGCATAAAAATTTCAGATACCCCTGTTTCCTAGATTTCATGATTTTTCTAGAGAGAAGATATCATAGAGAAACGCAGAGCTAATCGCTATATTTCCTATTCTACCAGTTCCTGTTCATTGAAGGCGCCGACATCCCAGAGCTGGGCTCCCGCCCCGTCAAGATCAAGGAAAGTCTCCGCACGCTCTCTCCCCAGGGGTATCTTACAACCACCAAGACTACATTCAAACAGAACGGTATGTATAATGGACTTAATGAGTAAATTGACTTTTATTGAATACTAAGGGCCTTACTGAAACACGTTACTTAACTTGAACCAACGTCTTAAATTCTCTGTCTTCTTTCTGCAAGTGTCTTTACGTGTCAACGAGAAGTTGACACGTAATCACAAATATGTTAAGCATCGCTTAACGGCTTAACATATATTATGGTAACTGGAAGCAAGGGCGTAGGTACTTCATAGATCAGAATTCGTTTCAAGATTTATCTGTCAAATTAGTAAAGAACTGATCTATTTATTAAAATTTAAGTAATTGTTTCAGGACATGAAAACAGTCAGCTGACGGAATCAGCACTTCGCGAGTTAGAACTCAGTCCAACTAGTGCAGCGAACAAATCTACACTAATAATTCATTCTGTACAAAGAGTAAGAATCTTTATCCTATTCAATTAAAATTAACTCTGAAAATTAAGTTTCAGCTTTCCCCAATTTTTGAGTACTTTTTTGTGACTAGCAACTCAGATTGACTAAAGTTGCCCGTGTAAAATATCCCATAATTTGACAGCTGTCAAATGTGTTAAGTTTTCCAGACTAAAATTGAAATTACCCTGAATTTCAACCCCATTGTGTATGTCTTTTCCATGCTTGGTTTGTTGTGATTTTGACAATTTAAAATGACGTTTTCAGGAGCCGAAAAAGTCAATAAAGGTGAGTTTTTATATATATAACATATTATGACCTATTAGATTTTTGTCTAAAATGATTTTGAATTCGCAAATTGCATTATGAGTAGTGTAATGTATCTAGACAATCCTGATTGTACATACTGTTTATTTTGCATGCGTTTTAGGAGTTATTTTATTTGACACTTGAAGATTTTGGAAATAGGTAAAAAAAAATCGGCAACATAAATTATTATTATCAATTCATAGTACAGATATAGTACACGTATAAATTAAACAAGTTCAAAATTTTATTAACCCGAAAATCATTTTGATGTGTCGATAAAATAGCTCTTACGTGTGAGTGTTGCCATACTAACAAAAACTCCCAAAATAAGGTGGAAATAACTGACTCCGGAAAGTTCATCGAAGTGGAGCGTAGCGCTGCGGAGCCAACAGAAAACGATACTTCAGAGCCTCAAGATCAAAGTGCTACAGATATTGATGAAAGCTTACGAAGTGAGGTCGCAAGATCTGCTACGACCAGTCCTAGTCAGTCTCCCGGTAAAACTGTCAGAATAAAAGAAAATGGCGCTAAAGTTAATGGAGACACAAAGGAGGTAAGGTTTCGTGTGGTTTTTCTACTAATTATTAACAATTGTATCATTTGCACTGAGAATGCACTGCCATTTTTGGAATCAATTAGACTGTTTAAGACGCACTGTTACTTTATTTTATGTATGATTAAAAATAACGTACAAGTATAAACTTTCTTGCTAGTTACAAATATTACAATATAGTGATGGGGTCAGCTTTCTCTACTTTTCTATCTTCTTCATATATGTATAATAATTTAAAAAATGTCATTTAGGTACTTGAATTACACTTATTTACTCTGTTTTAATAAAACCTCTTTTCATGTAATTATAATGTAGGATATTTAACAAAAATAAAAAATTAATTTTATTTCCAGCAAGGAGACTACGTCAACAACGCTAGCAATGAAAATTCCCCACCAGAGCCTGCGCCGCGGAAGAAGCGGAGGGACTTCTTTGGAACTATTAAACGGAGGTACGATATAAATCCCTTAATATTTAATTATCACAGCCTTAAGCTAAATGTATTATCGAAAGTTCCGTTGTCGTGTCATTACTATATAAATTAACTGCCAACATAAATCCAGATTTTAAGTTTGATAGTAACGTAGACGAAAACCGAAAATTTATATACTGCTCTGTTTTATTTTCCTAAATTCAACAGTAAAAATAATATTTTTATCAAATGTGAATGTCGGTATTGCAATCTGGTATTTGCAAATACGTTATTGGTTATATTGACGTGGTAAATGGCAATTTTTCCCCAGACTGGGTCGATCACGCGCTCGCAATGCCTCACTCGACCTCACTGATTCCGAGGCAGAGAACCACCACCTGCGCTCCATCAGTGCTGAGAGAAATAACCACGGTAAGTCATATTTTCCTAGATCTGAACTTTTTTACGCAAGATAGATATACGATTGACCACCAACTCGTCTGATGCTAAGCGACGATGTGGCCGAGGATGGAGTTCCTCGATCTAGAAGATATCTTTTCACTCTAGCCTTGAAAATTCCAAGATTGCAGCTCTTAGGAAACTAAGATGGTGGTAAAGAATTCCATTCCTTTGCAGTACGCATCAAACACTAGGGCTGATATAACTGACTATGAATTTTTGGCATTTCAACAAGAAATAGGTAGTAATTCGCCGACCTTCTGCTAGTCCTGTAGATAAATGGGGAGGGTGGAATTAAGTCTTGAAGCTCTTCTGCACACTCCCCGAAATTAATCCTGTAGAATATAGACAGATATGGTACTTTACGGCGGTACTCGAGACTAAGTAGCTTCTTGGAAACTAACTTGCATTTTACTTATTTTAGTTATTGGGAGAAAAAAAAGGTATTGTATATCACCCATGTTAATTTTCAACGTACAATCAGACAGCGCACTCCCTCCGCCACTCACGAGACTGTGGCATACAAAGTTACATTTAAACAAAGAATTTCGACAGGTGACGCTACTTTTTCAAGTATAGGATTTACAATGAAAATGTAACTTCGACAAAAATGTTAAATTTAGTGTGTTGTAATTTGTTATTAGCAATAAGCACGATTAAGTGCACAAAAAGTGTCATGCACGATTTAGTTTTGCCTTTCGCGCCAACCATAAAATACGACCTAATGTTTTTATTCATAGCTGTTGATAATTAATCATTGATTTTCATTTTTCAGATAAAGTCTTAGCCCTACCAAATAGAAACGTTTATTCCGCCGGAGCATCGCCTGCGCAGTCCGGTGATGAATCCAGGACTTCCAGAAGGTGGGATTTAAATTCTTGAAATTGAAAGTAGAAACTTTTTTGACAAAACAGTCTTTGTAAATGTCTCCAATACATACTACTGTTTTTCTAGCATGGCAAGACTACATTATTATTTTGAGCTTATAACAAGTACAATGCATCTAATTCGTCTGTAGTAGTCCACTAGAAATAGACGTGCGTTTGACCACTAACTCGCCTGATGGCAAACAATAGCGTGGGCTAAGATGGAACATCTGAATTATATATATTAAAATTCCGAGCTTGATTCTCAGAAAACAAGGAATTAGGTATTTAGGTACATGTTTAATCAATAAACTTAACTGAGCTAATCGATGATATCCGCAATTGTTATTGATCTACAGATTAATTAGTCTGTCTTTTTTTTAAAGTAGCTCCAACTAACTTCACGCTTAATTAAAAAAATAATGCTGTCTTGCCATTTAAAATACGTATAAATAAAATAAACCAGCACTAATGGTGGACTTTTCTTTTTTTCATCTGTCAACACTCACTTGCTGGGGATAATGGCACTCTGCAAACTGGTAACACCGGTATTTCATAACTATTTTTTAAATATTTGTAATGCGTGCATGTTCATGCTTTATTTTTATTATTATATCTTTCAAATTCATGCTACTGCGATATCTTTCCAATGCTTTTTGCTTATCATTTTTCTATCGTGATGTATTTTTAATAAATTTTAATTTGTACTTGGTACATTTTTTTTATAAATCTTTGGTACCTGATATTCCTCCATTATTTGTACTGTATTTACATCGCTTCCTTACTGGTTTACGTTATTCATCCATATTTTATCATTTATATTATATCTTCTCTCCCTTCCCCCCTATTTCACCACATTCCGATGTTACTATATCCCTGCCTTGTCACTTTCTACCTTACTATATCACTTATATCACTAACTCCTTACCTTAACTGGGTTACTATATCCCTGCCATGTCACTTTCTTCCTTACCACCTCACTTACATCACTACCTCTCTATCTCCTATACCACATTTTATGAACCTTTCCTCACTTCCCCACAAACGAAACAAAATGTACAACCCAAGGTCCTCTCTCAGCGAAGTGTCCGGATTCAGCACGGCATCAGCCCGAACTTTCATCCACGAAGCGTCGACCCTGGTGTTGGAGACCATAGAAGCGGGCATCAAGAAGCACTACCTAGTCCCGCTGGCCATCGCCCAGAGGTCCCGGTGGCGGCGAAAGGGGGTTAAACTGCACATTTACAATGAGCATACTTTCATTGCGAAACATCTCAGCGGGTAAGTTAAGAATTGTTTTTTTACACTACTGTCAATATGGGTAACTTTGACTCAGCATCAAACATTGTACGTAGGCCACGTACAACCACGTTCGTTTGAGAAGGTTCTTGACTATTATCTCAAGAGATTAGTAGTCAAAACAACTGTAAATTAATTAATCAAGTAATTTGACAATTAATCTGTTGGGAAAAAAATCGAGAACCTTCTCAAAAGGCCACGTGCAATGTTTGACGCAGAGTCAAAGTTACCCACGTTGACAATAGTTGGCCCCATAGAAATTTCATCAAAATCGGTTCAGTAGTTTGGATTTATAATTAAATTGAGCATTTTGGAGTCGGTTGTTTCAGTTTTTGTAACTTTATTTTTTAATGTAGTGTAGACTATTGTTTCTATCTGAAGTAAGTACGGAGCTCTTCAAAAGTATATCTAATACCTTTAAACGAGCAATTCTTGTATATATATAATCTGAATCTCGGAAACGGCTTGAACGATTTTAATGAAATTTGGTTTGCAGGTAGATTAGAGGACGATAAATCGATCTTGCTAGGTTTCATTTTTAGTGAACCCGGGTTTGCTCGTATTTTCAGTCATAAAGAATCTGAGTGGAGCTCGGTCGCCCAGATACGTTATGCTTAAATGGTAATTGTGTATTTCAGTCTATATTCTAAATTTCAGAGGGAGTGTATGTGAAGTATGCACCAAGGCGATAGCGCGGCGGCTCGGCAAGCAAGGCTATGAGTGTCGCGACTGTCAGCTCAAGTGCCACAAGCACTGCCACGTGCGAGTCCAGGGCAACTGCCCGCTATCCACTGTCCATAATATGGAGCTGTAAGATACTCTCAAACATACTTCTAGCAATTCTCAAGGCACCACTTAAGTACGGTCGTGGAACATAAAAATTTCGTACAACCTGTTATTACCCGTCTCTGTTGTTCTTAATAATCGCATAAATATATTATTGCCGTCGCGCTTGCACAGACGCAATGACCGGCATCTGTACGAGCGCGATGGCAATATATTTACGCAGGAGCAACAAAGAAAGGTACAAGTTACTGTATGAAACAACAACAAGAACAATTTATGTATGAAATTCTTTCTGCTCCGCGACCGGACTTTATTTAAAATTATTAAAATAAACTAATTTAAAAAAAAGGACTGTCTTGCCATTCAAATTAGTTATTTTTTGCTTCAGTGCTTTTAAGAATTGTAATTAGTTTAGTGATGCCTTTAGAATAGTTGTTACTGTTTATTTTACAGTATATCTTACACTTTCTTTGGCTAAAATTTGTTTCAGAGCTGTGTTAAAAAAAAATCACTGAGCTAAAATTTAAAATTCATGGCATTTTTAATTTTTAACACTAAATACTTAAATTTACGTTTGACGTTGACTGCCTCAAACGCGGCGGTTTACTGACTACTACAAAATGAACGGGACGTTCACTCGGATCCGAGTGGAGAGCAAGGAGTCTGTTAAATATTTTTACGATGTATATTTTTCGGTTTATGAAGGAAAATATAAAAAAAAATATGATTTCCCCCTTTTATTTATTTTGTACGGAACCCTCGGTGGGCGAGTCTGACTCGCACTTGTCCGGTTTTTTTTAACTACAACAAAATTATCTAAGTCAAAAAAGTGTTTAAATAAAATACTAAACCAATCAACATTTTACTACCTACTCAAATACGACTTAAAATAGATTACAATAATATACAATTAAAAAATCAGGTAATAGTTAACCAGCTCATCTAGAGAATTGCTCAAATGTTGGTTATTCCTGCTTTCATGTTTAATTATAAAGATAAGTTTAGTGTATTGTACATTATTGTACAATATACATTTCTGACGAAGGATCTCAATATTCTATGAAATCCTGAGTATCCCTTCCATTCACTGTCCATTGTATACCTATATACAATATACATTGATATATTGTATAACATCGCATTTTGTGCAAATGATAGTAAGAGAAAATATTTTAGATGGATAATTGGATTGCACAGAATACTGAAATCGATCGTGAGAGATGTAGTATTTTAGGCATTGATTTTTCTATCTTCGCTTGCAATGCCGTAATTCATATTTTTTTACTTTAATTTTGGCTCCACACATCTACCTACATGCAGTATGTAGTTATTATACTTTACCTAAAATAAATCATACTATTCACTGTAGGTATTATAATAATTTATATTATAATAATAAAAAAGTGATCCTATAAGGGTTCCGTTTTTTCTTTTGAGGTACGGAAGCCTAAAAATGATAAATTAATTATATTAGCACGGTCTCAATCCAGTCCTAGGACTAACTAGTCATGCACAAGTAAAAAAGATGCATAACTGGGAAAACAAAACCTATTTGAAAGATAAAACACAACTTTTTAGGTTGACAGTTTGCTTCTGCGGTTTATCGTTTTCCTTCATAATGTAACGATAATTTTATTGCTCTCATGTGCCTTCGCTATAAAAAGTAGTTCACAATATATATATAAAGATAATATTTTGTAAGTAATTATGCAAATTAAAAACACTATTCCCTGCCTAAGTCAGAATCTCACCAAATTCGTTCATAACATTCACACAACATCCGTAGAATTAGCTTTTAACCTTTAACATATTATTAGTGTGACCAATGGATATATTAAATAACTCAATGGGGTAGGTAAATTATTTTGTAGGAATCTCTTTTCATTGTAGGAATATTTAAAACTATATGCTAACTGGCTAAAAGCTAGCTAGCTTCAAAAAAAAAATTTCAATATTTTTGTGACTGCTATCCTTTTTCCCAAAGTTTTTTAGTCGGGAACGCAGTTAGGTACGTCTAAAGTTACGCCTAGTCCTTTTAAAAAGTGATTCTCATTTATATATTTTATAAAGTAACTTTATCTTATATGCGCTGAAATACTGTCGTCTTTTATTTGCTATAGAATATATCTAGTGATAAATGTAGACAAAGAACGTTTTTTTAGGGATAATGCTACATGAAACATAAGATTAGAATTAGGTATTACTTAAAAAGGACTAGGCATCTTGTGACGTCTCCACTACATTAAATAAAAAAATGCTTATTAAATTAATTTATACATTAGTAGCAAAACTATTGAAATACATTTATTAAAATAGTTCATTTTCGAACAAAAGCATATAGAAAATGCTTAAAAAATATTTTACATACCCCAATGAACTACTGTTTTTTTCTTATCAAGAAGAGGAGTCTCGTAGCTACGAAGGATATAAAAAAAAAAAATTTCTACTCGATTTTAGCTCTGTCCTAAAAAGAGGAGTACCTATTATTAGTTTGACGTGTGTTGTCTGTGGTATCGTAGCTCTAAAACAGATGGACCGAGTTTGATCTAGTTTTTTGATTGAAAGAGGGTTTCATCGAGACCGTTCTTAGCTATGTGTCATCAAAATCGGTTCAGCCGTTTTCTTTGTCAGGTGTGTTTTAATTATCTAAATTTATAGTTGTTACAACAACTATAAATTTATTTTTTATATTTCCTTTTGAGAAACGCGCTCAAAATATTTAAGTAAACAAGTTGGTCACACTCAACTTAAACCTTATTTTGCTATTTATTATAATGCTTATTCGTATTGCATTTATTTTCAATGCTGCCAAGGTCCCATTCCCATAGCTTTGGAAATGGAAGGTAGGTAGTGTTCCATCATTTTAATAAACTTTCACATTGTTCCAATCGTGCGGGAGAAAATGATGTTGTCATTTGATCTTTTCCTTATCAGTTTTATAATTCATAATTGACATAATTTGAATACTAGAACGAACAGCTTTTGGCTGTAGGTATACTTCATTCTCACAATCATTTTATTTTATTATTCACAGCTCTACGCTTCAAATAATAACTGCATATTCTTTGTTTCTTAATAAAACATAATAGCTTGAACTTATAATTATCACCTCAATTCTATTCAATAATCTTGCAGTACCTATCGTCTACATAAACGTCAAATTCTTGCACATGTGGTAATAAGAACAATAACAAAATGTTTGAAAAAACACAACATTCCCAAAAAAAAAAACGGAATGGAATCAAATTTTTTACAGAAATTGTATTTCTCTCTATATTTTGCTATCGTTTTACCATGTTTACGTCACTTATTAAAGTGGAGTTCAACACGCGCAGCTATCTTTCTCGCGCATCACAACATAACCTGTTTAACCATATAATATCAATGGTTAGCGATGTTAGAAAAATGAGAAATGAATTTGTTTATTTATATATGAGAAATATTTAAAAAAAAGTTTTATTCTGACATCACTTATAATGGCGACGGAGTAGTGAAAAAACATATATTTTGCTAATCCTATGTTTAAAAATGTTGTGATGCGCGAGAGAGATAGCTGCACGATTTGAGCTCAACCTTATAGGTGTGCTCAAACTTTAACGCGCGAGCAAAATGTATTTCACTATATACTTAACCTTTGTATTTATTTTTCATATTATATCATCTTGTATGTTTATATATCTAGTTATAATGCAATTTATTTATTGTTATCTTCTAGATCCATGCTCCCAGTGTTAAGCGAATAGTCAAGCTAAGCGAGAAGACTGCAAGAAAAATAAAAAAAATATGCAAAAAAAAAAAAACAAGCCATTTCCACTCAGGTTCTTTAAAACTGTTAAAGTTTGTAGTCGTCTTTTATATAGCTTTATGATTTATTTTGTGAAGCACGTTTTTTTTTTATTTTTGATATATTATTGCACAATATGTTAACGGCTTGCACTAATTATAAAGACTGAATAACTATTAGTAATTTATTATTGCTTGCGTTAATTTAAAAATACTGAATATATTAATAGATATCTATATCCAATGCTTTTTTTTATTATGTTTTTACTAATTTTTCAAATTATAACGTCGTTATAAAAAAAAAGTAAATGTTGTGTGCATGGTTACTATGTAGGTAATTGTACGATATTTTTGTTTGTACATATATCAAATAGAATTGTATATGCTATTAACCTGCCTACTTATTTTAGAGAACTTACATGATTTTGGATTTAGTAAAAATAATTTAAGACACCCAATAAACTTCTGAGATATAGACATTCAAAGTTTTTGTTGTATCATTTCCCACAAAACGTACATTTTTATAGAGAAGGTCCATAATCGCCGCATAAAGCGTTTATGGGCTCTCTGTCACATATCAAATTGAAATGTTTGGACTTTTTTATTAGGTATTTCATAACACTTTTTCTAGTTCATTATAATTGTATATCATATATGTATTTCATTATTAGTATATCTAGTTAAATTTTCTATGAGGTAGGTAATCATGTACCTATGTTCCCTATTCTAATATCACGTTTTCGAAATAGTGCTGTCATTTTTTTTTTATAAAACCTGCATGTGAACTTTAAGTTTGTTGTCGTGAAGATTTAGATATCATTTAGTCTTAGATTTTTATGACACTTAAATCGTGTTTCTGTTACAGGACTTACTTCACATCACCTTTTACTGACAAAAATCTAAGGATGCTGTGATCGCCCACCACAGAAGCGCTTTGATGCACAAACAACATTAAAATTTTAAAAATATTAATTATTTATTAAAGTATATACAACATAAAAACTTTCTCTAAGTACAACTGTATAACCAGCTATACATAATAATTATATACAATTTTAGGCTTTTTATAATTATATAATGTTATATATAATAAATAGTTTATAAGAGTAGAGGTTGAAATTGCTAAATTTTGAGATCCAACTTTTTAAACTGTCCCCGCTTTTCTCATCGGCATACCTAATTAGTGAATTAGTTTAGATATCGCTAGAGCCCACCATTTAAGCCAGTCTTTAAACTTTCAATAAAAAAAGCTTATGACGTTAGGCTGAAATTAAAAAGGAGGTTCTTTTACTACCTCATTTGCCCAAACGACAATACAGTGAACTTTGAAAACTAAAGTTACCACAAACATTTGTTTTTTTTTTAGTTAATGTTACCACGTAGTTTTTGTGCGTTGATCGCAATATAATAAAAAATATTTCTACAAGTAACGGAGGAAATATAATCCGCGATCAAACGAACTTACTATTTTTGAAGTTCGAATATTAAGATATTATTATTCATCTATGTAATTAGTACACGGATGAATGTACTTATTACATACAATTATAATAATATATACATGTACATATTGGAATACATCAAGCGCGCAAATAACATGTGATCATCGCACAAAATATTGCACCAAAGGAATTGACTCGAATATTTGTTTTAATTGAAATGTGCTTCATCGCACAATTTTATGATCTGTATTCTATATACATGTGCAATAACTACTTAATTGTCTATTTAAAACACGCGCTTAGTGCTTTCAAATGTTTACTATTCTAGTATAAGATTCTTGGCCATAACTTTAACTGACCACCAGAATTCGACATTGGACTTTCTAAGTACCAATTCTACCTTCTAGGCACTGTCCTAATATGTAAGAAAGCGTTGTTTTTGTTTGTTAGCGAGTGACTGACAAACATGTATTGTGTAAAAAAAATATGTTACGTTTTAATCCGTTGTTTAAGTGTAAATTTTTTTGTTGTAATTTTGGTTGTATTTTTGTTTTAATTGAAGATATAAATTCCAGCTCATCTGATAAATCGAAAACATCAGGAAAAGCCTTAATAATGTTAAACAATTTGTAGCATTCTAATAAAGGTTCTAATTAATTAATATACATGACAAAATAATATAAATGTATTTGTACTCGTATACTAAGAATTGTTAACGCATAATTTTTATGTGGAGATAGTTTTATTATTTATATAAATGTTGCGCGATGTTTGTTCTGTGTAATTTAATTTTCCTCTTATTTTTAAAATAAAAAAGCCTTTTTTTAATTGTAGTTTTAATTGTATTCCAAGTTATTTAAAAAATAACAATAAAAAACCGGCATTTTGCGTTTCGGGCCAGATCCGGTGTAGAGTAGGGTTCCGTAGCAGAATATCTGTATTCCGTAGCAGCATTGTGATATACAAAACAATTCGGTGAAGGAAAACATCGTGAGGAAACCTACATGTCTGAGAGTTCTCAATGATCTTGAAGATGTGTGAAGTCTGCCAACCCGCACTTGGCCAGCGTGGTAGACCACGCCATAGCCTAACCCTTCTCACAATGAGAAGATGGCCCGCGCCCAGCAGTGGGACAGTTTGTACATCCAGGGCTGATAAAAAAAAAGGTGATGTAATCAGTCAGAAACATTCTTGTTTCTGACTGATCGAAAGGGATTACTACTCAACCCAGAGTCGTCGTAAATATTGCAAATATTAGGCTTAAATTACTCCGGAAACCTATGGATTATTGGTTACTCGGTGATAGCGGAGAATTTAAGATTTCAAGTCAATAATATTTACAGATTTATTAAATATATAGAAAAACTGTAAATTGACTTGAGAATGCATAATTATTTTAGCTTAAGTTTGATATAGGTAAATAAATGACTATGTAGTCAACGTATCTCTCTTAACATAATTATTATAATTATATATTTTAAGTCTGTAAATAGTGTAGGTTTAACTGCTACACAGATTCCGTCAAAAATAGGAACGGAGAAAGGTGGATCCTGGATTAAATGTATCATTCATTTATTGCGTAAAGCCATTTACTGCGTAATTTACATGTCAGATGAATAAATGATGATGATGATGTAAAATACAAATTTGTAAAATTCGACAACGTTATAGAATGCTTGCTCAACAAGCCAACGATGTAGGCGACCTTTGAAGCTCCGCAGAGTAGGAGCTGCGGTGACGTGCTCTGGTAAGTGGTTATACACGTCGGGGCCCGCCCACAACATGCGTTAGTTTGCCGGACTTGGTCAACGTGCGTGCTATGTTTGACAGCTTAGTAAATAAAAAAAAAATCTTTAAAAAAAATAACGTTTCAAAGCCACGTGAGTAAGGCGCAGATATATAATAAAATAAAAACAATCACATTTAACTCATTTATTGACAGTCATATACACTTACACATAAGCTATAATTTATAAACAGCGTTGGGAGTAAAAATTACGTTGATTCAGACGATCTTAATACTATTTTAACACAACGTAATAATAATTAGAAAACTACTTGATTACCTGGCTTCATCCCCAATGCCTTATACATAATGTTATACAAAATGATTAACTATTTAGTATTTTATAACCACGTCTACATTATTTTCTTAATATTATGCTAGATTATCAATTAGTTAATAGATATACTATTTTTTTTAATGTAGAATAATTTTAAACCCTACGAATATTGTAACGACAATTATTTTGTTTTTTTTTGTTAATAATCAGTTATGGCTTGACGAGTCTGTTCGGTAAGAGAACTAATCTAATATTTGAGGGCGTTGATTTCAAATTTCATAATTTTATTCGACTAGCAACACAATTGACATGTCGGTTTCAAATTTTTTTAACACCTGCCCAAAAAGGGGGAATGTATAAGTTTGACGTATGTATCTGCATATAGGTGTCTGTCTGTGGCATTGTAGCTCGCAAACAGATGGACCGATTTTGATCTAGTTTTTTTGTTTGAGAGAGAATTTCATCGAGTGCTCTTAGCTATGTTTCATCAAAATCGGTTAAACCGTTTTTTGTCGGTGGCTTTTGAGTTTTATTATCTTATACTTGTCGTCATGATAGTTCTCTTTCCAGACAGACTCTTTTTTATTCCCACCTTCTTGTTAAAAACGAGTTATTACACATTAAAACATCATTATTTCAAAATCGGCACGTGTTAATCTCGATAGTAGATAATATCTGTAAGGAAAGGAGTAGAAATATTAAAACTGATTGTTGCGAAGAGAAAATAAATAATAATTAATATAAAATAAATACCTAACAACAATTTTACTAACCCGTGAGATATGCTTGTTTTTCAATAAACATTTGCAAAATGAAAGTTGTCTTATTATAATATATTTAAATTAACGTCTACTAAAAGTGGTTCCTAAAAGGATACATAAAAAAAAATAGCAAACTTAAAGGAAAGAAAGAAAACAAAATAATAATCACAATCACAAAATTATATTTCGAAAAAAAAATAACTATGTACACTCAGTAGTATGTATGAGACTATGATAAATATTAGTTACTTGTATATTTATTTTACGACTACGCGTAAGGTAACCTACACTCTAAAACTAATACTAAATCATTTTTGAAATAAATAAAATTGTACACGCGGGGTGCGAAAAACACAAATATGCAACAGAACTATAATATATAATTTATGTAGTTGACGTTTAAATATTAAAAGCTGAAGTTACAGATATATCAATACTTTCTAGAGTTTCCATAATATGGTGGTCAAGTAAGCTACAATTAAACATTTACAAAAAAGAATAGGTGGTGCGAAATTTAAGGCTCATATCTCTGAAAGTATTGTTTTTTAGGGAGTTTTGGCGGGAACGTCATCGAAACATGCTGTTGCTTTGTTTTATTTTCCTAAACTTGTGTTATTTTAAGTTGACCAATCACCATAAGATACCTGTCCTAGTAAACGATACGCCTTTCGAATTTGTACAGAATTATATTTACTTAGGGAAACAAATCTCTTTCAGCAAAGAAAGAAATGCAAGAAAAGAAAACTAATATAAAAAAATCAATCAGCTGTAATCGCTTCGCTTGATAAGTCGCATTTGAAGTGATATTCAAAAAGTGGCATTTTTGAATAATCACATCGCTAGCGAGTGGTTCTAACCATTCGAATTTTAATTACTACATCGGAAAAAAAAATTATAAATAGGCCGAGCGAGTCAAAGACAAACTTGACGTCTTCGTGTTTTTTTTAATGACAGCAATGAATTTAGTGGTGTTTGTTATTTAAACCACATAATTCGTGGCCCTATTTACATAGTTAATTTAAACGTTATTTGCATCATGAAATGGAAAACTTTAAATATTGTATGAATATTGTATAGCAAGTGGGCAACCAATAATTCAAGTGATTAAAAAATACGCAAAATCGCAATTAGCTTCACGTGTGATTCAAAGTCAAAGGTTTTATTGCCAGGATTTGTTTTCGCATGCGAACTGATGAAGTAGAAAAGTGCCAGTTTAGTATCTGAACGATCAGTCTCTCTTCGCAGCAAAAATATAATAAGATACTATTTGACGACTAGATACATTTACATCTTGCTATTATTAGGTATTCTGATAGTAAACATTCGTAGGACATTTTCGCACCCAGCTTAAGTAAGTTAATACTTTTATGCACCACAGTCACATTATGTAACTTTCCAACTTTAAACAATACATAAGAAATACATTACAGTACACAATACATTATTATTAGCAACATATTATTAATAACTATTTCAATTGATTCGTTTTAATACAAAAACCACGTTGGTATCCTGGGCCCTTATTCCGTATGACCATCGGCCGCGTTACGTGAAATTGACGTGGCTGTATGACAATCAAAATTAGACTTTATATTTTCAAACTTAAAGTGTAATTTTATTTCGATGGTCATACAGCTTCAGGGCCCTGAAGTTGTTTGTCTCTTTTGTAATCAACATGTGAAAAAAAGATGACAACAATTTCTGTCTCATTATAGTTTAGAAAAAAGTCCAGAAAAATCGACACCAACGTGTACTAAATAAGAAAATCGTTCGTACGTACTCGTATATAAATTACAATTAATATAATTCATAATATTTATAAAAGACGTCATTTAATAATAAGTCATACAATTATTAATTTATAAGTTATAAGCACATTATATTAGGCATTATTATTAGATAATTGGAACAGCACACATTTATAATGAAATAATAAATACATTCTTTGACATTATTGAGACCAATACACATAATAATATTATTATAATCATTTTATTCGCGCTAAAATTTTGGTTAGTTTTAAGTTATTAATACTTATTTATCTTATTTTTATAATATAAATATCACTAATTAACCGTTAAACATCACTTTGCAGTCATTTTCCGTAGTTGTAAATGACTCGCAATAAAAAATTATAATAAAAAATAAACTCATTCATCTTTGACCATTTAATAAATCGTGGAAATTGTTTATATTTGTTTAAATGCATTTAACAAACTGAATACAAAAAATACATAATTTTGTTGTTAAGGACACAATTAAGTTTTGACTTCAATATGTATTAAAGTAAGACATACGTGTCAATTCTCTTTTCACCATTTGTAAACTAAATAATAAGACTACTTATTAGTTTAGTAGTACAAAAGAATCGAGACCATATGGTATACAAAGTGGGGTGATTAGAATGTATAAGAAAGGCCGCGAGGACCTCAGGAATGATAATTCAGTCTAAAGAAGATGTACCATTATGTACTACTCAGTGTAAAAGTATCGAAAAAGCAAATTTATATGCTAAATTAGCAACATTGACTTATACTGGGTGTTCGGGTAAAGAACAAACATTCAACGATGAAACAATACCTCGTGTTTGTAATAATTTTCGGCTATTATAATACAATAATAAGTACCTATAAAAATATTCACTTTAGAGTGCTAAATGTAAACCACGGTTACCCGTGCCCCAACACGCGTCCGGAAATTGTTAAAATTATGCGGCGCTAGTTAAATAAAGTAATTACTTCCGTCAACTGATTGAGTCCACAAAGCTGTTAATGGATCTATCCGGCATTCATAGCATCATTATATTTTTTATTTTAAAATTTTATTTACTGTTGTCCCTGACGTCTCAAGCGCTAAAGCAATTTATAATAGTAATAAAATAATTCAATGTTCAAAATCCATACCCTTAAAAGGCAACGTCATATATACGGCGAGAAATTAAAATTTCTAACAGTTGATCACAATGTTTACTACGACAGTCTATGTAAGCAATAGTGAATAAGTGGCCGTCAGATTATCGTTATAATGTAAAAAGTAATCATAGGTTGCGGCAAATATTGTAACCATTAAAAATAGTTACCTACATAGTTGCAAAGGTCAATAAAATACTATTTAAAATTTGAATTCCTGCAGTACAAGTGACGTTGCACATTCAATCTAATCATTCATCAAAAATATGTCGTCTAGCTGAACACCGAGTATAGCTCAATATTTTAATACATTTTTCAACTTGACGTTTCTAGTTCCTTTATTTTATCGTATAAAGCAAAAAAGCGTTTAATATACATTTCATAACAACTAGATTTTAGTTATCTGGGCCTATGTAAATTGTAGGTCATGCTAAATTAGTCACATATCAATAATTGTACCTACAAAGTTTTCTACCAATATAAATGTTAGTAAATTTCGTTATATTGGCATTATGAGTAGTTTGCTGCATGTGCGCATATTTTTTTATGGCAAATTGAGTATTTACGACTTTCAATGAACAGTCATTTAATAGTTCAAGGTACCCCAACCTGACTGTAATACTTGTGATAATAATAGGCCCTAATTTAGAAGATATTTTTTGATACTAAGTCATAATCATTGATAAATATAATCACTATTTAAAAAATTAAAAAAACTCGCATTCTAAATGTGCAAATTGTTTTAAAAACTAAAGTACTAAACCGATTCTGATGAAATTTCTATGTGACCAATCTAAGAGTATATCAGTGTATCAAAAATTAGGAATTTTTCAAATCGGTCTAAAAATGACGTAGTTATGCGGTAACAAACATAAAAAATACATCCAAATAATTAACCTCCTCAAACCCCCCCACCCTCCTCCTCCTCCTAATTAATTAATTAATAATTTAATTAATTTAATATAATTAATTAATTATTAATTAATTATTATTAATTCTCTTTGAAGTCTGTAAAAAGACAACTGGTGCCCTCGGAACGATATATATGCTTTTATTATGATTATTAATATTAATCTCCAAGGCGCTAGAATATAGGGTCTACAAATATTACGAACAGTACAAAAACGGTAAAAAAGTTCGTGTAAGTTGAAACACTAACTCCAGTGTACATACACATAAGTAATAAAGTACTTTATGTAATATGTAAGTTGAAACACTAACTCCAGTGTACATACACATAAGTAATAAAGTACCTTATGTAATGGGGTCCGGAATTCCGTAGTAAGTATAAATAAATTACGCCACATACTCATAGCTCCCTACTAGAGGATTCCCTATGTCGGAAAATGTGTTAAAAAATATTTTAGTCGAGAACATCCGAGTTGACTTTCAAGTTTTTGTTCCTTTCCCGCGAAACGACTGACTTTAAAGAATTTATGTGGATCACACATAAGACGACGTTATTGTTTAATAGTAAGGTTTCTAACATGAATTTGAAATGTATCTATATTTTTTTATATATTTATGTTGTAGAACGGATTACTAACACCCAGATTCACCACTCAAATCTCTTTAAATAGAACCCAAGATCTTCTATTTTTATGGCGAATGTATCAACGATGAACCAAAGAAGTTGTTAGTTTCTAATATGGTTATGTAGCACGTACGTAGCTGAGTGAAACATAAATCAATATTGATATAACGATAGTTCATAACACCGAGCAAAAATATAAAGATGATTTCATATAAAGCCTATAAGAATACATGGTAAAGATGATAGAAAAAAGAAATAGAGATGAGACAGAAAAAAATTTAACATTACATTTGAATAATGCAATATAAAAAATAGGCCTATTTGAATAAAAATGTCATCAAAAATAGGCCTAGTTGAATAAAATGTGTATAATTTTTTTTTTTATTATTAAAAAAAATATACACATTTTTTTCAACTTTCATTTACATTTCAAAATATTCAGAAAAAAATTGCCATCGCAAAAAACAAATAGACCAAAATATTGCCACTGCAAGAACTCTAGACCAAAATGTGATGATTTATGGAAGACCTCTTTATGTTTATCGTGTTTGGTGATAACTAATTTTCCTCGGCGACTCACAAATACGTGAGTTCATATTTAAAATGCTCCAACTATGTATAGTATCTTATATATTTTAATATGCACGAACTATATTACCGTACGCGCCTACCTATTTTAATTACTGCTAGTACAAATATGTTCGCTACTGGATGATTTATACTTGTAATAATGAGGATTTTAACTGATGAAAAATTGTAGAGTCGAAATATGACATTGACATAGAAAATTAAACCAGTATTCTGAGAGACACGACCAAAGCTCGTCATCATCGCAAATAATATATATGAAGAAATAAAAATAAATTAAACGCGAATCACGGATCAGTAGTAACCATCCTCTTATGCATAAACTTTTTATTCTATTTTACAACATTAAGAGAAGTGTTGTCGCGAGACCAAATAGAGGAAAACTGTTTTCTACCCCTAAATATCAACCGAATTCGATGTTTTTTTTTTTAAATCATAAATGTAAAATATGCCTCTACTATATGGTTTATTTACTTTAAATTTCTTTCATAATTCCGAAGTTAAAAATTTTTAAGTTTTAATGTTAAAAAAAGTAAACCGTAGTGGCACAGGCATAAATAGTTTCAACCATGTAAAAAAGATCTATCGAAATCGAATTTAGGGATAGAAAACAGTTAAGTATATAAAAACGCGGAATTTACTGGCGAAAGATCGTGCGATCAAGTTTCTCATAACAATGTAAAAAATATACTTTTAGAAAAAAAAAACGATGACTTTTTTGTCTACAACTTCTAAATGGGAGAAAAATGTAAGTTTCTACACAGAAAAACAAGTTTGTGTTGCCATACACATTTTTTTTAATACCTTTTTCTCATCACGACTTTTCATCAATTTTTTTCCTTCCTAAAAACATTTTAGCCCTATATATTATAACATACAAGTTATATAAAACAACAGCCATGGTATTTCCCAATACTTATATCTATGTATATATTACGTATTAAATCATGTATAAAATATTTAAGAAATACTTTTTGTATCCGTTTATCAATGTTTAAGTATTAATTTGCTCTTAAAAAGCTGGAAAACTGGTTTTGTTCCGCGAATTTTACCGCATTTTTATATGAACCTTGAAATTTTCGATGTAATTCACCGAGCAAAGAAAGATCTCAGGGAACATTGGGACACCATATGTACTCGTAAATTGGCAAAAATTGTAATGTTTTTGACAACAGTGTTTGTAACAAACAGTGTAAATAACAAAGGCAGACTTCCTACCAATAAGAACCCTTAATTTTGAAATCGCGAACTGCGATTGGTAGACAAGTCATACGCCATATTTGTTGATAGTTTTATAGAATTAACAAAGATTGTATTATAGGTGTGTTTGTTTGGAAATATCTTTAAAACCGTCAATCTTAATTTCGTGACATTTTATAGAGAAATAATTAATTGCATCATATTTTTTAAATATAATTACGATTCATTAAAATCAATCCAATGTGCAGACGTCTGTCAATACATAAAAAAAATAATTTATAATATTTCTAGCTGTGCCCCGCGTATTGATGAGAAACGATGGTGATGAAGAACGGCGATGATGATGATATAATATGGTCTTAGCCGTCTACATGTTCTCGGCTATCTCTGTACCGAATTTCATTACAATCGGTTCAGCAGTTTATTCGTAAAGCTATCAAACACAGTTATTTTCGCTTTTATAATATTATTACTACTTAGGATTATGTTTTCATATAGTTAGCCGATAAAGTGAAATAGAGTGATTGAAATTATACAAAAAATAAAACCAATTATGATCGATCATTATTTTAAATACTTTTTAACATTACTCAATCTCAGACTTTATTTTCTAACACGCTTCTAAATATTTTACTAGACCGATTCATCGAGTAGCAACACTTTTATGTCACACGCAATTTTTGAGCATAGAATCGATAAAATTTAACGATTAATTACGATAAAATGTAATTATGATTATTCATTAAACATCGAATCATGTCGAGTATTTTAGAGATAATAATTTTGTATCGAGATTAATGCTCAACATTTGGTGTTGCCCCTATTTATCGTCGTTTTTACTGGTTGAGTTACTTATATGGCAATATTTTAAAAGTCAAGGTCAGTAATTGACCTAAGTTCGTTGATCCCGGGAGAGGATGAACTTATCGACATATTTTTTTAAATTTCAATGATTACCTTATCTTTGACAGTTTTCTCTTTTTAATATATAATTACCACATAATAGTGGTCTACGATGAAGCACGCTAAAGCGTGCTAAAAATATAATTTAAAATTATATCATCCCACCCTTAAATATTATTAAAGGGCAGGGTGTCGCCGCTGTCTCACTCCTACGCAACACCTTTTTTTAGATATAAAATGATTGTAATTACTTTTGAGAAATATTAGTATTTTAGCTTACAATATTTACATTGTATTAAGAACAAAAGTTATTTTTATGCGTTGCTCTGACAGTCATAAATATCTAAACGTAGATATTTTGACGTAAGGGCTTTTATTTCGGTCAAAATAACTCATATATAACAGTAACAACTATTGTACAAATACGTTTGTAAGCTAAATTAAATCAAAAGTACATTCCATTATTTCTAATAAATAAAAAAGTTAAATAACAAATATCATACTGTAAAAAAGATGACGCATAGGAGCAAAACAGCGACGCTACCCTACTCTGGGCTTTAAAACAATAAAGATCTGTATATTTATGCAATAAGGGCGACAAGATGTTTGGGTCGGACGACGCGACTCGAGGACGCTTTGGAACGACCTTATTGTATTAACATAAGGGTGTTATCGTCTAATTCGAATTCATTTCATTTATTAATTACCACAATCTTAATAACAATCTTATTTCAATATTACTTTGACCTATGTCTTGCTCTCTGAGCTGTAAAAAGAGCGAGACAAAAGATAAAGTGATATTGATATATCATTTTATCTTTACGCTTGTGGTACGGCCACAGGTCGAATCCGAAGAAATTTCGGTAACTTGTTAATTTGATGTTACAACAGACTATTTGGGTTATATTCACGTTTATCATAGATTTATAATTATATACAGATGTGACAAACCGCTTTTGCCTTTCGTTGCCAACATCCGATGTTCGAAATACAAAATGTTCTACTCATATGCTTAAATTACACATAATGCGATGACACATCTACATATGTTTGTTCGTACAGCAATTATACAGTGCGACAGATCACCTTATTTTTCGTTGCCTACATCTCGCGTTCCACACAAAAAATGTTTTGAATCTAATCGATTTGAATGGATTATCCATTCAAAATGCACATAACATACCAAACCTTAGAAATTTACGATATAGTTAACATACAGTTAAGACTGGCTGCTTACTTTTCGTTACTTACAAAGTTACGTTCGAAACACAACACGTCTTACGATTTGTCCGTTCGATTTACAAACACATAAAACGTTCTATAATTCGTTACTCATTCAAATTTCAAACAATACTTGTCCGTTTAGCATAGAGTAACGTACAGATGAAACGAATCCCTTATATTGCTTAGATATTACGTTCGAAACACGATATATATTTGTCCTTACGTTAACCATAGAGTAATGTACAGTAGGTGCAGCCGTGACTGCTTGCCTACGTTAGGCGACTCGACTAGGTATACTCGGTGAGGCGCGCGTGTTTTTATCTGCGCGCGAACTCCGCTTTCATTGCTGTAAAGAAAATAATTAGTTGAGTGAGCGAAGCGATGTCTCATAACCTGTATTGTATTCTGAATTTGATTGACTATAATTTGAGAATTATTGATGCTATAGTCGTGAAATTTTGTAGATCTTGGGGTTAGACAAGTAGTTTTCTAATTTCGTGAACAGCAGTAGAACAGAATAGAAAAGTAAATGAATAGAATTGTCATTAGTTAACGACATGTCACGTGCCGCACATCAGATTCACCTACAATTTCGAAACGTTACCGTTTTTTGTAAACATAAACGTTTATATTTACAAAAAACTATCACTTATCTATGTACATAGCTATTTTTTTTCTTTCAAATAATAAGAAACATATCGGTTCAGGTTTTGCAGATTTATGGGTGTAATGAATGATAAAGCCTGGAATCTCAACTCTTTTTTTCAACAAATATGATTTACCGCCAATAAAGACTCAAATCTAACCACAATTATTGCCTTGTAAAACTATACTCTTTTCGACTATAACTGGTAATAATACTTTTCCATGGTATTTGTACCACCTTAATGGACACGTAAAAAGTTGTTAGTTGCGTCAACTGGGGAGTTAGACAAGTGGCATTCTAATTTCAGCCGCCAGTAGAATAGAAACGGCAAATGTATGGGATTGACATTAGCTGACGAAATGTCACGTGACGGCACGTCACCATTTCTTAGCATTTCTTAGCGTAATATAATTCATAATTCATTTATTCCTTGCAAAAAAACAGGTTGAACAATAAATTGTGATCTTAAATCCTAGTATATAAAGTATCTCTGTTTTTGCTAAAATAGCAATGCAAGTATTTAATCGTTAGTGCATTAGAAGAATTTACACAGACATACTACTTATTTAGCATCATGACAAAATGGACACACAAAAACCAACAAACGAAACAATAAAATTAAATATCAATAGTTTCATTAATTTACACACACGTGCAAATTATTTATCATTAGATCTTGAAATGTCAACTTATGAGCACAGAAATAGATAAAATTATGAAATGTCATTCTATCCAGTAGCAATGTCATTTGTAGAAATAGAAACGTTTGCCACTTGTTTTTTGACTGGTCTTGCGGCTCAATCGGTACTATGTCTGCGTGCTAAGCTGTAGGTTCGATCCCTATCCAAGACAAAAATTTTGTGTGAAGAGCATGGATGTTTGATCTATGTCTGGGTATTTCTATATAAATGTATTCTAAAAAATATGAGTATAAATGTATTCTATTACCACTATAGGCTAAAACTTGTAAATAACCTCGTAATTTATATAAATGTATAGTTTATTTAAGTATTTAGGCTGTAAGTTTTCCTAAAAATATAAAATAAAATAAATCTAGTTCCCACAGTACAAGCTTTGGTTAGTTTGGGCTAGATAGTGTTGTGTGATATTTCCAACAATATTGTGCTGAGGGCGTGTAAGCCGCTCTCAGTCACCGGTACCGACAAAATTAAAAAAATAAAAAACCGACACGAAGAATGAATGAAATCGGCGCCGATACTGACCGTCTAGTATGTCTTTCTTCATGAGGTTGATCTGTTGGCGCATCTCTCGCAGCATCTCCTGCTTGAAGGCGTCCCACTCGGCGGCAGTCACGCACCCGCCCTCGGAGCCGCCGTTCACTTGCTGTTCACAATAAACAACACGAATTATCAATACAATTAAAAAATAACTTAACAAATATTTGTATGATGAGCATGGATGTTTGTTCTGTGTCTGGGTGTTTTTATGTATCATACATAAGTATGTATTTACAACAAAATATATATATAATTATGTATTCTATCAGCCATTTAGTTTCCATAGTACAAGCATTACATACTTAGTTTATTTTCATTAAAGAAAGAGGGTAGACAGATATTATGTCTGCTTTTAACCGTATCATCCATCCACATTCTTCAGTCGCCCGTGAACATGGTGCATGTAACAGTGCCGAAATATCGGAAGCTCAAAATTAACGAGAACCACGGTAAATATCCCGTTAATAATAATAGTGCTTTATTTAGTTTTGTTACTTTTTTTTTAAAGTTTGATGTAAATATTGAAAATTGTTAAACTAAATTAAGACATCAACATCAAATATATTAAGACTGCAAGTTGAAAACTTAAAGACGGACATAAACAAAATTTCATCGTCAACATCACAGTTTTTCAGTACATCAGTATGCGGGTGAAACCGCGGGGGCACGGCTAGTAGTATACATTACCTTGAGTATGGTTTCTTCACTGGCAGAGCCGAACCGCTTGCGCACGGAACGTGGTGACTGCGCCTGCGCTGGAGCACCGCACTCCGAGCTCGCTGCAACATGGGACAACACTGTCAGGGTTGCTATACACATAGGCGGGCCGGCATTAATCGGCACAGCCGGGCGGTAATACCGAATATGCCGAATGAAGCCGAACGTAATATAAAATAGTTGTTGCAGGTCGGCTTTATTGTTTCACAAATACTGCCGACTCGAATGAACTACCATCATATCGAATCCGAACATATGCAGTAATTGCTTCGAGTCTGCTTTGTTGATCGATAAATACTGTTTAAAAAAATGCATATATTAGTTTATAAAAGGCACGGAGCCCGGAGTCTGTGGACATTAATTTTGTTTAAAAAAAAAAAAAAAACTGCAACCTTTACTACTCCGCTTCTTCAAATTAAAACTATATAGGGGCTGTATAGACGAGGGGTTAATGATAAACATTCTGTGCAGCTGCGACTTAACAACACCCCTTCGGATCTGAATATCCTTAAGTAATATCCTAAGTTTTTTTAAATCATAAATCATATAGATCTATGATTGACCATCTACTCCCCTATTCTGTATAAACAAGTAAAAGTTTAGTTTTAACGTAAGATAGCTAAGAACACTCACGATTAAATCATCTTTCTAACAAAAAAGTTTGAGAGCCACATACTGACGTACAGATATACAGATACACACGTCAAACTTATCCTCTTTATAGGTCGGGGGTAATTTATTTATTTATTTAACAACACAAAACTTACATTATAAATTTAAATTTGCTTATAAGGTACCTAAAAACTACAGTTAGTTTGTATTGGTAGGTACCTTCATTCGCAGCGCGCTGACACTTGTAACTGTTTCCTACACTATCGCTACTCTATTATACATATATTCAGCAAAGTTAAATAATTGTTTTGATATAAAAAAAAAGTATCGTAAAAAAAGTCTAGAGTGCATTTATTGTGCTTACTTCCGTTTCCGTTGCAAGCGTTAGGAAGGCGGTGGGGTAGAGTGGCGGATCGCTCCCACGTCTTCATTGGGGTAGAATTCACAGAGCTGTCTGCTGACGATTCCTGGGATAAATACAATTTTCAATTAAATGATCATTGAATGTGATAAAAGCATTGATATAAAAATAAATGGATCGGAACGCGGCGGTGATGGAGGCCCTGGGCCGAGAGTAGGCGACAGATTTGTGTAAAAAAAAAAATAATATGTAATTAGACGATGTGAGTGCAGTCGCTGATAGAGTCCGATCAACCGAGGGCAAACAGATAATCTGGAAACACCATCTAAAACCGGGTTCTACCAGTGACTTCGTTCACAGAAATACTAGTATTTCAGTAGTTAGAAATAAGAGTTGCGTGCACACCTTGAGCATTCATGCTCACCAACGAAGGCTCCTTCTTGCGGCGGCGTCGTGTGGCGGGTCGCCCTCTTCCCTAATATATGGTTGAGGAGGGCGATGGCTGGCACATGCGTCATACTCGTGATCGGGTGCTGCTTGCGGGTCGCTGGTTTGCTCGTGGTATGCACTCAACATAGTAATAAGTACTTAAATTAAAACAAAATAATTTTCCCGTGACGATAAGTAGTAAACAATAGTTTTTAATTATGACAAAGGTCACGGACCCTGGTGTCTGTGGAGATAAAAAATTAAATAAAAAAAATAATTAAAAAATTTAATGGTGAATACGCTGATACGAATAATGATTTATTTTTATTTGGTCATAAAAAAGCTAATCACAAATAGATCCATTCCACAAAAACAAAATTAAAATACCTTCATAAATAAGAAAGATAGCATTTTCATTTTATTTCATGTTAGACAGCACGATAGCGAATGATGACGTATTGATTCAAGTTCGCCGCACAAACTCATTACAAACTGTTGTTTTGCGAGAGAGGGACAGAGCATCCCTCCTCTAAAACTTTAAATGTTTATATCTCGGAACTTTATTGACCTATTGGAATATTTTTTAGTACATATATTACATTTTAGTATGTTAACTTTTGAAACTATTATTCCTATGAAATAAAATTCATGCATATTCCCCAATTGAATTGAATTAAATAGAAGATAAGTATAATAGTCTTTACCTTTCACAATATCTCTCACTCGTGATTTTATAATTATGTTTTAAAATGTTATGTGCAACGAAGATTTCTGCGTATCCTGACAATGCGCCCCTTGAAATGTTTATTATCAACCTATTCTAGTGCACTGTTGGACAAACACCACAGCTTGATTTCAACTTTCTATTTCTAGCCATTGGCAACTTCAGGACATCGTCACTCCATCGTGTCTCAGGGTGTCCTCGTTTGCCCTCAAATGTTACCTCGGCCTTGTCGAGGTGCGCCCTGCGTCTCGCCAGCGTCCGCGCCATCTCGTTCATCATGCAGTGCAGGGTGGGACGCGAGGCGCCGCCTGATGATGAGGAGGAGCCCGAGTGCTCCGCCGTGCCCGCGCCACCGCCTGGGGGCGAAGCCGCCTCGGAGTTCGGCTGAGAGGAAGCTTGCTGGAAAGTAAACAACGATTCATTAAAACACTAGGCTATTTTATTGGCCACGTAACATTCGTATGGTTTAAGCGCAATACGTCACATTCTCAAATGGTTATTTTCTCAGGTCGTCATATTCTGAAACGTCACATTCGCAATATGACAACACAGAAAAACTGATGAAAAGAAAAAGATGCTGAATTTTTTATATATAATGTAAAAATTATTTGATTCTTGTTTTTTTGGTTCGCTGAAAAACACAACTATAAATGAATAAAATATTTTTTTAAGCTTTCCCACCTCATAACACTTGGCATAACTGATTTGGATGCAAAATAGTTTTTTTTCAGCAGTATTTCTATGTTGTCATATTGTGAATGTGACGTTTTGAGAATATGATATATTGCGCCTAAGCCATTCACTCGCGAGTTAAAGATACCCAGTGTCCAGTACCCGTATTCACAATCATTCGGATTCGGATTTAAAACTATATCGTCATCTCTTTAATTCTATATGGAAATAACAGAGATGGAGATATAGCTTCCAAGTAGTGAATAGCCCTACAGATCGGATGTACGAACCTTGGCTTGTCTCTTGAGCCTGGCCTGGTGCAGCTGCGCCGCTAGACCGGACATGTCAGGCGCGGCGGGCGCTGCGGGCGGCGGTGGCGGTGGAGGGGGGGACGCGACGGCTGGCGCGGGGGTCGCCACTGGGGCCGCGGGGGCCGCGGGAGGGGGAGGCGGCGGAGGCGGCCCGCCCGGACCAGGCGTAGGCGGGGCTTGCTGCTGCTGCTGGAAAATAAAGATAAAGATAATTTATTTGCATACAACACGAGAATTTTATACAACAAGTGCATAAAAGATGTTACACAAAATTTAGTCGCTTAAAATCATGTTGTGCCGATTAGGCGTTCAAATGTCATGGCTGCATCATGCACAAGCGAAAAATTAAAAGCAAAATAAATTATTATTTCTTATTAGATTAAAACAAAAACCAATGGAAATATTGGAAATTCAATGTTCAAACGTATGAAGGAAAAAATCTTCCTTATTTCATTGGGAAATGTAGGGCATTAGGAGATTTTCTGTTAACCCGTCAAATGCCTTATGAACACACGTGTGTTTATATGCGAAAAGTGCCCGAAGTGCCTTTTAAACACATGTGTGTTTTTAGGCGAAAAGTGCCTTATGAACACACGTGTGTTTATAAGGGACAAGTGCCCATAATGTCTCATGAACACACGTATGTTCATAAGGATTCACAATTTTTTTCCTTGGACGCGCCTTTAAAACCGAACCGCGTCATCAATTTTGACTATTCAAAAATACCCCGGTCACTTCTGGCACTCGGCATCGGCCAGGCGTGGGCACAGCACGGGTTAATGATACCTAAATGTCTATTTACAAATTATTTAGGTAACACCAAAAACATTAGGATGTCAAAAAACAATGACATGAAATAATTCGTAAATTCTGTGACAAATAGTTATTAAATTAACAGAAAATCCCCTGAATTTCTATATTTCACAATAAAATAATGCTATATATTTAAGTGAAAATATTAATATTAATTAAATCTGCAGTTTACATTGTTAATTAGATGAAAGTCGACCTTGCAACAAAAATTACTAAAAATATAAATGGCAAATGTTGCCAGAGTAAACAAAAACTTTCAAAAAAGTGGTTTCGTTTTTATCTTTATCGCTATCTCTTTTTTACTCCCGTGATACGCCTTTGTACAGAACTTTTCACTTCCATGTCCGTTTTTTTTTATGTGTAACCCAAACCACAAACGTCATTTTAGTCTTTGTTATCCTAAGTTTATGGTTTTAGTGCAGTTTTATATGTATTTCTAGTAAGGTGTAAGCGAGACGGATATACTCACCATCGGAGGAGGTTGCGGCGCAGCAGGCGGGGTGGGGGGCGCTAGTGGACCCTAAAATATGTACAATGTGTATGAAGTTAGTAATTAGGTTTCAATGGAAGGTCCAACGACACACATGCGGCAGGAAATACAAATTTCAAACAGTTCGTTTCATTTGAAATGAAATGAATGAAATGAAATATTCTTTATTTGTAACTGTAACATAATGTTTTAAGAACAATAAAGGCATTTAGCTAGAATGAGTAACTATTGTATGTGATCACAATGTTAGCGAAAATCTAAAATTATCGCCTCAAACATAGCTCAATCGATATCAAATCAATAATGCAACAATGAGATGCATTATTAATAGTTAGATAGCTTACGCGAATCTAGAAACAGGCTTAGTTTTTTTTATTTGCAGAAAAAGTTGCAGCAAAAAGGCAGACGGTTGGTCTGATGGTAAGCGATAACCGTCGCCTATGTATAATTGCAACATCAGTGAAATTACTGTTGCTCTACTAGCCCAGCCCGGAAAGGTGCTTGTAGACACCCTTTTTAAAACGCTCTTTGTTGAATCTCGACGGGAAAACCTTCTAAGGAAGGACATTTCACATTTTGCTTATTCGCGGGGGGAAAGAGGGGGAGAACCTAACTTTTCTAAGACACTGGCGACACCATACTGCAGACTAGCGATAACGCAAAAAAATGCTTATTTTAAGGCGATAGAAATATTCAACGCTCTTCCCGACAAATTTAAAGATATGACTCCCTCTGGGCTCAAATTCAACTTGCATAAGTGGCTTCTAGACCAGTGTTATTATTCTATTGATGTATATCTAAATATCTACTGTGGAATTCCCATACAACAGAATTTTCAAAATCAACCCCTATAACATAAATATTTTGACAAGTTGACTATTGCAATTAATCATAATTAATCGAAATGAATCATAATTTTTGACGCGAAGTATGTATTTAATTTCACTCTGTGACATCTTGGTTTCTTAATTTAAAGTAGAATATTGTATTTTATGTATAGACATTTGCATGCCTCATTGAGGTGAAACATAATTGGGCATGTTATTTATATCTTGCAACATCTTATTTTGTACATATGTTTGGCAAATAAATGAAATCTGAACCTGAATCTGAATGGGATTTCCAGTTGTGCAAAATTTGCGGTGAGTTATTTGCGGTGGTTGGTTATTAGTTTATTTTAGCGGTTTGGTGAAATACGATTGAAAAATCCTTTTTTATTGTTCTGAAATTTCTGGTTTAGGCGCTGCGCAAACGAGAAATTTTTGTCGTGCTTTGGAAATCATTGAAATGTGAAAATTGTATTTGTATAGAAACAATTTTAAACTTAAAAACAATTAAGCAATTAGACACCGAGTTTTCCAAATGCCTTTGTCTGTGCGTGTCATGTTAGTAGCTGCTTTTATTTAGTAAATTCAAGTGTTATTTATCTTATACATTAGGTTGTTGACTAAGATTACTTTGTTAATCAAATACCAAATGAAAATTAATTTAGCCGAGACGTTAACACCTTGCTTGCCACACTCCCCTTTTGCCAATACAGCTTTTTAGTGTCCGCTGCGTTGAGCCATTCTCGTGAGCGGACATATGTTCTAAATATCATAGAGCGCTACTACGTTGCCCACGAGTTTTTTAACTATTTAATGGCTCTGGATTCTGAGTCATTTTGCCCATGAGTTATTTCAGACAGCTTCAGCCAGATTGGAGGTTTTTGGAGATTTGAGAAACTTCAAGTCTCATAAATCCCCAAAATTTGGGAACAAAATTGCGGGGATTTTTTGAGGGATTAATATGACGGGAATGGAGGGAATCGGAGAATTGTTTTTTTTTTAAAGAGGAGGTTTGGAAGGATGGAAGAGTGAGTTGGTTTGTTAAAACCAACCCACTCCGCCGGCCAATCCACTCTACCGCCAATCTTCCGCCGGCCTTCTGCTTAACAGCAGAATGCCGGCGCTAATGGCATACACCAGCCAACTGCGAGGATTGTATATTAGTAAAAACTATATGGGATACTATTTGGGAATAGTGGTCCGTACAACGCAGCGGATACCTTTAAGTATTGTTAATGTTTTATGTTTGTCTGTCAAATGCACCCAGACCGGTGGGGGAAAGGTCATTACGCATTGGGTGCCCGAAGACGAGAGTAGACCGAAATAGGCGGGACGAATACTAGTCATAACAAAATACATGTATTTTGTTATGACTAGTATGGACTTTGCCCATCCGTGGCATCTAACAGATTAAAAAAATATTTTAGTTGGTATCTTACGTTTGTTGCGGCAGGCAGGTTTTGGTGTGGAGGCACGGGCGGCGGCGCGGGCGCAGGCGAAGCCGCCGATAGAGACATGTTCGGGGCCATGGGGGCACTGCAACCACAATCATTCAGTTGAAAAACGTAGGCTTGTTCTTACATACTTATAGTTTAAGAAACTGAAAAAAAAACGACTTCAAAATACGCTATTCGTTTACTTGGATGATATATTATCAGTTATTTTGTTATAAAACCAAACTACTGAACTGATTTTGATAAAATTTATGTGGGACCACCTCTGAAGTATGACCTATCAAACAAAAAAAAAAGAACAATCAAAATCAATTCACAATTGACGGAGTAATTGGTGAACAAACAAAAAAACAATCAAATGAAATCTTTGTCGAAAATTTCTGATGTTGTTTTCTAGTGCAGTATTTAATGATTGTTTTTATAAATTCATTCAGTAATTTTATATCTACAAGAATGTTATATGCGCGAGAGAGACAGATCGTCTCTAATGTCTGATCGAACTACAGACTTATTACCAAGGCGCGCCAAAGTAATAAGTATTCTTGTGAGAGTTTTGGCTGGAACGTCATGGTAACATGTTGTCGCTTTATTGTATTATCCTAATGTGTTATTTTGAATATTAATGCTATAAAAATGGTGGTGTTTTATTCATTAAGTGTTTCATCAAGTACGTGAATGTGGGCAAGTGAAATAAAGCGGCGAAACGTGTATTTTCACGTTGTCGGCAAAACTATATAGCGTAAAGTCGCCACTACTTTACTGAAGCAGGACTCGAATTTGAAAACGACTGTATATGCGACTGATTGTGACTAGAACTAAAAATAACTTGTTTTATTCAAGAAACTTGAATAAATCTTAATACTTGACACTGACAAATGCTCTAAGTGGGTCCAAATCCAATTAAAATAAAAGTATTTTCGTGTTTACCTGTTAGTGCGATGGTGTCCCGGCGTGGCCTGCGCAGGCGCATGGCTCGCGTGGGGCAGCGTGTGTGTGTGCACGCCGTGCGGCGGCGGCGCCGGCGGCGCCGGACCGCTCGGCTACAAACAACACGCAAACATGACAATATTGTTATATTATATCGAAAGTGGTACTTTCGTTATTTTACATGTACATGTAACCTTTTGAAAGCTACGGGCTTCTATAGAAAAGAAACACGTTTTCGTGCCCTCAGGGCCCCAGTCTTCCATAGAATACATTTATTATTTTCATTTTTACAATATTTTTCGGAAGTTATAACGCTGTTTTCAAATATTGATATTTGGCGCTGAGGCCACGGAAATTAGTTTTAGGCATCGGCGTTCAATAGGTTAAACATCCATTTTATGAATATCGAAACTACCACTTCGGATACAATTTCAGATTCCTATTATAAGATAAGTAATCGAATGTGAAATATCTAAAACAACCTTGTCAATTATTATACTACTCTTTTAAGCGCTGTTTTCAAACACTTCGTTTACATCTATTAAAAGTAACGTAGTTGCCATACGTAAGTAAAAATACGGGATATACATACACGTTAATTTCGTGTCAAAATTTCCAACTATAGTCTCAACAGCATTCGCCCGTCTGGCCGTTGGCTTGGGCCAAGGATGGCTTCTTACCTGATGCTGAGGGTGTGGATGTGGCGCATGGTACTGGCTGGGCGCGTGGTACTGAGGTTGCTGTAGGATTGCAGCATCCTCGCGTGTCATCGTCCTGGAATAAAAAAACGTAATATAGTTATAAAACACTTTTAAACTATCACGGCCATTTATTAAATCATTATTTTTCCATCCGCAGTCTTTAGTCGGTCGTGAACATGGCGTATGTAACTGTGGTGAAATATTGGGTGCTCAAAATTAACGCAAACCACGGTAAACCACGTTCTTGATGCGTATTACACAGGAATGGAATTCTTTGCCGCCATCTCTGTTTCCTGAGACCTACAATCTTGGAATTTTCAAGGCTAGAGTGAATCTTCATCATCTTCATTCAGCTCCATCCTCAGCTACACCGTCACTTAAGATCAGGCGAGTTGGTGGTCAAGCTCCAGGTTGCATAATTAATGCATGTGCAAAGTTTATAAATCGATACAATTATAAATTGCCTAAACTATTTCACTTTCAAGATTTGTTTACATAGTAAGAGTGAGAAAGAGAAGAGCAGGACGGCAGATGAGAATTTTGACGTGACAACTAAACAAATTTGCGTATACAAAATTTCTACACACCTGTATCCCATATCCTCGTCATAATTATGCGTGTTGTTGTATCCGTTGTAAGGACCTGGAGGGTTTGGGGGCTGCGGCGGCGGCGGCGCAGCAGCACCTTGTGGCTTGTTCGCTAGGATCTGGAACATCCAAATATGAGCATCAGTTAAGAAACCAAGCATCCGGTGAATCCGTGGTGGATATAATATACAATACATACAGTTAAATGTAACAATGACTACGATGTAGTCAATTCTTTTTGTTAAATTATAATGCCTTCTGGGAAGACACTGTCTGCTGCAACACAGTTTTTAGCTAAAGCAGTAGGCAGGGTTATTACTTTTCTCTGTACAATGTATAAAAAACAATAAAGAATTTTGTATTTTTGTATTTGTAATTGATGTTAGAAAGTGCATATGCGCACACACACCAGATGAAGAAGCAGAGGTAGACCACTAGCCACCTAGTGAGATAATGTAGAAAAGAATAAAATGCCTAGATCAGCTTACACCTATAACCAAGGGACGTTGTTTCCTGGTGCTGCAAAATGAGGCGTTTTGATTCCAGATGAACTGAGAACACGGATAAACAAATAAAAACAAACTAAGAAGTGTGAGAAAGTGAGATTTTGGCAGGAAAATGTCGCGGGACCAGTTGAGTTTCCGAGCTTAAAGTAGAAACGGTTCACACCATTATCAATTGTTCCGTCATGATACTAGTACTGGAATAATAAAATACTACATTAGTTCAATGCAATGGTGAAACTGGTTCTGCGGCCCAAAAAACTCGGAGATGGAAGTATCGACACTACAGAAGGAGAAACATTAAGATGTTCCGCATAGAGATTACAACCCGGTATATTTCTCAACCCCGGGTATATTTCTCAAGCCGGGTTGGCGGGTTGATGTGTTAGCCATGAAACCGTTAAAGTATTTTATGAAAATTTGCTATATAAGAATGGAAAAGGACAATGATTCAAGTTTACGAATTTTTGTCGGCCTTGTGGCTCAGTTGGTAGTGTGTTTACGTCTACCTGCTAAGCAACAAGACTAACTGCGCAAGCTGTGTAATTTTACTATCTTCATTCTATCTAGTTATATTTTATACACCATAGCTGCAGAACTTAAGCCCGCCACTATGGAAACGTCACTCTCGCTTGATTGTGTTTGCCTATCTTACAATCCTTCACTTGTTGTTCATTATGAAGAACAAGAGAACGTTGAAAGTCCTCTATGCATGTTGTTTATTCTATTGTTTTACCTCTAGCGTATGCATCATAGCTCTCGCGAAGCTGTCTGCGTCTTCCCTGCAGGAGAAGTTTAGTCCGTAAACGTGTCGTGCGTCGCGCCATTGGTGGAACGTGGCCGTCGCTTGATTGTACTTGAGACCGCGGACGATGCCGCAATTGATCACCACCTGAGGAACGGAAACAGATGTGGTGAAGATAATGATTCTTGCTGGAAGTGGGACTTTGATTTATATTTGAAGTGTACTCAAAGAAGAACATTAGTGCCTGGAGTCGTTCCCTGAATATCTTCCGGGGTAAATCGGAAATAAATAAATAATATTCGTGAGTTTTTTAAGTAATTTATCTGTAATACTGGAGAGAGGGGCGCTACAATCAAGGTTCTGCTCCGGATAGAAAAAATCATAGATCCGGGGCTAATAGGAAGGGACGGGTGGTATAAGCAGGGGTCTCATACCGAAAAGATAAAGGTTATAACGGTTAAGGGTGTGACGTCATACCTTTTTATTTTGATACTTGAAAATAAAGGTATAGGAATTTTACGGTACCGATAAATAACGATATCATTATAAATTGCGCTACCGTAACCGAAAAATAAAGGTTTTGACCTTGACCGCCCGCGCATCGCCATCCCCCGTTCGTATGCAAACGCGTAAGAGCGAGAGGTCCCATCCAACGCGGTGATTTCGGTACCAAAATAACAAAATATCGGCAGAGTTATTACTATATACCTTAACCGTTATTATCACCGTATTCGGTCTACCTTTATAATTTATACCTCTACCGTTATTATACCGGTAGCGTAACCTTATACCTTAGCCGTTTACGATCCCTGGGTAAGGTAGTGAATTTCTAGAGCACACACTAGACAACTAACCTCGTGATCGTTGAGCTTCCTCCCCACCACCCGAAAGGTGTTGTGGTGCGTGTGGTGGTAGATGTGTACTTTGGATAGGCCCGAGCTGGAGCCGGACGGCACCCAGCGCTTCTGACCGTCGTCGTATACCATCACCGACGCACGCGCACTGCTTATTGACTGTTCGCTGTGGACAAAAGGCAAGAGGAATGTTAGTAGTGTTTTAAATAAAATCAGTCATAAAATTCTAAAAGTCAAAGATAATTAATCAAAGAAAATGCGAGTACTCTCTACCGAGCGTAATTAATTCATAAATCATGGAAATTTAAATCTAAATCTAATCTAGGAAATGCAATTTCGAAATTCGAAATTTCTAAATTTCGGTCCAAATCAGAGCCCCAAATTTCGAAGTTTATGAAATGACGCCAATTGTATATATTATGACCGCAAGGTCTATTAGTCGTAGCACCACTAGTGAGGTGAAAGTTTAACAGATGTGTACTGATTTGAAGGCGACATATAAATGCCCTATTACGCGGTACAGCGTAATAAATATGTTACGCAAACATCCTACGGTTTACACCTACATTGCAAAGGGCATGTAGCGTGCACAACAACATATATTTTGATTCTTTCTATCGGTCCTATGTAATAGAGCGAATTCTGTGTTTCTAACAATATTTACGTCCACATAGATCAGCTTAATTCTCTGTTTTATCAACAATTTTGCAACATCAATTTTGAAACTAATATACTTATTGAAAAGTTAAATAGATACCTGCACGGTTTGAGCACACTCTTAAGGTTGGGTAACCTCAAAGCGTGCAGCTATCTCTCTCCGTTTATTCCCAGTAGCACGGTTGCCAGTCCGTTTGACCGTACTACTGAGACTTTTAATTCCCAGTAGTACGGTTAATGGCGGCTGACCGTACTACTGAGACTTGAAAAGTCTCAGTAGTACGGTACGGTTATAACGTAGTACGGTTATTAACAGTTTAACTACCAACAACAAAATTTTATCGTGTTAGTAATGGCCCTTCTCACAATAAGCCCACGCCCAGCAGTGGGACAGTGTATACTATACATGCTTTTGAAACGTTGGTATAAATTGTTTATAAAGAACTAGATAACCGAATACATATTTTTTTCGTTTTATAAAAAAAATATAAGCTCGGGCATCACAACATTTTTAGACTTATAAAATCACTGAGTAGATATATTAGAAAAGTGAGTCATATTTGTTTATTTATATAGAAGAAAAAAATGTTTTGAAATCTCTCCATCTTGTCTAAGGACGTTTTTTTATGTAAGAAAGATCTACGATTGACCACCAACTTGCCTGATGTTAAGCAACGGTGTTGCCTAAGATGGTTCTACACTTATTAAAATATTTGTTTGTTTGGCCTTCGGTAGACCTTGTCCGATACACATTGCCCATGCGGTGAGGAGTCAAGGTATATCACGTACCTAACTAAAGGAAAACTGTTAGTTAGTTTATATTTATAGAGACAGGATAATCACCAGGATATACTTTCCATATCCGCAACGGATTGAATTCAACAACAGTTGATTGTAATAAAATAGAGGTAATTGAGAATAGGAATAGCACTTGCCTTACTAGCTTTGATCGGGTTTTTAAATCCCATTATTTCTCAAAAGGAAACAACAAAATCCTTAACTTCGTTGTCCGTCTGTATGTCAAGATTATTTTTCTTAGGAACACGAGGAAGTAATTATCAGAAAGGTGATCAGACCCATTGTCCCTTGAAGCTGTAAAAAAATTAAGCTTCTAAGTCAAAGCAAAAAAAAAAAAAAAAGTATAAAAAATGGCATTTCTGTCTTCAACTTTGATATTCGCACTACGAAAATAGCTCTTATAAAATCGGGTATTTAAAAAAAAAAACATATAGCAATCTATTGAGCAATAAAGTTAACCCAACATGAGCATTGCCATTCAACGTGGTAATGCTGGCAACAAGCTGGGTACGCTGCGAACTGGTAGTGAGTTTCAGCAATTGAATTATCTTTAGACCTTTATCGCTCTGGGATTAAAGGCACTTGCCAGCTAAAATAATGTAAAGATGCTTTTCTAGAAATTACATAACATCATCTTGAGAATTATTTTACAACCGTTTATGTAGATTTGTTTGTATGAGCTGACGGCCGGTTTTTACGAAGAAAGCCTATGACAAATCGATTGTAGTCAAATCTCGGTTCAACAGTCCAATGCTAGCCAGTACCTGATTACGAAACGACCGGACAGACAGATCATTTGCATATAGGATTTGGGTTAAACGCCCACCTGTCTCACTGATACGTCCGACCTTCGGAGTAATCAGTAGGTAATTGTGTACGTCCTACGATCAGGAGTTATGTAACTACATAGCCCTATCTGATTTCACGCGGTAGGCTGAATAAGATCACATATGAGAAGCATAAATATTATAAAAGCAAAAGTAACTCTATCTTTTCGTCTGTTCTAAAAAAAAAACAAAAAAACAGACAAAGCACACTTAGCCTGAGGCCAAACGAGCGCAACTTTTTGAGTTGTTAGTCGCGTAAAATGAGTCGCGCAATTTATGCTGCATTCAGTTTCATACAAAGGTTCTATTTTACACGACAACGTAAAGTGAGTTGTCAATTTCAACTGAACATAAATTAAACACAAAAAAAACAACTTACAACCCAAAAATACGCTTATTCGGCCTCAGCCTAACGAGTGAGGCCAAACGAGCGAAGTTGTCAAATCGTTAAACCAAACAATTGCAACTAGGCTTCACAATAGATGACAAGATAATAACAAACATATTACGGGTTAAGATGTATTTAGCCTTAATCCTGTCGTTAAACGACAGAAGACTAACTTTACGGCCCACCCACACGATGTTTTGCGGTAACGCACAGCGGGACGAAGCAAAACATCAAACCGAAGAAAACTCTGAATCTCACCATTGAATCATTTCTAAGAAAATTAGATTGAGGGCGCATTTGTCTATAAAATATAACATAAAACACATATTTATTGCATACCCAAAAACCCCTATCCTTCTAGTCTATTTCTTCAACTAAATGAAAGCTGAAAAGCTCAGATGACCACATCGGATGAATTAGCAATTAAATTAGCAATTTTGTTTAGTTTTAACAAAATATATGTTATAAGTTTAGCTTTATTACTTTTAATATCATTTTTTCTCTTTTGTAATGTACGATCAGCTGATCATGAGTCCATTGTCACGTCATTCACACATTCCACTGTCATTTTCCTGAATCAATTGCTGTTGCCGCGTGTTTGCTGCGCAGTCGCACCTTCAGTGAGTGCATCATGTGGCCAAGTCTTAATTTTACGATTAGCTCAAGCTCAATTTTCTATTTAGCCGATTAGGTGAAGGATATGCTAGGTAGGTATTAAACATACATACATTGACTTGTAAATAACAATTTACCAATAAATGATTTGTATTTGGATAATGGTCTGGATATTACTAGTGTTCTACTATGGAAACTAACGTGGTTTTTATACATTTTAAATAAAAACTACGACGCGCCTCGCACTGAAGCGAGTGCGAGGCGCGTCATCGATCAAGAGTAATGTTTTTGCTGCTCTTTTGAAAAAGATCGCCGAATGCGGTTGAAACTACATAGTCGGATTTTTCAACTCAAAACAGACGTGAGTGACCCGTTGTTTTTAGAGATTAGCAGTCAAAACGACCGCTAATTAATTAGTAAAATAATATTACTACTAATCTTTTGGGAAACAAGAATGTATATAAAAGAAAAACAAAATACTCGACTGCAAAAAAGCGAAGACAAATCTAATGACACATCGCACATCAAAATCAGTCAAGCCGTTTAGACTATAGGCTGTCATATAGAAACATATATACATACTTAAAAATATATAAATAACTAAATACAAACATACATACACTCGAAAAACATAACCCTCCTTCTTACGAAGTCGGGTAAAAATCAGGAACCTACGAAAAAGTCTATGTACAATGTTTGACAGAGACTCGGAAGTTAAAGTTACCAACAATGATAATAATGAGCAATACCTATAATTGACGTATTTAAATAAAATTAATTTTTTAAAACAATTCGGTAAAATAAGACACAAAGACGTGGTCGTGTTTTAGATATTCAACCTACCAACCTTGTTCTCTACCCTCCATTCTAACATAGAAGAATTAAAATTAAAAATAGCATAAATGAAAGTAACACAAGCCGTTACCACGGCGTCCTTATCCCCCGGTTGCCATGACAACTCCGAGGGGTTTGTAAACAGTGTTTACTTAAATAATCAATATCGAGATTATGACGGGATATACCGAAATAACTTGGAAGCAATGTTGCGGTTAGGACAGGTTGAATGGTTGGTCCTCTATAGTAAACGTCCTAACTTAACCTAACCTTTTTTAGCGGCGCTGGACACCGCCTCGACAAATAAATTGTTTTCATTCGACTGCGCCAGAAGTTTGGGTACAGTTTTTCGGTGTATGTTTCTATCACAGAATTCGTGGCCCTATTTACGTTTCTATATTACCTCTTTTATCTCTTCTACGCGCAGCAAAGTACAGTCAAAGCTCCTTATTCGCGCTTCCTTCATTCGCGTTTTCACTATTCGCGGATCCAAACGGTAATCGGTACATGCATATTAATAAAAAGCATTCGGTATCCTTTGTAAACGTGTCGGCTAATGGACTAATAAAAAAATAAAATACACCTTATTACAACTACTAAGTACAACTACACCTAAAGTATGTTAAATGCTATCGCCGTTGTTGGTTCGGCTTTACCTTTCGACGAAAAAAGTTTCCGGCAGCCTAGTCGGGAGAACCGTCTGACTTGCGATCCGCAGGTCCTGGGTTCGAATCCCGCGGCACGCACCTCTGTCTTTTCGGAGTTATATGCGTATTGTTGATTGCCGCCAACTTCAAAAACGGCGAAGGAAAACATCGTGAGGAAACCTACATGTCTGAGAGTTCTCAATGATTTTGAAGATGTGTGAAGTCTGCCAACCCGCACTTGGCTAGCGTGGTAGACTATGGCTTTACCCTTCTCATAATGAGAAGATGGCCCGCGCCCAGCTGTGGGACAGTTTGTACAAACAGGGATGATAAAAAAAAACTTCAATTAAACTGTTTTTTTACATAATTGTTGTTTTTTTCGTCACCTAGGCATATTTACGCAACGTATACCCCGCGAATAAGGAGCTTTTACTGTACTGAAATGTCCGGTCAAGCCGGCAGCCAACACTTCAAACTATACCTATAATATATAGTGCGCCTAACCCGACAATATTTTTTAAATATAAACAATAGCATAGCATCCCACGTGACACAATAAGTCAGTTTGCGAAAGCTACCTCGTAGAAGATAAAGCCCACGCGTGGGCAGAACGGAACGGTAAACAAATACGGATTGGGAAATCGAAATGAAGTGATAAATTAGTTTTACGAGTATATCTATTGTTTTGAGGGAAAGTAAAATACATAAAAATAAAATTAAAACTCAAATTATAACAAATTTTATCTTACAAAACTTCAATATTTTTTATAATAAAAAAAATAACTGAAAAACCGACTTCAAAATTCCCAATTTTGTATTTCAAACCAAACTACTGAACTGATTTTAATGAAACTTCTACGGGACCAATCTGAAAGAGTATAAAATAAATATTTTAAGCAAAATAAAATATAATTTCAAATCGGTTTAAAAATGACAGTGTAATGCGCTAAAAAAAAATACAGCCGAATAACCTCCTTCCTCATAGTAAAAAAGTATCTTTAGGTACAAAATCTTTAATTTTATTTAGTATGTAAAACACTCAAAAATATCGTAAAACGTTACTTAACTTTAACCAACGTCTTAAATTCTGTCTTCTTTTGCAAGTGTCATTACGCGTCAGCGATAAGTTGACAAAATATTTTAAGCTTTGCTTAAAGTTAAGTAACGTTTTTCGGTAAGGCGTTAACGTTCAGCGATTTAAACTGTGTACTTCTTTTTGTGCATTATCTACTCAATACAGAACCTTTTGTATTTGTACACAATGTTACATTTCCACTTGACCTACATTCTATCTTGGATTCTAAGAACATTTTAAGACTTTCCGTGCCGAGCTATGACCCAAAACTACCGCGCATGCATCTTGCATCGATTGCAAGGTGCAACGGAAGAGACAGAGACAGTTATACGGTTATGCAGTGGGAAGGAGCAAGATATGTAGCTATTAAATATAAAATGTTAAATAATTAAAAAGAAATGTAATTAATATGAAATGATGCATGGTAATTAGGCGGGAAATGCATGATGTAATATTAAATTAAATAGCATCGAGGCGCTAATACTTCACAAGTACAATACCTAGGTACACTTTTTTATTATTATTTTTACCATAAAATATAAGCTTATAACACTCCGCATATAAAAATAATCTATAAACACCTCTTTTGTCAAGCCCACAGATCATAAAATTTATGATCTGTGGTCAAGCCGTTTCCTATACATGTTTATAAGCACGAACTCCTTGCGCAATCGATTTAAAAACCGCTACCTAAAATTGTATATGGCATAGAAGAATTAAGAGTATTCTAACACACACTTCCCACTTAAAAATCTAAAAATAAAATGTTATATTTAAGCATTTTATACAAATAATAATGTTTTCTAAGGTTATCGCGATCGTTACTTATTGAAATTAAACAAATTTACACTTCGCTGACAAACACTGACGCTGACGCTGCAAAGTGTTCAAAACGTCAGGTCATAAAATTATGCATTTTACATAATATACGCGACAAATCAACGGATTTATCGTAACAATGGTGAAAATTAATTAAAACGAAAATTTGTTTAATTTTAATGATTTTATACAAACAGGCATTTTTTTTTTCAACTGTTTAACGGCTCTGGATTCTGAGACCTTTGAGCCAATACAAACAGGTATACATTTAAAGAATTACCCTCCTAGGAAATAAGGTAAAATCAGAATAAAATTACTTACAATGGTAATACTTCGGCCATATTTCTTAGCAAATGTCAGTTTTGTACAAAATGATGACAACAGGTCATTAATCATTTTTAACAACAACTATTCCAACATTTTATAAAACACACAAGCTACAACACAACAAAACATGACAAAGAAATGCATCGCGTTGCGCCAAATCTTGACCTATATAAAGCTAAAAAAACACTTTGTAAAGAGAATACAATAACTACGTAAGCACTTTGTTAAAAAAAAAACAATAAACTAAACACGTCACTACCTAGACCATAGATAATCACATTAACTTTTTAGAAACACATTTAAAAAAATTGCTCATGAATGTACTGCACAGTTTGAAAATCGGGTCGCAACTGGGTTAAAGGGGTGTGTTTAAAGGGTGGTCTGACATAGCGTGAGTGTTTGCATTTAATTTTTTAGTTTTATCACACCCTTAAGTATGGATAATAACATATTTAGTATACTGTATATATTTAGTATGTTTGTGAGAAAATATGCGTAAAATCGCTGTAATATATTATAAATGCGCATTCTTTTGAATAATTCTAGTAAAATCAATTGTTTATAACGAAAAAGTTCGTTGGAGGTTGGAGGTTACGAAAAAAGCATTTTTTAATTTTGCGAGAAAAGTAGGTATTATTATTATTACAAAAAAATATAGCCCATGACATTCAGGGAGTGAATGTCATGGGCTATATGCTATGTAATAGCTATGTAATACATAGCACTTAAAATAAATATTTTTGTAAGAAAAATTGCACAACATAAAAGCAAGCGTATGCTTTCAGTTTGGTCCCACAGAAAACTCATCAAAATTGGTTTAATACTTTGAGTTTTAAAACAAAATAACTGTAAAAAATATGAAATGAAATTGCGTATTTTGAAAATGCAAAGTAAATGAAATTGCGTATTTTGAAGTCTGTTAATTCAGTTTTTTGAACTATCTATATCTAATACCTACCTTTAAACGAGCAATTCTTGTATATTATGTAATCTGAATCTCGGAAACGGCTTCAACGATTTTAATGAAATTTGGTTTGTAGGTAAATTAGGGGACGATAAATCGATCTTGCTAGAATTAATTTTTAGTGAAGGATGCGATCGTATTTTCAGTTATAAAATCCGAGTGCAGCTCGGTCGCCCAGGGACTAATAATTATAGCACCTATGAAGGACAGAACAATCAATAAATAAAAAAACTACCCCTATTTTTGTAGATGTAAGAAATGTGTACTATTTATTCCTCACAAATAACACAAATTCTCTTTTTCTTCTGACAATGTTTAAAACAAGTGAGCACGATAATTAACCGCAAAACAAACTATGTGCAAAGGAGATAAGTCTAGACGTATCGACCCTATGTCACGGCATTCGCCCTTGTCGCAAGGGTGGTCTGTACCCTACGTATTCCAGATTACAGGTACGCGCGTACCTGAAACCTGTATCCTAACTAGTATTTTAGACTAATATTATGTACTAACTTAATATTAGAGAAAGGTAAAAGGTACCACGATTTTAAGATAATAAGTATCTTTATAAGAAAAAGAAAATAGCCAAAAGAAGTTTTTGCAGTTTAACTTACGATTTCGTTACGCTTGATACGCTGTTGAGTGTACGTTTTTTGTGAGAAAGTATGCATAAAATAGCTATAAAAGATTAAAAATGCGAATTCTTTAGAATAATTCTAGTAAAATCACTTGTTTATTACAATTTATAAAAGTTCGTTGGAGGTTACAAAAAACGCATTTTTCTTTTTATTTTTGCGAGAGATTTCGTGAATTTGTCTGTCTAAGGTTCCGTAGTAAACTTTTTTGTGCAACAAGGAACAAATACAGTTTCGCCATTTGGCCACAGTTATATATATATAACATATAAGGCTTTTTTGAAACACCTCGTAGCATCGAGCTAGTTGGCGGTCAAGCACAAGTCAATTACAAAAAAAAAACTCAGATTAGATAGTCCGTACAGCGAAATCGCCCATCCATCCAAATCAACATTACTATTATTATAAAGTAACAAGTGAAAGTAAAGTACCAAATTATTGTAATTTGGGTTCGATCTCTACAAGAAATTACTCATATATTAGAAGGGAACATTAGATAAAAATAATTACATAACATATTTTTTTAAATTATAGATGTACGTGACAGATTACAGAATCAAAACAAGTTTACAGCCAGTCTCAAAGCACGCAGCTCACACATTACATATTTTTTTGTAGACATTTCAAAAATATCACATCCGACGGGACTTGAACCCGCGTATCCAAATCAGTATTTAAATAAATAAAAATAATAAATAAATATTTATGGACATTTCACAAAACACCATCTAGCCCAAACTAAGCAAAGCTGTACCTAATAGATGGCTGATAGAATACATATATACTTTTTTTGTAAATATATACATTGAAACACCCAGACACAGAACAAACATCCATGCTCATCACATAAATGTTTGCTCTGGGTGGGAATCGAACCCACGACCTACAGCCCAGCAGGCTGACATACTACCAACTGAGCCACAAGGCCAGTCTTTAGGAGTTTGGGAGTCTTTACCAATTCGACTACGGGCGTGTCACGTGGGATATAGGAAACTTCTGAATTGTCTTTTTGCATAAACCAAACAAGCAGTACACATTGCATGCTTTGAAGTGAAGTACTTTTTAACCGAATTCCAAAAAGAAGGAGTTTCTCAATTCGACTGTATATTTTTTTGTATGTTTGTTCAACGCTTACTCCGCCAATTATGAATTGATTTTTAATCGACTTCCAAAAAGAAGGTGGTTTTCAATGCGTCGGATAAAAAAAAAATGCATTTTCCCTATCACTCTCTGGTCCGATTCGAAAAAATATTTTTTGTTTGAAGGGGTATACTGTCTAGGTGGTCCCATAGATATTTTATCAAAATCAGTTCAGTGTTTTGGTTTTTATAACAAAATAACTGAAAAATGACATCCAAGTAAACGAATTGCGTATTTTGAATTCTGTTTTTTTTTCCTTCAGTTTTTTAAACTATAATTATAGTGAATATCATCAATTTTGCTTAAGTACTTTCTTAATCAACAAGTATAGCTTGGAAATCTACTAATTAGTTTAACAGTGTTTTGAAGTGAAAACTTCTTTAGCGGCGTTGTGCATTTTTGGGATGGGTAAAAAACGTTAAACTCGCGTCAAATCGTCTGATCGTAAGACGGACAGTCAGAAAACTATTCTAACGTTCTGCATTTAAAATTTAAAGTTCATTATTGTATAATATACAAGTTTGTCCTTCTAGCATGACGTCATTATTTTAGTCAGAAACCTATTCTAACGTTCTGCATTTAAAGTTCATTATTGTACGTACAAGTTTGTCCCTCTCCGAAGATATTGAGTTTTACAAACAACCCCTCATTGCCGTACACGAAGCGTTAGCGTGTTTTAATACTATACAGCGCCATCTAGTACGTTGTTCTAGAACTAACTTTATTATCGAGTCAGTCTTTTTGCTATTTTATTTTTTAGTTTTCACTTCTGCCGGCTATCCCGGAGTGCAACCCGTTGTTTTTTTACATAAAATATTTAAATTCCACAAATTTTAAAATCAAAGGTAGTAAGTAAACTGCCTACCAAACACGAGCATGCGATAACAGGTGAAGATGTGACAGCAACAATCTTATCATAGAACAACCATAGATAACGCTACTTGAATAGAATTTTTTACATTATCTACCATGTTTGTTAGCTTATTTAGGAACTTAGACTTAACTGGTTTAAGTTACTTGGTACTTGTTACTACAAAATACTTAGTAGTAAAGTTAGTACTGTTTATGTAGATACTGAACTGAACTAAATACTTGGTATGGCTGAGACAACTAAATTCACAATAGTATTGTGAATTCGTTGGGCTGAGATGAAGATAGAAGAATGAATTTATTACAGATTAAAAAAACTGAAACAGCCGACTTCAAAATGCGCAATTTTGTTTTAAAAACTATACTACTAAACCGATATTGATGAAATTTCTATGGGCCCTCTGAAAGAATGTCCTTTCAAACAAAAATAATTTTCAAAATAATTTTATAAACGATGGAGTTTTGCGGTAATACTTAATATATAAAAAATGCAACCAAATTGAGAACCTTTTTTGAAGTCGGTTAAAAAGAGATTAGAACTGGATTATGGATTACTTAAATCTGCTGTGTAACTGTTTTCGAGCTTGAAAACAGTTAGGTACCTAATAGGTACCTAACTGTTTTCCTAGTAGCTGAACTGCAGAAAACATACTGAGTATGTTTCTGAGTATGTCAGGTACTAGGATACACATACACTAGTAATTATTTGAATAAAGATATTTTCAAATTGAAATTAAAATCTGCTGTGTGAAAATGTCCACTAATATTTATTTATCTATATTATAATGCAATTACGGTCAACAGATCCCATATATACAAGTATTTACAAGTATATACAAGTTAATACATACAAGTATTAATTCATACAAGTATATATAGTTAACCCTTCTCACAATGAGAAGATGGCCCGTTCCCAGCAGTGGGAGAGTTTGTACAAACAGGGCTGATAAAAAAAATAAAAATATACAAGTATTTCAATTGCCTGTGGACTTTTGACTTTGACTCGTTAGTGGACTGCGACCGATTATTGCATCGCCTGTGGTGTGTACACCCCACCAGTGGATTCAAATGGAATGTCTCATTATTCGTGGAATGTCTCATTAGTAAATTGAAGCTAATCGTTGCGATTGCCCTTGGATAAGTACATTATACCGGTTCAAGGGAAAGTCTCATTACTTGTGGATCACTAGCGGATTATTGTAATCGCTCGTGGATTCACCGGTGGGTTCAGTGGAAATGCCTCATTACAAGTGGGCTCGTTAGTGAATTAAGGTCGATTATTGCATGTCCTGTAAACCTATCTGTGGCTGTGGGAGAATGATATATAGATAGATAACGCTTTATTAAAAACCACGTAATAACAAAAAATTCAGACAGATTAAATACTTAATGATCTTATTACTTGTGGATCACTAGCGGATCAAAGCGCAATATTGTAATCGCTCATGGATTCACCGGTGGGTTCAGTGGAAATGACTCATTACTTGTGGAATGTGGACTCGCTAGTCCATTGAGGTTGATAATTGTAATGTCCTATGGACCTATCGGTGAGTTAAGACGCAGACATATATTTTATTGTGACAAAAACATACAACAGAAAAAAAAACATAAATAGTACAACACATTGAATTGAAAAATAATACAGTTGAATTGAGAAACTCCTTCTTTTTGGAACTCGGTTAAAAATAAAAGAGGTTTTTTGTCACAACCCAGCCCTAGCTCAGGATGAGATACTAGTTGTAAAGAACAGCGCTGTTCTTCCGCTGAGACCGGTAGGCCAGATATCGCAATCTCCCATGGAACGACTGGTGGGTTCAGAGAGAATCCTTACTATTATAAAAGTAAAAGCAACTCTGTCTGTTCGTTACCTTTCACGACTAAACGGCTGAACCGATTGTCATAAAATTTGGTACAGATGTAGCTGAGAACCTGGAAGATTACATTTTATTCTTTATTGTTCACCGTTTATTAACACTAGGCGAGTGTAACCGCAGGGCACAGCTAGTACAACATAATTCATGGGCATCTATAAGCTACTCACCGGTGTCGACTCGACTCACTTAAGGATCCACGCCCCACCGGAAGTCGGAAGTGTCGGAACACACCATTAGTGATTATTATTTAATCATTTATTGGAAACACCAGCAATTCATGACATAAAAATAAATTAAATATTTAAATTAAAAGCAAATCAATTAAGAACAGATAATATTATAAGCAGGCAGTTCTCCTCTCTCCTATGTTGCTGCGCCCGACAGGGTCCATAAGATACATTTATTTAATATATCATTTACCAACATTGTAATAATATGGAATAGCAATAAAATATCTGAATCTTAGCTACTTATTATTTTTTAATTCCCTGCACCGGCGCAACTGAAACCCACTGTTGGAATTCCAAACCACATTGGGTTGCGCGTATTGGCTACGCTAAGCGTAACCGTGTGTACCGAAATTATGTAATAGCTGAACTAATAGTAATCAAATTCTCTTGCAATTGACAATATTGTGAATGTTTTGACAATTACCATCGTATAATAGTAATTATTGTTATTAATTAATAGAGTTGAGATAACTGAACCATAACACGTTATGACTGTGTTTGATAATATTACTCCGAGAGACTTTAAACAAAGTACCAAGGCCGTAGGTAAAAACGGCAATAGAAGCTAATCTCAAGATTCAAAGATTTTAGTGTTAACTCTGAAGTATTATTGTTTAAGAAACTGAAACAACTGACTTCACACACACACACACACACCTACACTCACTTCTCACACACTAAAAAAAACTGCTGAAGCAAAATTAAAAAAAAAAATGTATATACGGGACCACCTGAGAGGTATATAGGGTATCTAAATCAAAAAGAAAGAAATCGATAAGCGTACGTATGACTCGTATTACTAACGAGTCCAATATAAAAGAAAAAAAAATATCACAAAAGAAAAAAATATCATTCCAGGCAGGCGGTAAAAAAAAAATATAACAACCGGATTTTTAGCAATCTTCGAAGGTAAGCTATATAATTGTTCTTTCATAATTTTCCTGTACGCTTAAATTGGGTATGTAAAGTTTTTTTTTGGTATTTTTTTTATATTTTTATATTATAGAATGGATCATTTAGAAAAACTAATTTCAATATTTTTTTATTCTGTTCAGTACTTATTTTTTAATATTTTTTTAAAGATAAAATCGTCCGTAGGAAAGATGACGTCATCGTACCTACTGAATAAGATGTTGTGATAGCCAACATGAACTAAAAAATACATATACGTCAACTTGACAGTGACATGTACCTATATTCGATTTTGTCTCTGACTGATACAAGAGATCATCGGTTTTTGTTGTGTTTTGAAAAAACAAATACGTTGTGTAAACATAAAGAATGAAAAAAAGAATAATTAATCATTAATATTGAGCTCGTTGTAATTAATTAATGTTTTCTAAGGTCTTCGCGATTGTGTTTGCGCATTGAAATGAAACAAATTCACAATATTATTCAGAAACTACAACTGTGAAATGTTTCGACTTTCGTGCCAAAAATCCTAATAAACTGTTTTTTTCAAGTAAAGGAAACCTTTAAAAGACTGGTGTGAACAAGTTAACGTAGACTAAGTTCCTGGGCGAAGCATTGATGCTGCAGTACAATGAACCAGAAAAAGGAACCAGAATAAAATAAATAATGTATAAATGTAAATAAAATAATCTCTTATATAATTACAATGAAATTGGTATATAATTAAACACAATAAAATCATTTCAAAAAAGAAGTAATGTACTGTCAATCACTTTTATTTCATATCCTGGCATTGTTCATAAGTTTTATCTCTTTAGCTCCTCGGATTTTTGCGATGTTGTTCTTGCCGCTAGTTGAGATGAACTCCAGAATGATAAGATTCTCAACCTTAGGTAAGTTAGCAGAGTCGGCACGTACAAAATTATCCATAATTTATCCAATCAGTAGGCAAACAGTTTCTTACAACAAAGCAGTGGTCAACGTAAATGCAGTATCAATCAAAACGGTAGAAAAGCAAGGTCGTCGTAAAGATAATGAACAGAATTAATTTAATACAAATGAATAGAGTAGCAGAGCACCAAACACACAAAATAATTCTTTTCTTTGTTTATTTATTTTGGTATGACAGTTGTCATAGAGATATTGTCTCTCTTGTCAATGCCAATGCTGTCAGTTTCATCTTTTTTTACTAACTAAACTACATTTTATTTTACTACATTTTAGAGGTCGACTGAAGGTCAAATATTTTTTATATTTTCGCAAAAATGTGCACGATCTCATCATTTTATGTGCCCTAAATAAAAAAATATGGTGTATAGACATATAATCTCGAAATGGTTTTGGAATCAGCATATGTTACATTTTTCTTTACATACCCAATTGCAAAAGCCAATGTCAGACTTTCAATATATTTCAGTAGGTAAACAGTACGAGTACAAGGTGGTTTTGGTTTACGTCACTTTTTGGGCTGTCACCTACCGCACTAGTATATAGTATTGTACTTTATTTCTGGTCTGCGAATTATGTACTGTTGAAGAAATATATAGTATGAAAAAATATACATATTTCATTTTGAGAAAAAACTTAAACTGCAAAATAAAGTTTGATGGGTCAAAGTTCATTTTGCCACCGAAACTAATAGGTACTAAAAAAAAAACTTTTTTTATAAATCTACAAACGCGCCTTGAAATAAAGTATGTTACATTTATTATTGTTTACACAAGAATTTAATAAATTTAATTTTGGATTATCTTTAGACCTTTATCGGTCTGGGGTAATCGATATGCTTTTTGTATAGTTTAGTTGTATATTGAGTCTGTATATTGTTTTGTTGTAGTTAATAAAGGCACAGAATTTAATAAAAATAGCAAAAAGTACAAGTAAATGTAGTTGCAAAATAAATATACGATACGAATTGATAACCTCCTCCTTTTTCGAAGTCGGTTAAAAATTCAAACAAAGCATCATGGCTCCAGTTTTATTATACGAACTACCATATAGTGGAATACGCTACTTAAGTGGGTTTCTCCGATAGATATAGCCTGGGTGTCTTTACATTTGGAGTAAACAGGTTTCTCCTAGCTTCATCTTGTGTACCATTGCTCAACATCGGGCGAGTTGGTGGTCAAACGCAAGCCCAACGATGATTTAAAAAAGTCTCTATAATAATAAAGAAGTAAAAACTACGGGTCACTCACGTGTCTGTTTTGAGCCGAAATATCCGACTATAGTTTCAACCGCATTCGGCGGTCTTTTTCAAAGGAGCAGCACACACGTCACTCTCGGTCGGTGACGCGCCTTGCACTTTTTATTTAAAAATGTGTGAAAACCACGTTAATTTCCATAGTAATAAAGAAGTAATAAACATTTGTCTATTTTCAAGCTTTTTCATAAAACAGTTTTTAAAGTACACTATATTTTCACCGACCTCCAAAAAGAAGGAGGTTATCAATTCGTAGCATATTTTTTTTTTTAAAGTATCTACAAGAATTTCTTCGTCATTCGCGAACCAATTTTTGTGTTTCGTGAATTGGCGTATAGAGAAAGCTCCCAATTTGGTCCCATAATTATTACAGTTTGTTCTCAGAAATACTATAATCTACGCTAAAAACGTTTACAACCCTAGTCACATTTTGCAATGTATAGTACATTTACAATATAATAACAGAAGACAAGAGATTTGTTTTGCTGTGCTACTTAATATAGCAAAACAGTGATACTTCTACAGCAACTGGGGGTCTTTTCAAGGACAGAGTAAACAAGTATTTTCTAAGCTGCGAGCTTCATTTTCGTGGGTGTCTTCAATTCAAATCAATTCTTTATTGCTAAATTATAATGTTACTTTTTACCCGACTGCATAAGACGGAGGGTTGTGTTTTTCGAGTGTAGGTATGTATATTTCTGTATGATCGCTTACAGCCTAAACGGCTTGACCGATTTTGATGTGCGAGGTGTCTTTAGAATATCCTTCAATTACAGAATATACATAGGCTATATTTATTGTAATAATAATAATATATCTCTCGCAAAAAAATGCGTTTTTTTTTCGTAATCTCCAACGAACTTTTTCGTAATAAACAAGTGATTTTACTTGAATTATTCTAAAGAATGCGCATTTATAATCTTTCATAGCGATTTTACGCATACTTTCTCTCAAAAAATGTATACTCAACAGCATATCAAGCGTAACGAAATCATAAGTTAGACTGCGAAAACTGCTTTACTGCAGCCGGGTATTTTGTTTTTTTTTGTAACATAGATACTTGTTAGAAGTTACTTAACGACCCTGAAATTCAATTCCCGGTGTTGCAATTCTTAGTACGTACTAGGCGGGTAACTCTCGACGGGAGCGAGTAAAATTAGGATAAGTCTTAAAATCGTCTCGACATTCGCACTCCATCGTAGACCGCAACGATCGCATAAAGTTGGTTAGCGGTTAAACGCAAACCTATTTATGAATAAAAAACAGACTGCAACCGGATATTTTGCACGAAAAAAAAAAATATAAGCAAGAAAAATTTAAAGAAATACTCACTGTGCCCAATAATTCTCCCAATTCTTCTCCTTCGTAGACCCATAACCTCTCGGCAGAGTAGCAGTCCTTCCTCTACCATTCAACGGTGCAGCGGTCCCGTTCCTCCCAGCATTACCCGGCAGACTGACCACAGAGAACCTCTGAGAAGGTTCCGATCTAAACGATTTCAAAGAGACATGGTACGCATCGTCGGACTGTAGAGACGTTTGGGAACCTTTTCCGTTCACAACAGGAAGCTGGTATTCACTTTGATTCTCATTTGTTTCGTATCCATTGAGAGATTGGCTTCCAGAATCCGAATCGACACGATTGATCGGAGGTCTACCGTTCCTCCTGCATGAAACAGTATCGGCCTTATTGAATGATGAGGTCTTTTTGATCATCTTCGGCGATTCCTGAACGTTGCTGTATGAAGGCATTTTGTTGTCCTTTTCAAGGTCGATTTCGTATTCGAGCTGTGTCTGAACGTGGGCTAGCATTTCCTCCAAGTCTCCTAGGTCAGGGTCCAGGTTCATCTTTTGACGACGCATCGTTTTGGAATGTTGGTATCACAGATCACTTTATTTTGTTATTAAAAACACCACATGGTATCACTGTTGATTAAAAAAAACTTTTCTATTGATAGGTCCTTCCCGGAAATACACAGAATTTTTGAGACACAGCAATATGTTTTTACTTATTTTTCACACAAAAATGTAATACTACTGGTTGGAATACAGAGATCACAAATTCGTGAACCTATTTACACGACAAATTAAACTTTATAACAACTACCAACATATCAAAATCGTATGCACATTTCAATTCCACAAATGCGCAGAGTGCGTACGCGCCGATTGTCGACGCACAACTGGCAATCCTCGGCATGCCTTTATCAGTTCTGTGAAAGACAGTAGCCACCTTGACATAACCATCCGTTATCTTCCTCTTAGCATCCCCAACGATATGAAACCTTATTACTTCAAACTTAAAGTTGTAATTCCATTCGCATAAATAAGGAACGTTGATAGATCGATTGCAATGTCAGTTTACCTGACGTTTTTATGATATAGTTTCAGTTTACCTGATGTTTTGTAGCGTAGCGTATAAGGGTCATTTTGGTACGTTTTCTATTTATTTGTGTTAACATTTTCTGCGAAAGTTGGTTATTGACAGATATCGATTACTGACAGAAGTTATTTAGGAAGTATAAATAAACTAACTGCGCCCAAAGGAGTTTTTTTTTATGTTTAACGGCCCGTGGAATGTAGCCTATTCAGTTTAAATTTAATGTAGTCATTTTAGTCACCAAAAACAGATCGACATCACGACTTAGAGATGAGCTTTTTGAATTTTTGAACCAATTTTTTGCTGAGATGGTAAAACAATGAAATACCTATGTATAGCACAATTCTATAGTTTACTATCACACGTCATACAAACTTGGAAATTTTACATTTGGGATACTTAATATATTTTTCAAATATAGAAAGAGTAAGCTCACCGCGTAAACTGGCAATATTAATAAAAGAAAAAGAAAATATCCGATCGCAAAATGTGGCTTATATTCAGGATGTATTAAACTCGTTTACACTTATACTATATAGTTTATAATTGTAATTCGGGTGTATACCCGAAAAACCCTAAAATTTCCTCCCTTCTTGGGCGGTCGATGCAGGCTAATATTGTTTGAAAGCGTTTTGTCTGCGCTTATTAGATCTAGGCTAGATTTATAAGGTAGGCTTCATGATCACTGATTAGCCTAGAAACTAAATCAAAATTCCAGTTAAATAAGAGCAAGCATAATTTAAATTAATAATTTTTGGATCATCGAAAATATGAGTAATTTTTACCATACGAGTATGTACATTGTATTATAAAATCGAAATTAGCTGTCGTCTGTTTCTGTCGGTTTGTTACCTCTTCACGGCTGCACCAAGAGTTATGAAATTTGGCACAGAGATTCTTTAGGACCTGAAGAAGGACATATGCTATATTTTATCATCATTACCACCGTTGTTCATAACTACGCGAGCGACACCGCAGGGCGCAGCTAGTAAACTATATTCTTGAAAATAAAATGAAAGTAATTATTGGCGCGCGATGTCCCATACAAACGGAAGAAAACTTGTTCTAAGTACCTCAATTTCGATGATTCTTTATTTATCTAATTTAAATCATGAATGTCAATTCTATGCCTTTACAGTTCGCTTTTTGAAATTTAGTTATAATTCTGATTATAAAAAAAGTAAAATTTTAAATAAAATAAAAAAAAACAATCCGTAGAGGCATAGTCATTAATGGTTCCAACTACATATATAAAAACTAATTATTGAAATCGAATAATATTTAACGGTAGAAAACAGTTTTCAGCTATTGTATGAAAAACGCATAATTTACTGGTAAAAGATCATGCGATATAACGTCTTTTCTCGGGTGACGTCATTGTCACTCTGTTTTTACCGGCTTCAAAAACGGAAGAGGTTCTATGTTCGAATTTTTGCTGGAGGAACGCTATTGTGATAGACTTTTGTGTCTACGGGATCTTAGCCGTTAGAGGTTCTATGTTCGAATTTTTGCTGGAGGAACGATATTGTGATAGACTTTTGTGTCTACGGGATCTTAGCCGTAGACACAAAAGTCTATCACAATAGCGTTCCTCCAGCAAAAATTCGAACATAGAACCTCTTCCGTTTTTGAAGCCGGTAAAAACAGAGTGACAATGACGTCACCCGACCCACTAGTCAACTGCCAACGCTGAGATGATGGATCGCGTCTCAAACGAAGCCTAATTGGCATAGATTTGTTGACAGTTTCATAGCTCTGGCTTTGATTAAGACATTAATAGAGGCGAGTGGATTGAGGCGCTCAGATAGTTTGTTATACGATACTGTTGACCCAAATCTGTTGATGAAGTCGTCGCAGACATAGTTGTTGCAATTTATAAGCGCGTGCGACTTAATAATTATTTAGTATTCGTTTAGCATTAGTGCACTATATACCGAGTGTTATATTTTAAGAGATTTAAAAAAAAGGAGAAGATTCTATGTTCGTTTGTATTTTTTCTGTATGGTTATCAATTTCTTTGGCAATTGGGTATGTAAAGTTTTTTTTTGGTATTTTTTTTATATTTTTATATGATAGAATGGATCATTTAGAAAAACTAATTTCAATATTTTTGTATTCTGTTCAGTACTTATTTTTTAATATTTTTTTAAAGATAAAATCGTCCGTAGGAAAGATGACGTCATCGTACCTACTGAATAAGATGTTGTGATAGCCAACATGAACTAAAAAATACATATACGTCAACTTGACAGTGACATGTACCTATATTCGTTTTTGTCTCTGACTGATAAAATAGATCATCGGTTTTTGTTGTGTTTTGAAAAAACAAATACGTTGTGTAAACATAAAGAATGAAAAAAAGAATAATTAATAATTAATATTGAGCTCGTAGTAATTAATTAATGTTTTCTAAGGTCTTCGCGATTGTGTTTGCGCATTGAAATGAAACAAATTCACAATATTATTCAGAAACTACAACTGTGAAATGTTTCGACTTTCGTGCCAAAAATCCTAATAAACTGTTTTTTTCAAGTAAAGGAAACCTTTAAAAGACTGGTGTGAACAAGTTAACGTAGACTAAGTTCCTGGGCGAAGCATTGATGCTGCAGTACAATGAACCAGAAAAAGGAACCAGAATAAAATAAATAATGTATAAATGTAAATAAAATAATCTCTTATATAGGTAATTACAGGTAATGGTTATTTTTTTTATATTAATTGACAAGCGATTTCAATCCTAAGCCGATTGAAATTAATTGTTTCAGTTAATGTTTGTTATTAATAGTGCAATTATGGGCAACGTATATATTCATCATCATATTTTATCTTATAATGTAATGTAAAATTAGAGTTATAATTTTCACTCATAGATTTTATAAAGAAAGGTTTTTTTGTCTGGGGATTTAAAATCAAAAGAGCGTTAAAACGTGTTGATTGGCAGTCAGCAGTTAATTTCAGTAACTCAATAGTTAGTAAATTAGAGAAAACTTGTTTTCTACCGTTAAAAATATCTGTTTGCAGTTCCAATCAGTTCAAATATCATTGAAACCGGATGGTTACTAACAAAAATCAGTTTTTCCCTTCTGTAAGGACAAATGTTTACTAACAAAAATTAGTTTTTCCCTTCTGTAAGGACAAATGGTCACTAACAAAAATTCGTTTTTCCCTTCTGTAAGGAAAAATTCGCGGTAAAAATAAAAATAAAAAGTCTTAAAACATCGGTATTGTTATGCTCTTATTTCTACATTTGTACTACTTTTCAACGAAAGTCAGATCAAAGACACCGCACACGAGATAATCTCGATCACGCACCCCGTCAGAATAATGGCCCAATTCTCGTGACTGTTCCACCAGCCCCCACGTATTTCCGTGTACAAACTCACCTACTTCCTAATAAATTACTTATTTCCACGAAAATATCCCCTCGCTTTGTCATAAGACGGTTACTTAGAAACGAGGCTACGTCATCGTTTATTTTATATCCTTGTTATATTTCCAAAACAAAAATTGTTATTGAATAATTCAAAAACTACTTAACAGATTTTGACTGATTTGGTAATTTCACATAAATGTAGATAATATACCAGGCTACAATTTAAGGTATGAACTTTTTCGATACATCATACAATTTCCGAGGAAAGACGATTTTTGTGAAGGTAAGAATTCATCGTATTTTATCGATGACTAATTTTTTTCATTCGGAAGTTATCGATATAATGACGCAGCTTGATTCGCTTGAGATAATAGGTTGATAAATGTATTTTTCTTCTAACTCGGCTGTGCAATAGGTTTTCGTCTTAGCCTAGTAAAAATAAATCCATTTGTATGGAGCTGATCACATTAAATGCGCTTTGAGGGATTTTTTGAAATTATAATAAGAAAATACCTAAAAAACATAGATTTACAATAATCCCCGATTTATAAACTAGTTGCGTTCCGCGGTTTCACCCGCGTAGTTATGAAAAAAACGGTGATAAATATGATGTAGCTTATGTCCGTCTCCAGGTCCACAGCTATCTCTATACTAAATTTCATAACGATCGGTGCAGCCGTTTGAGCGTGTAAATGTAACAAACTTCGATTTTATAATATCATTATGGAATTGTGTCAAATTTATTTCAAAACATCAGTACATTCATTTCAATAACAATATTCTTAGGTGTATTTTATGTTGTCACTAATATTATTTTTACTGGACTATCTACAGTATACGGTAGCGTCACAATAGAAGCAAATACACACCGACCTAGTTATGTTATCTACGAATATTGTTATCATTTTGCGTAAATAAATACTGTTGGCATTTTTTATCAATGATATCCTCGAGTTCATGCAAGGTTCATGGGTCTCTAAGTCTAAATTTAGACATTTTGCGTATAATTAAATAAATAATAGAATACAAACTTCTTAGTTATGATATGTCTGACACTTTTGTAACTAAATTTTCAACCAGTTTTAACAAACCGATTGAGCTAAATTTTTTGCATAATATATGATTCTTTTGGGTAGTGTTATATGGTTAGCCTTATTATATAATTTGGTAGTCTCCCAAAGAGCATTCTTAATGTAATAGAATGATAGATTAATAGATTGACCGAATTATATTATAATTCTTTCAAAAAAAAAATAACCTATAACACTCGGGGTGTGAAGACGAGTTTAACGACACCTCGCACATCAAAGGCGGCCAAACCGTTTCGGCTGTTAGAACGTACATACAAACATACACACGCTAGAAATACATAACCCTCTTTCTTGCGCAGTCGGCTAAAATGGTGGTAAACTTTGAAAACTTCTTAAAAAAAACAACTTAACGCAGTATTTAACATTTATAATTAGAATTATATTTATATTTAAAATTTGGTGATTTCGTCTGATACCATTATACTGTTGCGTAGTGCACAAGAATGGAATTCTTTGCCGCCATCTCTGTTTCCTGAGACCTACAATCTTTGAATTTTCAAGGCTAGAGTGAATAGATATTTTCTAGATCGACGAGCTCCATCCTCGGTCACACCGTCGCTTAACATCAGGCGAGTTGGTGGTCAATCGTAGATCTATCTTCTATATAAAACAAAAAAACAATAATACAATTAATTTAACTACAACTACTTTTGCGAAGAAAAACAAGGATGTTCCAACAAGTTATGTACAATTTTACCCGCGGTGTCAAAGTTACCCACGGTGACAGTAGTTTATCTGTTAACGGAGTGCACGTATGAATATACGTACGCTTGTCGGTGTCACATTTTTATATTGTTATCATGCTGCGTTAACGGAAGTGTGTTGATTGATAACAATAGCTAGTTTATATTTTGTAGTTTATGTTTATAGTTTCATATGAATAGTTAGTTTCTTTGTTAGATATAATGTAATGTTACAATATAATATTTAATCTTTACTAATATTATATTAATTATAGTTTAAAAACTGAAGCAACCGACTTCTCATGTATGCCGTTGTCAGAACTGGACCAGGGATGAAAAGGGACCACATGGGAAGCACCAGCTTTCAAATAAAAAAAGAATCGTCAAAATCGGTTCACCCAGTTGGAAGTTCTGACGTAACAAACATAAAAAAAAATACAGTGTCGAATTGAGAACCTCCTCCTTTTTTGAAGTCGGTTGATAAAAGCAAAATTAAGCTCTCTGTCTGTTAGTTACCTTATTATGATTAAACGGCAAAACGGATCGTCATAAAAAATAACTTAGAAATCGGATACGAATATAGGCTACATTATCATACAAGTGGCAGGAAGACGCTGGATGCAGGCTGCTTCCATTCGGTCTTTTTAGAAATCCATGGGGGAGGCCTATGTCCAGCAGTGGACTTTTTGTGGCTGAGATAATGATGATGATGATGATAGGCTACACTTTATTATCACCGTTTAAATCACTATGTGGGTGATAACGCGGGGCAAGCTAGACACTATTATTTTTTTTTTTTGTACAGTGTTATTACGACTTTTACTATGGAGTTATGGACACAAAATTAGGGAAAATAGAGTTTGGATTGAGTTCAGACAACTAATATTTGTTGGTGGGTCAAGTTAGGAATATGAATTTGGGGTGAGTTAAGAATGGGTCGAGATTTTGTGTGTCGAAAATGGAATCACCTAACACAACACCAGCTCTTATCAACTCCAAATTTTGTCGGTGTCAAAGCACTATTAGATTATGGGCCAGCTGACTTTTTCACTAATTTTCAGTTATGCCCACAGTAAAAGTTGTTCTATAAATATGAGTATAGTATATACTATTCATGTCTTATTCTAATGGTAGTAGTGTAGTAGTAATAGCATTGTATGTTCTCCACCCCCCCATACTTCCCCCCTACCCTCTTTTCCTTACTCCTCCCCAATATCCCATCCTTATCCCAGGGAAACAGTGCGTGAGTAAACCGATAGCCCCTCTGTTTCCCTACTACCCTCCTCTAACAAAAAAAAAAAAAATAGCATTGTATGAGCATAGTGGCTCAGTTGCAGTTATGATGACGTCTGACAACGCCTAAACGAAGGTAGCATTAGCAAAAACAAATGAAATACATAAAATAAACATTTTTTTATTGTCTTACGACCTTTGACACGAGCATGTTCGCCAATGTTCAAAATACAACTCATATATTAAGTTACTTTGTGATACAGCTAAGCGTGATTGTGTCCTGCGGACTCAGTATGTTAGGTCTAATTTTGAATCTGCGTCACTCGTCGTCCTATATAGAACTGTCATTGCTTTTGACTTAAATCGTGTTTTTTTTTTTTTTTTATTTAATTCAATTAATACGGTTGAAAACCAATTACATTAAATGAATCACATTATCGTCAAACTTATAAAAATTGCATGAAAACCCGCATCGTTCATCATTCAACATATCACTCAAAAGAAGCATCCAACGTTATAATTGGTGACCAATGGAAGCGCAGATTGCCATCTTCCGGTCCGGTCGCCTGTCCGCTTCCGCTTCTAATTACTGAGCCCTACAACTACATAGTACTATGCCACAATCACGGAACATAGTCTGGATATATATATATAAATATATAGACAAACATAGTTTGGATAAAGAACTATCGTGGCAAAAAATGGGAACTGACGTCTCGATTAAACAAAAGTACCTGGGCGACCGAGCTCCACTCGGATTTTTTATGTCTGAAAATACGAGCAAATCCGGGTTCGAAACCTAGCAAGATCGATTTATCGTCCCCTAATCTACCTACAAACCAAATTTCATTAAAATCGTTGAAGCCGTTTCCGAGATTCAGATTATATAATATATATTCATATTCATATATTTATTGATAAAATATTATTTCACACGTCAAGTTTTTACAAATAATAAAAAAATATTATGTATAAGCTTACAACTATTTGTAAGCATAAAAACACAACAAAGAATACTGTGTAAATATAACACATTACAATAATAATAATCATGTCAAAAAGTAAAAAATAATTAGATTGAATTATTAAATATCAATGGAAGTACAAATTATAATAGAAAAATGACAAATGTTAGTGTTAAAAAATTCGTTTACATTATAAAAAGACTGCTCGAGGAGCCATTTTTCGTTAGTCGTATATACAAGAATTGCTCGTTTAAAGGTATAAGATAGATAATGAAATAAGGACAGCCCTTGTTCTTGAACACAATAATGATAGGTACAATATAAGGACAGTAGCGCCTTCAATGCGACATTAATTTTCTATATTTGAATAGATTCTATCACTTTTCAACCAAGTTCAAAATAAAACTGTTAAGCTCGACATGATTTTCGCGAGAAATTATATAAAAAACTGTTGTTCAATTTATTTAATCGAACTCTCTGAAATATAATTATTGTAAAATCATTTAACTATAACAAGAGGCTACATAAAAGTAGATACAAATTATTATTTTTTGCAAGAATACTATTGTCTGTTTTGTAATACAATTCGATTAGAAGTCGCTTAGATTTATATATGTGAAAACAGCTGTGACCGAGGGACACAACTAGTAGCTCTGACGCTCATTATTACGGTAAAATCTGATTAGTGTTCCGTCGTAGTGAAATAAGATAAATACATGATAAAAAGCGGATTGATATCCGCTCAGTACGAAATGCCATTTCGGAGCAGAAGCAGGAAATAATAAAAAGAAACGACTACATATTTGAACGATTGCCGAGGCAAGGCACTATGTCGGATAAAGATGATAGCATCTTACATTTCTCCCATTTCAAAATTAGTCAAGCCGTTTAGGCTACAGGACATATAAAAGATTTATAAAATCATGTGTGTTTAAGTCACACATTTACATACAAGGAAATCAAAAGTGGCCAAGGCCGTGTCGGACACAGGAAAAGTTATTGCTATAATCTAAATCTAAAAGATCCCTTGCCGAGTATTGTTTGTTTTGAGTCCTTTGCGAAAAGGTCAATTGCCTCTATAGTATAACTACTCAAATGTTTTACATACAAACAGCTATTTGTGCCTTACATTTTGTCACTTGCAATTAAATCAAAACTTATTACTTTCCATTTACCTAGAATCACGAAATTTAGCAAAAAGTAAGATCTCAATGAATAAATAAAGGAAATAATTCTAAAAACTGATAATTTTTTGCTGTATCACCTAGTGATAGTTCCACCTATCTCCACTAGATGGCATTTCTTTAACTGCCAACGTCTAGACAGAATACCTAGCTATCCTGAAACGTTTTGAGAGGGATCAATATTTTAGTCCTATGCTTAGCTTTTCCACGTGGTCTGGATACTGTGTCAGGCAAAACGTCACTTAAAGACGATAGACAAAAAGTTTTAATTTGAAAGTTTTAGTTTTGGTGCATGTTTGCTAGGTACATCAAATCTGGAGGAGATAGTTTATATTAGGGCATGATAATAATATAATAATGTATTTCTATATAGTTTAAATACGGTTTGTTTAAGTGAAATTAACTAATTTTGTATTGTAAAATAAAAACAATAAGTAAGGGGTAGTATTTCTACAAGTTAAAACTTTTAGATATAATAAACTAGCTTTGTATCACGGTTTTATCAGTGGTGAAAAAAGGTGATGATTATGATGAAATGAATAATAACTTTATTGAAATTTAATAAAAATCAGTTCTGTAGTTAGGTTTTAAAACCAAATAATTTGATAAATATGTTATCCAAGTAAATTAAATAGTTTATTTTGAAATCGGTTGTTTCAATTTGTTTAATTACAATTATTAAAATATTATATTAAATATCCTCTTACTACGTGACAGCACACAGCTAGGTCGGTATACAAATAGTACCATACGTTTCTACGTTGCATGTTCGTAATGCTGACTTACCAAGATTCCTCACTTGACTGAGTTCACACTATTATATCACTAATTACCAGTTATATAGAGCATTGAACAAAATCACAGACTCGTGACGACTAGGGATGGCAAAGGGATTATCGACATCGATAATTTAATGGTTTTCTCAGGAGAAATATTTGAAGATTAATGAATGAAGAATGTAAGTCTGGTGGACACACACAATCGGATTCTTGACAAGTTTAACATCATGATGAACTGTGAATTGATTTATATAAAATACAAATAAAAACCGATGGCTGATACTGATGACCGATGGGGCCAAAAATTCTCTAGTGGAGACCACGCACCGGCAGCGTGGGGAGACTGGCGACGAAATGGACAGATGTCCTCATCCAAGTGGCAGGAAGCGTCTTGATGCACGCCGGTTCTATTCGGCCATTTTGGAAATCCATGATCCATGGGACCTATGTCCTGCAGTGGACTTCTTATGGCTGAGATGATGATGACAAATAAAAACAGTAATTAATTCATAACACTGAAAACATGAAATAAAAGATAAATTGGTATTGCTCAAATTACGCCGAACTGAACATGGTCTCGGTTTCACAAGTAACTGTCAAGCGTCATCTCTATATTTATACACTTTACATACACACATATCATCTTTCAACCAATTCAGCAACAACTTAGGTCACTGGCTACGCGTGCCTAACCTCTCTTTTCATTGCAGGTCTTTACCAAGATAGCCTATTAACAACTATTTATTTTCTTCAGTTACAAGTGCTAGTTTCAGAATACTTCAGACATATTCAATCCTAATCTTATCTACTTATTACTTTTATTCCACACATCCGTCATCATTTTCATCTCTGCAGCACGTAGTTTTCTTTCATACTCCCATTTGTAGGCTCAGTATTTTTGATTCTTATCATTAGAACACGACAGATTTTATAACAATCTTATAATTTCCCTCCATAAGGGGCGTTCAGGCTTCGCAATAAGTCACCAAAACCAGCCGCTTCTTCATCATCCAATCTGCATTTGTCCTGATAATCACCGTATGCGGTTTGTCATAAATATCGATATCTGCCCAAAGGTCCCGTCCCACCTCTTATATCGACACTTTCGATTGGGAGAAATCCATTGAGATTAGAGTGCTCTATTCAGTTATTAGTATGGCTAATTGGCGTAAGATGGAACGTGTTACAATAATTAGTAACACTACTTGGGTCTCGGCAATGAAAGTTAATAGATTTTAAATCTAACTAGCGCATTGGCAGCCGTTGTCCTGCCAGGTGTGCGATTCGTAAGCTTGACCTCCGACCTCGTTTAGTGGTAGTATGCAAAACGTTTCCTATGCACGCAAAATTTAAATGAATACTAATCCAGAATCGAATGAGTACTAATCGAGGAAACCTAAGAAATAATTATAGCCTTCCTTTATGCACAGTAGGGTAAATAGTGCTATTAAACACTAAGTTAATCACAAAGAATGAGTCGTCGGTTTCTCGTAACCATCTCGGGAATTTTCATTAAAAAGAGAGCGGCCGTCCTTGGCGCGACGTGACGCCGTGCCGTCCAAATAAGCATAACCATGTAAAAACCTCCACGGATAAATACCTTCATGCTTCTACAGATATTATCCAAGTGTTTTTATTACTTGGTTGCTCAATGAGGGGGAGGTTTTACGTGTGTTACAGATGAACATATTTACTGGCTAGCTTTTATTCGCGGCTTCGCATGCGTACTAGCGCTAAGAATTATTACATAAAATAAATTTTCACACCACCTGCTTAATAACGTTGGTATCATGTCATGTAAAGATGATCTAAAGTACGGCATTACGCTCTAGGGATTTAATATTTGATTTTCACTCTGTGAAACAATGTGATTACCAATTTTATATATTTTTTTGTGTTTATTTTGTTGTGTACCTTTTTTTATTCGAAAATAGGCTTTCGCTTTACCGTCAACTCACCTGGTGTTAAGTTACAGTTTACGATGGAGCACGCTATTAAAAAATAATATGGTTAAAAAAAGAAAAGAAAAAAGAAAATAATAATGGTCCATTAAAATTGTTATCAACTTGATTCTTCATTTTTATTTTTTAAACTTGAGGTTTGTATGTAAGCATATAGTAAGTAACAAATAATATGAACCGTATGTTTTAATGTAAAGTTAGCTATCATCCAGAAGAGTCGTTTCATTTGCCTGCGAATTATACTTTTTAAACTGTATTACTGCAAATTCTTGTACATCCTATCTCACACCATACATTCCACAAAAACATTCACACATTAGAGTGTCATCTCATACATCACTGCGACAAAGTACTGCGACAAAGTAGTAATTCTACAGAACGACCAAATTATCAGAAAAAGATAAGCAAACGGTTGAACTAAAATTTTCCACACTATTTTATCGATTTTACTTGGAAACACGACGGTGGCGCCACCGTTGGATTATCCGTGACTAATGTGGATATGCACGATGGGAAAAAACATTATAGTAACGGTACAAGGAATGAGCTACATTGTGGATGATGTGCGATTTTACGGATTGTAATGGTCTTAATAATTAGTTTGCCTTTGTGCCTGTATTATGGTCAGTTGCCCGACTGTCCAAAAAGGGTTGCATTTTTTTGGGTGTACCCATATATCCCATATAATATCATAAAAGCGCAAACAACTCTGTCTGTTTGTTACCTTTTACCAACAGAACGGATCCTGATGAAATTTAAGACTAACGGCCTTACCGAAAAACGTTACTTAACTTTAAGGAATGCGCTGACACGTAATGATACTTGCGGAAAGAAGACAGAGAATTTACGACGTTGGTTAAAGTTAAGTAACGTTTTTTGGTAAGGCCCATACAGTCTAAAACCAAATGTCTTGAGTTGACCGATACTCATATACCAACAATGACGAACTTGAATGATTTTGATTTAAACCCTATATCGCAAAGCCTAAATTATAAATTAGATTGAGAAGTTTAGATAAATCTATTTTGACGCTTCGAATATTTTGAAAATCGAAATTATTTTACCTGGCCTAAAAGTAGTCACTATAGACCTCATTGAGTTCGGACGTTTTAGAGGGCTTTCGCGAAATCCCTGTCGATATAATTATTTTCGTTGGTAGAGATAATTGCGACATCGGCTACATCATCATTATCATCATCATCACACCGTGAGCCACAGTGTACATGTTTATTATAGTAGTTTCTCACATATATAGTATAGTAATAGCTCACGAGGTCCACTACACGTGGAGCTGTTAAGTTAAATATTAATAGTAGGAGAATAATATTATGTTTTAGCATTTTATCGAAATTTTATTTGTTAGCTGCAAACGGACAAAAAATAGGTACTTTGAAAAGTGGTACTCCACTGTTTCCTAACCGTTCATACTATTACATATTCTACGACCAAACTCGGTTCCGCTTGAACGCACTTTGAACGAGACTTCTGTTCCGCTACAGATTTCAAAATGTACCACAAAAGCTTTTCACTTTACTACACTTTTATTTTTATAAATGTAAGGATGGAAATGGCTTGAAATGTTAGCTAAGAAACAGTAGCACTGAAATCCATTGTTGATCCTCTGCAGCCGTGCTCAATTTGCGGTGCGGAAGAATTTTTGCAATCAACTTGCGGCCCGAGGTATTTCACAAAAATGGTGACGCATCTTGCTTGGAACATACAATACCAGTCATCACACTAAAATATAAACTTTATTAATATTCATAATACCAGGTCAGATGTTATCTGCAATCCTGACTAATATTATAAAGCGAAAGTAATTATAAACAGATATATATGTCTCTCTCTATGTCTTTTACCTTTTCACGGTTAAACGGTCGAACCAATCGTTATGAGATTTGGCCCAAAGATTCTTTAAGACTTGGAGATAGATAAACTCTTTATTGTACACTATTTAACAAAAAACAAAACAGAGAAACTTACAAAACTAGTGTGACAACCGGCGGCCTTATCGCTAAAAGCGATCTCTTCCAGGCAACCGTGGTATGGAGATCAATTCATAGAAAAATTAAAGCGGGTGTGCAATACAACAAAAAAACATAGGCTATATTTTATCAACATCATCATCACCATTTTTATCGCTACGCGAGTGACGCAGAGCGCAGCTAATTTAGATATAATAGCTAAGTACAGGTCGTACCTGCCGCCGGCTCGACCGGACTTTAGTAATTTTACGGGCGCTAGAAGATCTAAGAGCTACACGATAGAACGAGATGCACTTTATAAGTGTTTGAACTTTTGAAGGTTAATATAGAGTAGGCACTTAGCACCTGTGCAACCTGACTTGCGCGTTATTGGATTGTAGCAAGTGTCTGGTCAATTAAACATGTTTAAGCATAATGTGTAAAAATACTAAGTGTACAAGTTCTCAGACTTTAATTTAGCTAGGAACGAAGAGTTTTCAACACGCATATTACAGTAAGCACTGTTTTTCAGGTACGTCGTCTGAGTTATAATATGACGTATATAGAAAAATACATAAACAAATATATTTAAATATACAACGAAATAATTTATAACAAAATTTCATTGTGCGTGCCGCCAAAATGTGGAATGCCCTTCCTGAATGGGTCTTTCCGAATAGATATAAATCTAGGTGTCTTCAAATCGTGAGCGAATAGGTTTTTTCTAGGCATGCGGGCTCCATCGTAGACCGTAACTGTCGCTTAACACCAGGTGAGTTGACGGTCAAACGCAAGCCTATTTTCTTACATACATACAAACATTCATACTGCCAACAATATTACTATATTGTTTCAATTTGCTTGCGACCCGCGTAATCAACACCCAATCGTTTCAATTTCCAAGTAAAAGTAAAATGGTTGAGCGCCACTGCGTAGGAAGACAGTTTCCCAAAGTGTCTTGCGATTGTAGCTGTAATTGTATCGGAGGAAGCGTATTGCAGTTAATTTTTTACACCGGTCGAGCGGTCTCGTAAACAAGTAGGACTTGGTGGCTTTTAAGGCGCCGTCGTCGGCTGTAAATCTACCGTTTCGCTCACGCATACCTACATTTTTGAAGATATAAAATTGCTGCATAGACTTATAGGAAATCGGGTAAGAAAAAACTACAGAAAAACATAAACCTTCAGCACAGACCAAAAGGACTTAAAAAAAAACCGACATATTACAAAATTGTAGTTTAAAAAACTGAAGCAACCGACTTTAAAGTTATTTTGTTATAAAAACCAAAGTAATGAACCAATTTTGATTAAATTTATATGGGACTACCTCTGAGAAATTATCTACCAAACAGAAAAATATTCATCAAAATCAAATCAAAATTGGTGGAGTAATCGGTGAACAAACATACAAAAAAAAACAATATAGTCGAAACGAGAGCCTCCTTTTTTAGAAGTTGGTTAAAAATTGTGCCGAATAGAGGACAAGGGGAGTTTACATCGAGTAATTGAAACAGGGTTTAAGGAGAACAAATTCATAAACAAAGTAAATATGGAATCGAAAAAAAAAAGTACTAGAATAGGAGTGAAAACTTGTATAAAAATTACATTTTAGTTAGCACAACACTCACACTCAACGCACACACACACACACACACACACAACACACTAACAATATTTTATAGTTTTTTTTTAAACTAAGTTTTTCATTCATATGCCAATTCAGTAATTTTGTAACTCAACCGGGACCACGTGTAAAAACCGAAACTTTTTATTCACGATAACAATATTTTACTTCCATCGGTCTCTCGAAGGTAAAAATCATGTGACGAATCCACAACGAAATGGACCAAATTCACCAAATAGCCCAAAAGTACCATTCCAGCCTTCTTCCGAAATAATAACAAGTAATCTTTTAAAAAACTAAAAAAAAAAACGATTTCAAAGTACGCGATACGCTTACTTAAATGACTTTATTTTTTCCAGTTATCAGAACCGATTTTGATATTTCTATGGGATCACCTGGAAAGTATACCCTTTCAAACAAAAAAAAAAAACTATTTTTTCAAATCGGTCCAGGGGTCTTCGAGTAATCGGGGGGGAAAAAAAAACGACGAATTGAGAACCTTAGATTTACCTTTTTGGAAGTCGTTTAAAACCAACAAAGTGTTTCAAGGCAAAGACGATTCCATAACGAAATTGGTCAATTTCGCCAAGTAGCCCAAAAGTACCATTCCAGCCTTCTTCTGAGCCCATCATATTATGAATTTGGGTCCCCTGACGATCCACGGACACGGGAGGCACGCTATCAATTACTACAAGTGGATTGGTGCCTCCAATTGGCTCCCAATGTCAATATTATGAGGTAGGAATGTATATCAGCTGTTAGGCAATGTTTTATACGGAACTAAAATGCTATCGAGTGATGATAAAATTGTATCTAGATATATTGACTTATACGGCCTTAGCGAAAAACGTTACTTAACTTTAAGCATTGCTTAACATATTTTGTCAACTTCTCGCTGACACTAAGGGCCTTACCGAAAAACGTTACTTAACTTTAACCAATGTCTTAAGTTCTCTGTCTTCTTTCCGCAAGTGTCATTACGTGTCAGCCAGAAGTTGACAAAATATATTAACCATTGCTTAAAGTTAAGTAACGTTTTTCGGTAAGACCCATAGTGTCAGCGAGAAGTTGACAAAATATGTTAAGCAATACTTAAGTTAAGTAACATTTTTCGGTAAGGCCGTTATTGTCTAGAAATATTGAATATTAACTGGCCTCGCCGCTCAATTGGTTGTATGTCTGCCGGCTCAGCGGTAGGTTGTGGGTTCGATCCCCACCCTGGGCAAACATTTGTGTGATACCGTCAAACTGTGGAATGCGCTTCCTGAATGGGTCTTCCCGAATAGATATAATCTAGGTGTCTTCAAATCGCGTGTAACTATCGCTTAACACCAGGTGAGTTGACGGTCAAGCGCAAACCTATTTTTGAATAAAAAAAAGTCAAAGACACTTCATTCTAGAACGTGATCGAAATCCCCCAATATTTTCCACAGATAACCCCAAAGCAAGACAACACATAATTAAGGGCAAGAATCTCGGCAACGGGCACAACTGTGGGAAGTTCATTACACTATCGCGTCTATCGCATTGAGATCTGCGATCTGGTACCCACGGTACGTGGCTTGGCTTCTGAACTGACACGGATTGGTTTTATGAAGAACTGGTTGATACCTGCGACTTCGTACGCGTAGAAATAACTACCGAACCCCTATCAACAATTATTTATATAAAAAAAAAAAACTAAAAATACGACACGACTATTTTACTCTATATAAGAAAATATAGAAATGAGATAGCTTAGTTTGGCTTATAAGCAGTCGATAAATGTTATTTTCATTTTTTTTAATGTCAAAATAAATTTTATAATATTTATAAAAAGTATAATTAAATATTCCTATTATTTATTCATACAAATAATAGAAAATAATAATATGAATACAATATATAAAATACCCACACATACTAAATATATTAATAACTAGATGACCTGATGTACTTCGTATCACCTATCAATGAGTGGAGCCGATATTTTCTCAACGTTTAAACCTTCCCTAGACTACGACAAACATTTCAAAACCAAAATCAGCTAAATCGGTCCAGCTGTTCTCGAGTTTTAGCGAGACAAACGAACAGCAATTGATTTATATATATACATAGAGATTATTAATATATTAATAGTATATTATTATGTATAACATTTTTTATCAATACACGCGTGAAACTATTAAAATAGGCTTTTGAAACCTATAAACTAAAAAAGCCTACGTCCAGGAGTTAACTAAAGTGGTATGATGTTAAAATTATACACATTAAATTAAAAGACAAATCTATAAATATCTATAAGTCAAATCTACGTGAACTATAATGTCAATTTTCATCAAGTTTAGAAACTTTACAGACTTTATTAGTGCTATGTGCGCGTATCTGTAGGGATCTAGTGATGCGGTGAACCGCAAATGTCACGACACTAGTGACCGAGCCGGACACAGTACGAACATCGCAAAGACTATTGAGGACACAGGAGCTCAGTAAAAAACTTCGTACCTGCTTTGTAAAGTTAGAAAAGTATTTGTACTTATATAATTATCTGACCCAGTAAACGTAACCGAGCTCTTCGAACCATAACTAACACATTCGCGTGTTTCAGAACGCAACTTACGGATTACAGATGACGTTTGTCAAAAACAGGTCATCGGTAATTTTTGTTATTGAGTTTTGGCGGGAACGTCTTCGAAACATGTTGTTGCTTTGTTTTATTTTCCTAAACTTGTGTTATTTTGAATATTAATGCGATAAAAATGGTGGTGTTTTATCATTAAGTGTTCGATTAAGTACATGAGTGTGGGCAAGTGAAATGAAGCAGTGAAACGTGTCATTTTACGTTGTCGACAAAACTCCATAGAAGCTTCTAGTAAAGTCGCCACCACTTTACTGTAGCAGGACTCGACTTATAAATTGACTTTATACGTGACTTAGATTCTGACTAGAACATTTAGAGCTTGTTTTATTCAAGTAACTTGAAAAAATCCTAATATACTATATACTTGACACTGGCAAATGCTTTAATGCGAGTCCAATACAAAAAAGAAGAAGAAGAATTTTTGTTATTTTGTTTCCTTGACGGATAATAATCTTTAAAGCTAGAAATCAGTATTTGCTATTATGTGTAGAAAATATCTGTTCAAGCTTCTCTTAAAATATGGTGGCACGTGTAAATTGAACTCTCTTTCATTATTTCAAGACATTTTCCGAGAATTTTGAATAAATCCGTAGAAGGGTATAAACTTTACAGCAATTTGGTGAGGTTGTTGAACTTCTGAACGTCTTTAAGATCAAGGGTTTTATGATCAACCTCGAAGGGAGTTACGTATCTAATGATTAAGAGGCTATGCTTTTAATCTATTCATCTGATTAAATTTATTGGGAAGTCCTATAAAATTTGCAGATTGATAAGAAAGTTTATGTTGGATAGTTTTTATTATTTTATCAACAAATTAAATAGATTAAGGTTATTTTTTTAATGATTACAGCTTTGTTTATTCTACTTCTAAAAAGAAAATTGACTTTATTTCAACCCTTAACCGCAGTCCACATCTAACAAATATTATAGTATTAGCCAATATAACTGTAGCTCAACGGATCCAGTTGAAAAAATTTAAAAAGAGCAAACAATAAAATCACAATAAGTAAACGCCAAAATCAACTCTTCATCACTACAAATATTAACATTTTATATGGCGCTAAAACTCAACCCACGTACACTTATTTATTCATGTGGGTAGTTTCAAATGTGGATTTCGATTCGATGCATTAGGTCAGTCGAGCGTTGGCGGCGGTAATGGGCGGACGCCTTTATATGGTCCTTGGAAAGGAGATTTACTGTAACACATGCCTTATTTGATGAGAGTTAATTGCTACTTTCAAATATCTATATCTAGTTCTTCATAAAATAGATGTATACTAACTGATCAACAAGAGTAATGTTCTTCGGGTGTATGTGTGTAAGTTCGTATATATTGCGCATGTATGCTTCAATGTCACGTCCTATAACTTATTTTGATAGGTGGAGAGGTGTTAGATTCTATTTTACCTAGCGTCAAACGTTTAATAAGTGCATTTTGGTTCAAAAATATTTTGTCCAGATTTCCCTTCGTAAGTTCCTCTCTGACAAAAAGTGACTTAGAACATTTTAGCTAAAACGGGTCTATAGACTTTTATAAACAAGACAGCAGTGTTTATTAGTGTTCTAACCTACAATTGCTGTCCGGTATTTCGTTTTCCCGTAATAATATTACTCGTTAGATCATGCAAATTGTTCGCTCGCGTGCTCGGGAAAGTTTCGTAGTTTCATACTTTCAAATTAATCGTGAGTAAGAGTTCACAGAATGTATTAATTAATAAATAATTAATTTTAGCTGTCACCGGTTCGTTGAATACGGAATAAGTGGGACGGTCATAATTTATGATGTGTTAAAAACAACATTAACGTTGTTTTAGGCTAAAATCTGGTCAATTTTAGTATAATAAATATAATAGTATAATAATCTTAGTTGGTGGTCACTCGTAGATCTATTTAAATCGTAGAGTTATTTGTACGACATTGGTTTTTTTTTCTGTTTAAATATAGTAAAATTGTTAGTTGTCAATGTTTTTGGGAAACTGTAATGTTAGAACATTTTTTGGTAATCATTTTGCTCAAAATCTTTTTAGCTACAACAATCTAATTCAATGTAGGCGAAACCAAAAGAGTCTTGAAGGCGTTCAAATCGTTTTTTTAATAGATAAGTCAGACATATGTGGAAATGGACGAAGCGTAAGACGTATATGTCAGGAAGTAAACAAGATAGATAGAGATAAACTCTTTATTCACACACCTTAAAATTAACAAAAAAGACAAAAGGAAACACGAGCATCAACACATTTTTGACTTTTAATATATATATATTTTTTTTTATTTATTCAAAATTTCAGTTTTCTTTAGTTTATTTAGTTGTATATCTATATTTTTTTAAGTTTTTAGGTTATTTTAGTTTAGTTTTATTTAAGTACCTACATATGTAATTACATTAATAATAAACATACTATAAAGGAAATAAATTAACATTTGTGTAACAACGGGGGATTTTATCGCTAAAAGCGATCTCTTCCAGGCAACCATGGAATGGAATGGAATTTAGAAAAGAGATTAGATGGGGCGTGCAAAAGATGAGAACAATCGATTAAACAAACGATTTAAATAAATAAAAAAAATACATGCATATTCCCTATTCCAAATAATACCTCAAATTGCAATTGCGATCTGCTCCATACATTCTAACGGATTTATTTTTACTTGACTATTAAGATTGTGTCCTGTGATTGAAAAACTGTGGATAGTTTTCAAGCTTCTCTTCCACCAATTCTAGTATTCAACAGCATCGGTAAAATCGGTATCGCGAATGGCGACCTCGTTTCACATCTCACATATCATGCAATTGTCCGATTAGAACAATGGACGATAAGCCGAAACGTAATAAAATATGTCATTGATAAAGTGTTTTCACTGCGCGGACTGTTACCGTTAAATCATTTATTTATCCAATTTATAAACACTGACAGTTCCGTAGCCAGCCAAAAAAACATTATAATATAAAAAATAAAACCGGACAAGGCGAGTCAGATTCGCCCATTCCGTACAAACTAATAGATAAAAGGGGAAAATAATATATATTTTTTATGTTTTCCTTCATAAATCGAAAAATATACATCAATATTTAAAAACATGTTTTAGCTTGTGCTAATTAAGCTCTTTCATATGATACTCCACATAATACAGTTAAAGTACTTTAAAATTTTGACCCTCTTTCCTTGCTTAAAGACCCTATATTTTGTGATTAAATTAAAAATGTCCAGTTTTCGGATTTTTCCCTATATGTGCACTATAACACAATGCTTATTTCCAAATTTCATAGTTGTAGGTCAACGGGAAGTACCCCATAGGTTTTGATTCCCTTCTGAGTATCGAAATGTGCGTTTTTTTCTGACTTATTCGGCTGTAACTTTTTTTTATGAAAACTGAGAAGTTTGATTCTTCTCTCTGCAGCAAGATACTATGGATCTACGTCATCATCATCATCATCATCTCAGCCATAAGAAGTCCACTGCTGGACATAGGCCTACCCCATGGATTTCCAAAAATACCGATTGTAAGCGGCTTGCATCCAGCGTCTTCCCGCCACTTGTATGAGGTCATCTGTCCATCTTGTGGCTGGTCTTCCTGCGCTGCGCTTGATCTACGTATATGGTTTTAATTTCAACTCGATACCTTCACGCGTTCCCGAGATAAAGGTCTTGACACCCGGACGGACGGACGGACAGACAGACAGACAGACAGACGGAGAGACGGACAACAAAGTAATCCTATAAGGGATTCATTTTTTGTTTTGAGGTACGGAACCCTAAAAACATCTACATTAAAAGATATACCACAGGGGTGGCCAATTGGTTGGTCGCGATCGACCGGTCGATCGCGACTATTAGTCCAGTCGATCGTGGCAAGGCAAAAAATATAAATAAATAGAACAAATAAAAATGCAACATAATTGTATACTGAACTATATTGTTTCATTAAAATTTTCAAGAAATATGTCATTGGTAGATCGCACAGGGTTTCGTTAGTAGATCTTGGGTCTAATCAAGTTGGCCACCTCTGATATATTACGCCACGTATTTATATTTTTATTAAATACCCGACTGCAGAAAAGCAGTTTTTGTAGAGTTTAACTTACGATTTCGTAACGCTTGATACGCTGTTAAGTGTACGTTTTATGTGAGAAAGAATGTATAAAATCGCTGTCTAGAATAATTCTAATAGTAAAATCACTTGTTTATTACGAAAAAAGTTCGCTAGTGGTTACGAGAAAACGCATTTTTTTATTTTCGCGAGAGATTTATTTTATTATTACCAATTACAAACAATATAGCCTATAATACTCGGAGCGTGAAAAAAAATCTAACGACACCTCGCACATCAAAATCGGTCAAGCCGTTTAGGCTGTAGGCGATCATATAGAAACATACATACACTTCCAGTTATATACATACGAGTACATACACGCGAAAAACATAACCCTCCTTCTTACGCAGTCGGGTAAAAAATGTATTAGTGTGACTACAAGTCAAGCCGGGCGTGAAACTTGTATAGTACAATGGTACTAGTGGGACAAATCGGTGCCATATGTACCATTTATGGTACAAATCAATGGTACAACTGGTACGGACGGGGCTTTACCGGATTCGATTAATAAAAAAATTACATGTCAAAATAAGTAAGTTTAGTGATGTAATCAAGCAAAACTATAAATAACTTTGTATCATTCGATTTGTTTAAAACATCGATGGCCATAAACACCGTGTCGATATCGATAAACTGTTACGACAAGTTATAAAATCGCAATCGTAATCGTTACAAAGTATTTCACAATTAGGGCCGAGTCACACTGCAATCAAAATAACTGTACGAAAGAAATAAGTGAGACGAGTTGCAAAATTTAACAAGATACTCCGGAGACAGAGAATAATGACACCCAGTTATAGTTTCATTCGAAATTCCGTTCACAAGCTTAGAGTTGATTATTATAGTATAAGAAACTAAAAACACCGACTACAAAATAGACCTTTTGTTTACTTGGATGATATTTTACCAGTTGTTTGGTTATAAACCAAAGTGAATGAACCGATTTTGATAACATTTATATGGGACCACCTCTGAAGTATGGCCTACCAAACAAAAAAGAATCATCAAAATCAATGCACAATTGACGGAGTAATCGACTAACATACGAAAAAAATCCGGACAAGTGCGAGTCAGACTCGCCCACCGAGGGTTCCGTACAAACTAAATCTTTATTTAGTTTGTACGTTCTCAGCTGAAGTGACGGGTCTGCAGGGGGCGAAGAATGTGTTAAAAACCTGTTTTAGCTTATGCTAATGAGGCTCTTTCATAATAATATGATACCCCACATGATACGGTTAATTCACTTTAAAAGGGCCCTCACTCCTTGCATAGAGACACTATTTTTTTGTGATTAAGTTAAAAATGTCCAGTTTTCGGATTTTTCCCTATATGTGTACTCTAACACAATGCTTCTTGCCAAATTTCAGAGTTCTAGGTCAACGGAAAGTACCCCATAGGTTTTGATTCCTCTGAGTGTCGAAAGGGTTCCGTTTTTTTTCCTTTTGAGCCTTTTGAGGTACGGAACCCTAAAAACGGCTTAACCGATTTGTTTTTTTCAAATGTTCGTGATAGTCAGGACAAGGTTTATATGAAATAAAATCATCATCATCACCACTATGCGAGTGGAACCGCGGGTTCCCAGCTAGTTAATATATAAATAAAATAACGGTGGCAACAGTGACTGTTTCGCAAAAGTATTTTAATTATTTGCGTGTGAAATAAAAGAGTTATTTATGTGGATTTCTCATTTATGGCTTAAAATGCTTTACGTATTGTTCATTATAACTGTTTTTCATATTCTCAACCTTAAAGCAAGTAGTGTGCAAACAGTACTTCATTTTAAAATTTTATGACAATGCATAATTTTATCCAATAACAAGTGTAAGTGGACTGGTAATCTCTGGACTCAGGCACAATATCTTTAGAGTTCCGTACCTCAAAACGAAAAAAAAAAAAAAACTGTTCCTCGGAATCCTCGGTGTACAAGTGAAACTCATAAATGGCTGGTTTTTATTGTTTTCCAACGAGCTAAGCATTCATCTACACCTCACCTGTTGTTAAGTGACGGTGTGTAATATGATTAGCGTATAACACGGACTGGTCAAAAATATTTCTACACATTCATAAAAAAAAAGGTATAATTTATTCTATTAAGTTTGGGAAGTTTATCTAGAGAAACTCCACAGAAAAAAAACACTAATTGTCACTTTTTAGGGTTCCTCAAAAGAAAAAAACGGAACCCTTATATACACTTCGTTGTCCGTTTGTCTGTGTGTCTCTCCATCTGTCAACACCCTTTGTCTCAGGAGTACGTGGAGGTATCAAGCTGAAATCATAAATCTAGATATGCGGTCCCTCGAAACTGCAAATAAATTAAGATATTACGGAACCCTTCAAGTACAAATTCGTACTTGGCCGGTTTTTCCACACAAGATGACCATGCGTTCGTCCAATATGGTCCCATCGTTGGCTTCATTACAATACGTGCCCAATTCAGCCATCGGGCACACATGGCGCAAAGATGCAACTTTTACCCGTAAAAAACACAAAAGGTCGAAAGTGTCAGCCGCTTGCCGTTGCCCTTCGTAAAAGTTTTATAATTTGCATACTTTTATAAACGAAGTTTTGAAACGCTTTTCAATGAAAAGCTGAAACTGGAGATTGCTTTAACTATCCGTAAGCTTTGTTGCCTATGGATATTTTAAATAATCTCCAATCACTCAGCTTTACAATTATTTATTATTTATATATTCATTTTAGTATAATTTATAATAGTATATTAGAATATTATAAAATAAAATGCTTTTCAATTGGTTTAAATATTGTTTTCTTTTTACTCTTTTTTCTTGGTCATAATTTCACGTTTAACGTATTCATGTACATTTAACGTTTCACGTAAAAATGTACATTCAACATCATATCAAATAAGCATAAGCGTAAGTCACACTACGAATGTAGCTCTTAAACAGTTGGGTATTTTGTATTTCTTTTTAAATAGATAATTGTTGAAATGTCTTATCCGGAAGCATGTCCCAGTCCCTTGTTCAAACTAAGCTTTCAAAGCTTGAAACTTTGCCGAATATTCGCCAGTTTATCGCTTTTATTGCATTCATCTCGATGAGCTTCTGAACATGGTCTTATTCCCCTATCTAGCCAATTTTACTACCGGACGGCTAGAAAAGCTACAAAAAGCTACATTGATTCTGTGTTGATTTAAAAAAACTAAAACAAAACACTTTAATTCCACTTTTATTACTTAATCGAGTTAAAATATTCGTAGTTTTAAAAACAGCAAAATGCGCAATATCGTTAAAACAATAAAAAAAAACGAAAATACTGAACCGATTTTGACGAAATTTCAATGGGATCAATCTGAAAGTGTATCCTTTCAAAAATGTTTTTTTTTTTTGAAATATGCTTATAAATGACGGAGTTATGTGGTAACAAAGTACCTTTCTGATCAGAAATATAAAAAAAAACATATAGCCGAATTGTTGACCTTCTTTTTGAAGTCGGTAAAAATGAGATTATCAATTCTGTATGTATGTAATATTATTTTTGTATTGTATTCGCTATCGCCTGTGGTAGCGAATACAATACAAAAATAATTTTGCTTAAAAGCTTTTTGAAGAGGCTTTATTAAGCCATTATATACCAAATATTAAAAAATGCATACATATATGGTTATATTTATTTATAGATTAGATATTATATGTATATGTTTTGCATCTAATTTAATTATTATTATTTTCCTTAGTTCCTCCATGGGTTGATATCACAAACTACCTACTATGAGACAATATGACAATACATATATGTACAAGTACATCGCTGCACTACCTACAATTAGATACTGTAGTATTTGCGCATTTAAAACTTTACCAACTGTGGGTATTAACCGACTTCAAAAAAGGAGATTCTCAATCCTGGTAACAAACATTAAAAAAAATATTCAAAATTATGAAATTTTGTTATTTATGAAGCGATTTGAAATATGTACCTATTTTATGTGAAACGATATACGTTCAGATCGATTCTATAGAAATTCCATCAAAATCGGTCCAGTAGCTTGGTTTTTTAAGCAAAATAAGCCATCCAAGTAACGAAATAGAGTATTTTGAAGTCGACTTTTTCAGTTTTTAAAAATGTTGCGCGCGATCTCTTACAAATAGGAGTTTTCTACCCGTAAAAGTAAACCGATTTTTGCCCAATTCGATTATTACCTACCAAACAAAAAAAAAAAACATAATTGGCGGAGCAATCGCTGAGCAAACATACAGTCGAATTGAGAACCTCCTTTTGGAAGTCGGTTAAAAAAAATGTAAAGGCAAGTGCACGCCGATGTTTTGTTAATTCGTCATAGCAGAGACATTTTTAATTTTATTATATATATTTAGCAATAATTTAATTATTTCTGCGGATAAATTACCCGTAGCGTATCACACGTTCAAAGTTACACGGAAATTCAAAGTTGCGATAGATTTTAACTCTAAAAGTAGGTAAATCAGACCATTATGTTTGACGACGATAAACTCTTATCAGCACCAAATACTAGGTTCTATATGTGACCTAAAATAACAATATAAAGTAATTAGCACAGTCGGTATCAAAATAAATACAACAAATACTCTGTTACATTTGTTTTGACATTGCCTGCGTCCTGCGGCTTCTCCTGCGTGGGGGCACTAACTAACTTAGCCTATATCTTTCTACAATGGAAGTATTTTTTTTTATACAAGATAGATCTACGCAGTGGCGTAACGTGGACTAATATAGACGTGTGCGAAGTCGCATCAGCGAGGGCCCTTTTCTTTCGTTCCCAAGATCTACCCAATAAATCTATCTTACCAAACATACTTTGACAGGACATACCTACTCACGTGATAGTGATAAAATATAAATGCGCGGTGGGTAAATATTAAAAAGCACATAGATTTGAAAAAAAGGGTTTATTTTCTAACTTGAGTGATTAAATTTTTTATAAAAGTAATTTCGGCTTTTTGATTTTAAGTCTGGAGGCCTCGCGAGGCCCCTTTGAGTGCGAGGCCGTGGGCGGGGGCCCACTTCAACCACGCCTAGCTACGCCACTGGATCTACGATTGACTACCAACTCGCCTGATATTAAGCGACGGTGTAAGATAACGTGGTTTTCACACATTTTAAATAAAAACATTGGCAGTGACTGTAAGGCGCGTCACTTACCGAGAGTGACGTTTGCGCTGCTCCTTTGAAAAAGACCGCCGAATGCGGTTGAAACTATAGTCGAATTTTTCGACTCTAAACAGACGTGAGTGCCCCTTAGTTTTTATTTAAAATCTTTCTACATTTTTTACCCGACTGCGTAAGAAGGAGGGTTGTGTTTTTCGAATGTATATATTTTTGTATGTATGTTTCTATATGATTGCCTACAACTTAAACGGCTCGATCGATTTTAATTTGCGAGGTTTCGTTAGATTTGTCGTTATTCCCTAAGTGTCATAGGCTATATTTTTTTGTAATATTAATAATACATTCCTCACAATAATGAGGAATCTATTATTATACAAAGTTAGACTGCAAAAACTGCTTTTCTGCAGTCGGGTATTTTGTTTTTCTTTTAATATAGGTAGATACTTGTTACATAGTATTATACGTTTGACCACCAGTCTGCCTGATTGAAAGCGTCGCACTGTGGCCGAAGATGAAGCACGCGGGTCTAGAAGGCATTTATTTGCAATAGGTTTGAAGAGACAAGGTTTCATAGACTACATTTCATCATCACCGTTTGATGAAAATCGGTGATGATTATCCACAAGCCATAAGTAGTAAATAAATAAATACTGAAGTTAATTAATTTGCCTTAAAATAAACCTACTTAATAATTTGATAACGTATGTATTGTTTATTACAAACAATGCCAATGCCTATATCGTTATAGGAAAATGTAGCAAAATTTATTCAATGTAGTATCTATTTATTCATTGGATTTTTAGAATTTATACTTGCTTAATAAACGTACTTTTTAGTATTATTAAGTACCTAATTTATGTATACTTATGTTTTTGTTTTATTATGTCATTTACAGAGTAAAAAACCATTACGGAAATTTTGTAAATCAAGATAAGATATTGTAACTTATTGCTCTGTCTCAAAACTACGATAATCGTTGTTAAAAACTTAATCAAAACTTAATTATTAGATTACGCATATCTATCAAGTGACATGCGCAATTTATAATGTGTTTTAAGAAGTCTTTATTGTCCATGACTTCCATAACAATGTAACATACCACATTCAACAACAACTTGGGAAGGAACCCATCAATAAAAAAAAACACTTGCGCACAAAAGGAACGCACTGTAGACGCATACACACTAACACTATTTTCACTTTTTTCATTAAACACTACACTAATTAGATTAACTAAATAAATGTACATTTACGAATTAATTAACTTAATAGCTAAAAAATATAAAAACTAAAAATCGAATTGTCACGTCAATATGCGCGCGCGGCGATCAAGCGACTGAAGACAACGCGGAAAAATTATAAACATTAAGCGTGAGAAGGGTGGAGATATTGGGAGGGAGCGAGACGGTGCGTGATTTGTTTTTGTGTCTTATAACAATAACTTGTAACAACTGAATAGATGTGAATGTTGAGTTTTTTTTACTTGTAGTTCTATCGTGGTTATAATTATAGTTTAAAAAACTGAAGCAACCGACTTCTCATGGATGCCATTGTCAGAACATTGTCATTGGGAAGCACCAGCTTTAAAATAAAAAAAGAATCATCAAAATCGGTTCACCCAGTCGAAAGTTCTGAGGAAACAAACATAAAAAAAATACAGTCGAAATGAGAACCTCCTCCCTTTTTGGAGTCGGTTGAAAAAGGGGAACTAACATCTCGAGGTATGTACTACTATGGTGTTCTGTGGTCTCGACTAAACAAACAAATGCGGCCTTACCGGAAAACGTTACTTAACTTTAAGTATTGCTTAACATATTTTGTCAACTTCTCGCTGACATGTAATTACACTTACGGAAAGAAGACAGAGAATTTAAGACTATGGTTAAAGTTAAGTAACGTTTTTCGGTAAGGCCCATGAAATAAGGACAGCAGCACCCTCAATGCCACATTAGCGGCCTCACACACATTAGTGAAGCTAATAAAAGCGTGTTAAAATACCTCAAAGTTGCAAATAAAAGCATAAAATAAAAACCTAATAATTGGCTTTACATATCACATTGCAGTCGTTAAAAAAAACAGCAAAGTACGAATTTCACTCACACACCGAAGCTTTCGTATGGACGCCTAAAAAAAACTTCAGCTCACGTTTTTGTTCTGACATGCGAATATTCACACTTCACATGTGGAATTAAAGCATTCGGTTTAGTTTCTCGACGAGTGCTTTTAGTTTTAAGCCTCAGGATTCTATAACGAGATTTGTTTAAAAATTACTGTATTTTCTGGGTTTACTCCAATGAGGCACTTTAAAGCTTGGGCTTAAAGTATTTGGATTAATAAACGAAATCGTATGAAAATAATGTCTATATAAAACGGCTTCATTTAGCTTGCCCTGTTTGTTGTTGTTTGTTTTTTTGGGCTAAATTTGTTGTTGTTGTTTTTAGCCTGAAGTGTCCACTGCTGGGCAAAGGCCTCCCCTCAATTTTTCCATTGCTGGTGATTTTGTGCGTTGGCGAACCAGTTTTTGTCGGTGTCAAGTTCGTCACGCCTCCTCTTACGGGTTAAATTTAGTAACCGAAATTTAACCCATTCCCGGTTGCAGATTGATCTGAGATTTGGTACATGCCTTTAGTTTATATGACAATATAAGGAAATATATTTGATATCATTTCAAATTCAATATGGCCGCCGCCACAAAATGGCGGATTTCATAATTTTTCACAACCCCCACAATATGGGGGTCAATCAAATGAAAGGGCTTTTCTAGTAGTATACAGTAAATACATTACCAACATCATTATCTTTATTTTCAATAAAACCGTTTAACTTAAAAAGTTTTTTCAAGTAGGTACTTATTATACGTCAAGTTCAACTTTGGTCTGGCTGGGTTATTTCCATTTCACTGCCATAATCCCAAATATAAAAGTGAAATATGTACTCTACGTTATTTGTCTGTTACATTTTCACGATAAAAAGGAACGCTTCGTATTTTGGTATAAAGATAGTTTAGAACTTGGACGGACATTGCCTACGTTTCATCATCATCACCGTTTTACATCACTACACGAGTGAGACCGCGAGGCACAGCAGGTTGCTAAAGGGAAATGCTAGGCGTTAAAAAAGCAGCTTTTACAGTCTAACTTACGATTTCGTTGCGATATTGATAACGGCAACAAGTAGACGCTTGAAAGATTCACAGAATATTGAGTTCAGTATATTAATTACTTTAAAAATAAATAATTAAATTAAATTAAAATTTATATTTTAGGGGGGCTCCCATACAACAAACATGATTTTTTTGCTCGATATTGATAACGGCAACAGGAGACGCTTGAAATATTTACAGAATATTGAGTTATATTATTCACTTTAAAAATAAATAATTAAATTAAAATAAAAGTTATTTAAGGGAGGGTCCCATACAACTGACATATTTTTTTTTGCCGTTTTTATAGATAATGGGACGGAACACTTCGTGCGCGAGTCCGACTCGCACCTGACCGGTTTTATTAAATTTTTGCGACAGATGTATTATTATTATTATTACAGAAAATATAGCCCTCGCACATCAAAATTGGTCAAGCCGTTTAATAGGCTGTAGGCGTTCATATAGAAACATACATACACTCGAAAAACAACCCGCCTTCTTACGCAGTCGGATAAAAATAGAATCAGTTGTTGAAACAGATGATTATGAAAATGTAAGTATGAAATAGAAGTGCATCAATAACCCAGATTTTGTGGTCCCTGAAATGTTTTTTTTAACAACATTTAGTTTGTACAAACTGTCCCACTGCTGGGCGCGGGCCATCTTCTCATTGTGAGAAGGGTAAGGCCATAGTCTACCACGCCGGCCAAGTGCGGGCTGATATCTTATCATATCATATCATTCAAGATCATTGAGAACTCTCAGACATGTAGGTTTCCTCACGAAATGTACATTACATTTGGTATATTATAAGTGCATTGTACATATACTCGAAAAACGATACCTCTCTTTTCGGACGGTCGGGTAAAAAGCAGAAACGACGGCAATTTACATTCCAAGTGAAAATGAGAAATGTCTCCTTATCTACCTTATCTAAAGTTATTAAAAAGAACATTACGTAAAACAATATTATAGGTAATATTTTTTTTTTTAACAAGGTCTGGTCTTTATTATGTAACTCATAGAGTTCACAATTCTGTGGACAATAACATTTCTAGTGTGAAAGGGGTCTACTATAATAAACTTTTTTTAACGTTATGGAAATGGAATATGTTAATCCGTTTGGAAAGATAACTATTGTAGCCAAAGGAGTCGTTTACAAACAAACATACATACAGATAAAGCTAATAAAAGCGTGTTAAATATAGTTCTAGTCGAACAAAATAATGAAAACAAGTATTTATATTAAAAGAAAAACAAAACACCCGACTCCAGAAAAGCAGTGTTTGCAGTCTAACTTACGATTTCGTTACGCTTGATGCGCTGTTGAATATAAGTTTCTTGTGAGAAAGCATGCGTAAAACATATAAGTTATATACATATTCGTAATCACCGTTAAAAATTCTTTATTTACACTCGATGTATTTTAAAATCATTTTTTTTAGATTACTTTTTGCCGCCAAAAATCCTTAAGTTTTTTTTTAAATTTTGTTGTACCCAGTGTCACTCTCACGACTAAGACGAATCTATTGACACCACTGACATCAAAATCGGTCAAGCCGTTTAGGCTCTAGAGCGTGCCAAAGAAATATACATACGAACATACATACACTCGAAAAACAACCCTCCTTCTTACGCAGTCGGGTAATAAGGACAACAGCGCCCTCAATTCCATACTAGTTCTCTTTCCGAACAAATTCTAGGTTTAGTATTTTTGCGTCATATATAATCTGGGTGTCTTTAAACGTTACACATCCGTAAGTATTTGGATCATAGGAATTAATCATCAGCATCGTCTCAGAGCACAAAAAGTCCATTAGTGGATAAAGGCCTCCCCCAATTTCTAAAATATCGTTTGGAAGCGGCTTGCGTCCAGCATCTTCCTGCTGCTTGTATGGCAGTCTCTCTATGGGGTCTCTAATAATCTTAATTTCTAATAAAATCTCGCAGAGACCCGGACCATAGCCCTCTCCGGGCTAGAAGCTCTTCTAGAATGATGCTAGTAAAATCACATATGTATATTTATTAAGAAAAAGTTCATTGGAGGTTACGAATAAGTTTTACATTTTGTGTTATTTTTTGTTGAAAGTTTTATTATTATTATTCCAAAAAATTTTGCCTATGGCACTCGGGGAATGAAAACGAATTATATTATTATACATACACTCGAAAACCGTAACTCTCCTTCTCGCACAGTCGGGTAAAAATCCTAATAAGTAGTGAGCGATTCACAGTAACCCCCAGGTATTTAGGTCAACGACACGGGACGCGGTGTCTGCACAGAGAGCGATTACATCATAATTGGTCGAGCAATTTGTGCGTGGTAGAAAAACAGGGTTAGTTTTAACTTAGGTGTAGGGTTTAAAGGATTTTCAGGTATTTTACGTGAATACTAGTTCCGTCCTGTGGGTTCGCCCGTGCCTTTCAGTTTTTTATTCAGAGATAGCGGCTATCCGTTCAGATCCTTACGTCCGTAGTCCGACCATTGTCCGTCTCGCTCGCGCTTACCCACATTTTTGAAGTTATTAAATTACTGAATGAGCTCAAAAAAACCGTCGTTTGTAAAACTAGAGAATAACATCACAAATATTCGTCAAAAATTTAAATTTGATCCAAGTCAATTTTCATACATAAATATCATTTTTATAAATTACTAACGCAAAAATGATTTTTATGTATAAAAATTGACTTGGATCAAAAAAAAATTTATTCTCTAGTTTTACAAACTACGTTTTTTGAGCTCATTCAGTATTATATTTTATATCTTCAAGAACGTGGGTATGCGAGAGCAAGTCGAACGATGCAGCGATGGTCGGACTACGGATTTATAACTTATACAAAACAAACATTTTACTTACCACTTATTTCTTCTCAATCTAAAAGAGGTGTTAACCTACACCCGCCCGCACCTCCCTCCCTCACCCCCCGTCCCCACTCCCACTTTGCCACGTTCCAATTTAAGGTTAAGGTGGTTAGATTTCCACACAAAGTATTTTTACCAATTATGATCGAAACGAGTATAGTTTTACAATGAATTGAAGTTTTTTTTTTCAATATTGCAATACAACTTTATTCGGCTTAAACAATACAATCTTGGTTACCTTTAATAGATATCAATTATTTATTCTTTATTCAATAATATACACAACAGAATGCAATAAGAGAAAGTACACATTTCAAATACATATTAATAAACTGTATCGCATCCTAAAATTATGTATGCCTAGCTAGATAAGGTAAAGTATGTTATTACATTGTGGGAATTAAAGTTAGTTAAAAGTGAAACTTTAAACCATTAGTATTAAATCTAATGCTAACATGTAAATCTAAAATAACATAAAAATTTATTGTCGGTAAATTACATTTTGTTGAAGGAAAAAGTTCAGATTAATAGCAAAAATTTCAATTAAATATTTATGCACAATTTTCAATAAAAAAATATCTAAATAAGATTGGCTATTCATCTCCTATTTTCTTCGACAAATATGATTTACCGCCAATAAAAACGATATGCTAACCACAAATACTTAATTGTAAAACTTATACTCTTTTCGACCTCAATTGGTAAAAATACTTTTGTATCGAAGAAAAGAAGTAACCACCTTAAGGAAATCCACCGTTTCTTCGAAGTTGTTTACTTACTGCGAGAATATGGAAGATTTACCTGGAATGGATATAAATAGGTTAATTTTGTATATTATTATAATACTAGCTAAGATATACCGTTTGATCCGGTATTCCAACGGAATTATAAGTACATTTTCACCCGACTACTCAGGAAGGAGGGTAAGTTTTGTCTAGGAAAGAGCGTTCCATCGTAGACCGCAGCGGTCGTTTAAGTGTGGTTTAAGGATCTAAGTGTTCAAAGAGCGCAGCTATCTAGCTTGGGCATCACAACATTTTTAAACACATATACTATATAATCACTGAGTGCATATATGTAGTAGTCTAGTAAAAATTGTTTATTGAATATGTTTGTGTATTGAAATACATTTGAAACAATTTCAAATTGATATTATAAAAGCTAATTTTGTTACCTTTACACGCTAAAACGGCTGAACCGATCATAATGAAAATTAGTATAGAAATAGCTTTGGACCTGGAGACGGACATAAGCTACTCATCATCATCATAATCATCACCGTTTTTCATAACTACGCGAGTGAAACCGCGGAACGCAGCTAGTCTATAAATCGGGGATTATTGTGGATCTATGATTTCTCGTTATTTTCCTATCATAATTTCAAAGAATCCCCCCAGTTGCAAATACTGTGATCTGCCCATACAAACTGATTTATTTTTACTAGACTATAGTAGTAAAAGTGAGAGATGTAGGTAGGCTCAATTATTTCAATATGGCGTCCGAGAAAATAAATTACAAAGATGATACAAACTCCTAACTAATATTTTAAAATGAAAGCAACCCTGCCGCTCTATTTGTTACCTTTTCACTGTCTATCTTCGGTTTTCTATTATCAAATGTGATTTACCGCCAATAAAGACAAATCACAATAATTAATTCATTGTAAAACTATACTCTTTTCGACCATAATTGGTAAAAATACTTTTGTGTGGAAATTGAAACACCTTAATAGCTTTTTTGATCCTGTTGACGTCTTTTAAGATAGAACCATAAAAAGCGATGGTGGCTCCTTTATTCTACTGTACGAACAACTTTGTCGCACTTTAGCGGTTGGTTTTATTTCCCAAAGCGTCGTCAAAGGATCCAGGCCACAGAATAATGAATACAAGGGAAGTAATTGAGAATGCAACCTCTGGTGGGATGAGGATATTTATGTATCTAGCCTTGATAGCTAAGTGGTTTGGGCGCTCAAACTACATAAATATAAATTGGTTGACATTTCTTACACAGCACTATCACAGCTCCAAACTGAGCAAAGCTTGTACTATGGGAATTAGATAACCATTAAGTATATAGGTAGTTTTTTACCGACTTCCGAAAAGAAGGAGGTTATCAATTCGGTATGTATGTTTTTTTCTGTTTGTTCACCGATTACTCAGCCTAAGGTAGGTCATACTTCAGAGGTGGTCCCATATAATTATATAATTTTATCAAAATCGATGTACTCGAAGGTACTTTTCGATGACTTTTTTATGGTCGGAATCATATTATTTTGCTTTTTTAACCGACTTTCAAAAAGAAGGAGGTTATCAATTCTGCCTGTATGTTTTTTTTTGTATGTTTGTTCACTGATTACTCAGCGAATTGTGCATTGATTTTGATGATTCTTTTTGTATTTAGATGTAGATCAGAGGTGGTCTCATATAAATTTTATCAAAATCGATGCAGTGACTTGTGCAGTGCTTTGGTTTTTATAACGAAATAACTGGTAAAGTATTATCAAATCAACTGGAGAAAAGTGAATAACAATTAGAATAGTCGCGTATATGCGTCCATTCACTTTTCTACAGGCGTTATATATATTGCGTATTTGAAGTCTGTTTTTTCAGTTTTTTAAACTATAGGTAATTATTATTTACCAAATTTTTTACCGATTTCAAAAAGGAGGAGGTTATCAATTCGGTTTTATTTTTTATGTTTGTTACCGCATAACTCCATTATCTACAAACCGATTTGAAAAACTATTTGTTTCAAATGAAATACTTTCAGATTAGTGGCATAGAAATTTCATCAAAATCAGTTCAGTAGTTTGGTTTTTAAAACAAAATTGCTCATTTTTAGACGGTTATTTCTGGTTTTTTTTAAACTATAATAATCATTAACTTCTATCTTCAAAGTTATAATGATACAAATAACATAATATAATTATGCCAAGCATAAGTATACACAAATCTATCATTCAAACATCTGCTCGGCTGGGAATCGAATCCGGTACCTTCCACACCAAAGGCGTAAGCGCAGACCCAAATAGCAGGCAACAAGTGGAAAACGTTTCAAAACATTTATACGTAAAAATATATTTAGTATATAAATATATTTATAATAGTAGCTTTGAAACGATAAATATAAATGTGACGTGCCAAATATGTCAAACATGTCAATCGCATATATTTTATGTTATTCTAACTACTGGTGTTCACGAAATTAGAAAGTAGCTTATCTAACCCCCAATCCCCCCCCCCCCTCAGGTAGACAATACAGATCTGGGTAAACCTAAAATACCTACTCGAACGTAAACTTCTTATCTTGAAAGTTTGTACTTCCGCAGAGAATTGGTTTGGAACTAGATACAGACGAGTCTAGAACTGCAAACTTTTAAAGTACTTCAAGCTAGGATAAAGTTTGCTATGCTTAATTTTTAAATATTTGGCCAAGTGGATGTCGAGCCACGCCCATATACACTATGGTTTTACATAGAAACTCAGGGCCGGCCAGCCCATATAAGAGATCTAGGCGGTCACCTCAGATCAAATCGGCCAAAGCTGACTGGAAATAAATATATATACTTTACCTAGCTCTGTATTTGGGGAGCGTAAACCGCGGTATTAAAATTGAAAACTAATATTTATTATATATAATAGTTTTAAGGATTTGTACCCCTAAACGTAAAATTTTAAGAGAACACCGAACCATTATAAGATCACGTGTCTGTATGTCTGTCTACCTAAGATTGAGGCTTTTATTGTTAGAAACGCGTTGAGGTATATCACAAATTAACATAACTTGATACTAACTTCAAAAACGTACGTGTTCAATCCTTACAAACTGTGAAACAACTCCTATATTAACGTACTTACAATATGAGCAGAGAAACACGCTCGCAAGGGAGAATATCGTGTAATATTTTCAGGCGCTTAGCTATTTAGGATATGATTTGTTGGCCCGCGGCTTCACCCGCGTAGTGATGTGGCGACAGCCCCGGATCTAGCGGGCGGGGGGCAAACCGGGGCACTTGCCCCGGGCGGCATTTTCAGGGGGCGCAAAAATTATAACTAATATGATTAAAAATTAAATATCTTGCTCCACAAAGCGCCTAGAATACGAAAGCTTGGTAGACTCGCCGTTAATTTTGAAGAAAAAGGCGCCACATAGATAATTATATTAAGTTTTTTTAAGTAAGTTATAAGCGCTGGAGAGAGGGGCGCCATCGTTTCTGCCCAGGTTCGAAAGAATCGTAGATCCGGGGCTGAATGGCGATGATGATTATAATAGCATGTAGCCTATGTCCGTCAACACGTTCTAAGCTAGCTGGGTAACAGATTTCTTAACGACTGGTTCAGCCGTTTTATCGTGAAATGGTAGGTAACAAACACATAGACAGTATCTCTCGCTGTTATAATTAGTTAGGATTCACAGAATTCGTGGACCAATTTATTGGATTCGCTTAATTGCTAAACAAAAAACCGGCCAAGTGCAAGTCGGACTCGCGCACGAGGGGATCCGTACCATTATCTATAAAAACGGCAAGAAATCATGTCTGTTGTATGGGAAATTAATTATTACTTAAATATAAATTTTATTTTAATAATTATTTATTTTTAAAGTGAATAGTATAACTCACTATTCTGTGAATATTTCAAGCGTCTACCTGTTGCCGTTATCAATATCGAGCAAAAACGAGCAAAAAAAAACACGTTTGTTGTACATGGGAGCCCCTTTAAATATTTATATTATGTATTCTGTTTTTTTGTATTTGTTGTTATAGCGGCAACAGAAATACATCATTTGTGAAAATTTCAACTGTCTAACTATCACGGTTCATGTGATACAGCCTGGTGACAGACGGACGGACAGTGGAGTCTTAGTAATATGGTACCGTTTTACCCTTTAGTTACGGAACCCTAAAAACTATACTGCCTGCACTTTGCGATTTGAGATGCTAACCAACAAGGAACGCTTTTTACCCGACTACCCAAGAAGAAGAGCAATGTTTTTCGGATGTATATAAGCAAGTATGGTTTTGTTTTTATATATAACCTCTTATAGCCTAAACGGCTTGTCTAATTCTGACGTGTTATATGTTGTTAGTTCATTTCCATGCGCTAGGCATATCTAGGCTACATTATTTTTTGCAATACATACTCGTACATACATAAAATCACGCCTATTTTGTTTGCCTTAGGAATAGGAAGAGCATCAAAGACCATGAGGCCATTTGACGCCACATTTGATTTTTGAATTCATACGATGTTGAGTTTACGTAAATGCATACTCAACTGCAAGTGTAATGAAATTACACTTGATACGTAATTATAATATAATAATAATATTGGTGGGGATCGAACCCACGACCTACAGCTTAGCAGGCAAACATACTACCAACTGAGCTGAGAGGCCAGTCGTACGCAATTGTAAGATAGACTGCAAAAGTAGCACTTCTCCAGTTGTTTTTTTTTTTACAATAGACATTATTATTCTGACTCTTTAGGTATCGTACCTCAGTGGATCGAAGCTGCAATCTACCTCATCGCAGTGGATAGCCATACCGCGTATCTGGGACATCGCCCTGGTTGTTACTATTATATAAACTGTGCCAGTGGCCTAATTCAGCGCTGCAGCGTAATTTCCGCCACAGATGCGTTGTCTACGGTTCTATGCTGCGTTTAACTTTGCTATTCTAATCTCACGTTTTTATAAAAGTTGCTACATAAAGACGAGCTTTACTGACCGTTTGTATGTTCTGCATACTATATTTAGTAGTTGAATTATTTTTTTTTTTACGTTTCACTACCAACTAGCCTGATAGTAAACGTCGGCGTGCCCGAAAATAGAAGATATCTATTCATTCTAGCCATGAAAATTCCAAGATAATAGTTCTCAGGAAACAGAGAAGGCGGCAGGGAGTTTCATTCACATACATAGTAGATGGAGCATGCGACTTCATTTATATGAAAACCTTGCGTGCCACATTTTTGGTACCGACTGTGACGTCATATAAAAGATTTTGTGATTGAATGTTCCATCTGGGCGAAATCTATTTAACCAAATGCATCCGCGCGTTTGTACGCTAGTAACTATAATAATATTATAGTTGACAAAATATCGAATCGGAAGTGTATATCACCTGGAATTAAATAAATCTTGGTCGTCAACTGCGATTTTTTATCGTACTAGACACGCTCGTTTTGACATGCTAGGTACACTTGGGGTATCTATAGAAGTCTATATAAATATTATATAAATATATTAGTGGACATTTCACACAACACCATCTAGCCCAAACTAAGCAAAGCTTGTAATATGGAACTAGATGGCTGATAGAATACATATATACATATTTTTTTTGTAAATATATACATATGATACATAGAAACACCCAGACACAGAACAAACATCCATGCTCATCACACAAATGTTTGCCCTGGGTGGGGATTGAACCCACGACTTTTCAGTTCAGCAGGTAGACGTAAACACACTACCAACTGAGCCACAAGGCCAGTCAATCTATGGTTTCATTCCTGTGCAGTATACCTAAATTATTTTGTACGGGTTTTTAGGCATTTCAAGGAGAAATTGATAGTATGGATATAGAAGGGGTGGAATCAGGGTAATCTTTTATAAAAAAATAATCTACGCGATCTTAACGCGAATAACCAGAACACTAGTGTTTATTTGACCGAGCAGGTAGCATGCTGGGTACGCTGCCAACCGATATGAGGGTTAGCCGGGTTTGAGCAACCTTAAACACTCATCGGTCTGGACAATTCTGATTGCATTCTTGTGTAGTATTTTGGTATAATATGTATTTTTTGTTGCAGTTAACAAAGTCCGACTAAAAAAAGCTTACGTTCCTTTTTTTTTCGCCAAGAAAGTTCCACAGTAACCATGTGCCATTAAAATTGAATAGGCTTCGCCAGTTTTCCAGGTGGTTTAACGACATACGCTCCAGGATCGCGTTACATAATGAAACACCTGCCGTAAATTGGCCATCCAAGCATCCATCTACGAACGTTTATGGTGCCTTGGTACCTAGGCGTCGAGTTTAATGAGAAAACAAGTGTTCAGTCATTAGTTTTATGGAGTGTTTAAGTGTTAGCAGAAAGTCTGCACACTACCATCCATTGGTCATTGACACGGTAAAAATATTCTGATTAAAGTCGGTTGTTAGTACTTGTTTCAATATACCCAGGCTAACGATGGCCCGTTCCCAGCAGTGGGACAGTTTGTACAAACAGGGCTGATAAAAAAAAAACGACCATAAAAAGAAGTTGTACACAAATATCTATCTATGTATACATACACATGTATAGTACACATCTAGACTCTAGTGGTATAATAAAGTGCGCTTACGCATAGAGACCAAATTTAACCGGATAGTATTTATGTCCGGACGGATGGCTTTATTTGGTCAGGGCCCCTAACTGTATATTGCAGGTTTGAGACATGAGCTGAAGCGATTATTGCACGCCAAAATCGCTTCAACCTCTTCTACAATCATCTTAAGATCGAACGGTTTTGATTTATTGGTTCCTTTAATACAGAAGTAGAGAAACCTGACCCTTTCAAGATTATCAACATTTATCCTCAATACAAGAATGAAAACGCAAGAGACTAGTGGTATATAATATTATGTGCGTGTACTTTCTACCAAATAAAGTAAAAAAATAAAATTTAATTAGTAATGTAACTTGAGCATTAACGATTTGCAAGTTGAGCTAACTTATCCCCATTTCAATATAGGACTAGGATAATGACGGCTGTCATTATCCTTGTCCTACTCTGCCACCCAGACTTCTGGAAACCCCAACAAATTGTACGCAATCATTTGGTTGTAAGTTCACGATGCGTACTGCTAAATGGAACTTCGTGCCATCTCTCAGCAACAAAGTACCGTAAGTAAGTAGTAATACCGCTAGATACCCAGCAAACTTTGACTATGAGTACAACACGAATTTTTTCATACTACAGCACAGAAAACAGTTTTCTATGCTTTTAACATTTACCGACTTCGATCTTTTTTAAATAAATGATTACATGTAGGATATAATATGTACATTCATATGATGATATGAAATAGTACTATGTTACAATGGAACTTAAAATAGAGAGATTATAAATAATTATCTACAAACGAAGACGCTGGATGCAAGCCGCTTCCAATCGGTTTTTTTGGAAATCCATGGGGGAGGCCTATGTCCAACAGTGGACTTCTTATGGCTGAAATGATGAAGATGATGATCTACAAACATTCAGACATAGTAAAATATCACCCCTGCACTAGGAGAACCTGTATGTATCGCAGGAATTACGAGTACATCATATACGATTACTTGTATATTATGTTTTGCTACAAAACTTAACATACGATCACTGGCAACTTATACGTTACTATAAGCAATTGTAATAAACTATTAGTTCATATAATAAAGTGATTTATTCTTGAACAAGTTACCATGAAAAAATATTAAAATTTCAAATCGCTATCGCTCATGTCTTGGTACACGTTAATTGCGGTACTCCGAACGTTGAACGGTGGCGAAAAAAATTGGCCAACCGTGTCCGGCGCAAACATGTGAATATAAATATGTGAGTGAGGATACGAGCTTTTTGTATAGGCTTACTTACTTGATTTGGTACTGGTTTATCTACTGACTGCGGAATCCAATATTTTGATACATCTAACTTATGTGTATTTTTAACTCCCGACTCAAAAAGAGGGGTGTTATAAGTTTGACGTGTGTATCTGAGTATCTGTTCTGTCTGTGGCATCGTACCTCTCAAACGAATGGATCGATTTTCATCTACTTTTTTTGTTTGAAAGAGGATTTCATCGAGAGTGTTCTTAGCTGTTTCATCTAAATCGATTCAGTCGTTTTTTTGGCGGGAGTTTTCGAGTTTTCTAAATTGATACTTGTTCACAAATCCCTTTCGCAGGGGATTGTCAATTAAGCCGACTAAAGAGCAAAAACAAAAAACGCTCTTTCTAAGGCAGTCGGTAAATAATACCAACTTACCAGCCCATAAGCAAAAGACTATAAATTTTAAGACCATTTTTAAAAGCAAAGCCTGGCTAATTCTAGCTCGAAAGTAGAAAAGTAAAAGTAATTTACAATAGGAGAGTGGCCGACAAAGCCATTTCAAATGGCGGCGTTGGCAATACGTCAAAAGGAGTCACGAAGCAACTCTTTGTGTTGGATGAATGATGATCACGGTCAGGGGGTTTCAAACTTTTCGGTGTACGTACCCTTTGAATTTACGACGCTCTTGCCAAGCCTTCCGTGCCAACCCCTGATGAGCCGCGATGTAAATAATAATTATAGTTTAAAAAACTGAAGCAACCGACTTCTCATGGATGCCATTGTCAGAACTGGGCCAAATTGAAATGGGACCACACGGGAGGCACCAGCTTTCAAATAAATAAAAAAATCATCAAAATCGGTTCACCCAGTCGAAAGTTATGAGGTAACAAACATTAAAAAAATACAGTCGAATTGATAACCTCCTTCTTTTTGGAAGTCGGTTGAAAAAAAGAAACGTCTACAACACTAACCGATTAGCAATCACAAATGGCTAGGTTTTGTGGTGTGCTTTTTAGGGTTCCGTACCCAAAGGGTAAAAACGGGACCCTATTACTAAGACTTCGCTGTCTGTCTGTCTCCAGGCTGTATGTCATAAACCGTGATAGCTAGAAAGCTGAAATTTTCACAAATGATGTATTTCCGTTGCCGCTATATCAACAAATACTAAAAATTAAAAAAATTTAATATTAAGGGGGTCCCCATACAATAAACGTGTTTTTTTCGTATTTTTTTGCTCAATATTAAAAACGGTAACAGGTAGACGCTACAAATTTTCACAGAATATTTACTTGTATATTACCTTTCAAAATAAATAATTAAATAACAATAAAGTCAATATTAAAGGGGGGCTCCCATACAACAAACGTAATTTTTAAACAATTTTTACTCGATCTTAATTAACAGGTAGAAACTTGAATATTTACTAAGTAAATATTTAGAAATATATTAACTATAAAAATAAATACCTAATCTAATACATAAAAACTCACAAAATGAAAATAATCCGTGCATCTAAACGCGGTGCGAGCGCCGCGCCGCGGTGTGGTGGTGGCGCGAGCGCGAGGCGGTTGCTAAGCAACGGCCGCGCGGGTAGCGGGGGAGGTAACATCATGGAGCGAGCCATAACATCATCGTGCGTATTCGCGCGAGCGTCGTCATGCTGCCCGGATGTGTATCGAAAACCTACCTATAAGTTTGCAATTTACTACTTGGAATTTCGTTGATTTCTCGTTATTTTATAAACAGAACTAAACTTTGTAGTATTATAGATGATAGTACGGAACCCTTCGTGCGCGAGTCCAACTCGCACTTGGCCGATTATTTTAAAATGCCGGTATAACATCAAAATCAACAGTTAGAAAACCCATAGAAAAATGCAATACATATAATTATGTGTTGAAAACTGAAAAGAATGTTCCTTACCTATAAACTTCGAAATATAAATATCTAAAGTTTTGGTAGGGGTTGCTCTTTCCCTTTTTCGCAAAACGGCTGTTTATATGTATAGAACTTGCATGGCGTGACGGATGTCGTCATCAGCGACGTGTCTGCTCGAAAAAAGTAACGTAAGCGCCATACTAAATAAAAAAATTATTAAAAATTCAATTTTATGTTTCTTTAAAAACTGATCTCTAATTAATGTTTAATAAGATATTATCTACATTCTTCATTATTTTAATGTGATAGAAAGTACATGACTACGACAAAAAATTCATAAAATGTTATTTTTACAGGTATGTTCTGATTTTTTTTCTATCGAGGAAAGTTACTTGTTTTATGTTTCTGTCTTCGGACTAATGGAGGTAATATAGTCAACAAACACATATTAAAAAAAAAATTGAAGCAAGTATTCTTAAAATAAAATTAACATAATTTTTTTGTTTAATTACCAGGTAGCATCTTAAAAGGAAAGGCTATACGGACGTAACTTTGGGAGCCTTTGCATTTTTATAGCACTTATTTTACAAAAGTGTAAGGTTCTTACTGTTTCGTCTGGTCTCTGGTAAGATACCGTCTGGCCATGATTGATTTACTGGCCAGGGAATGGGTTCAATGACCCCGAATATTGTTTAAAGTTTTTGTTTAACTATAGAAGCTGAGTTATAACAGAGCTAACTAAGCGAAAGTAGGTAACATATTCTGATATATTTTAACCCTACAGTCACTATTTACGAGGAAATTCTATTTAAGAGGAAAATAGTTTACGATTTACATTACATTCTTGATGCGTACTGCACAGGAATGGATGCTACAGTGAATAGATATATTGTTGGTATTCTGCGAAATCTAGAATATTCCTATCTTTTACCCGACTATGCAAGGAGGGTTATGTTTTCGAGTGTTATGTATTTATGTATGTTTATATGCTACCTTCTACAGCCTAAACGGCTTGACCGATTTTGATGTGCAAGGTTTCGTTAGATTCATCTTCACTCTCTGAGTGTCTTAAGCTATATTTTTGTAATAATAATAAACGACTATAGCAAATATAAATTAAAAACCAGACAAGTGCGAGTCAGACTCGCCCACCAAGGGTTCCGTATATAAAAGAGGGAAATCATATTTTTTTTTATATTTTCCTTCATAAACGGAAAAATATACATCGTAAAAATATTTAAAAACCTGTTTTAGCTTATGCTACTTAAGCTCTTTCATATGATACCCCACATGATACGGTTAATTCACTTTAAAATTTGGACCTTCATTCCTTGCATAAAAACACTATTTTTTTGTGATTAAATAAAATATGTCCAGTTTTCGGATTTTTTACTATATGTGTACTCTAACACAATGCTTCTTGCCAAATTTCATAGTTCTAGGTCAACAGGAAGAACCCCCATAGGTTTTGATTCCCTTATTTATTTATTTATTTATTTATTTCAATTTAAACATATAACTAACAGACATGGTCCAATACATTATACGTTACAGGTTACAGCTAAGATAGGCTAAGAGTATAGGGATAAACTTACCCATCCCATCGAAAAATATGTCCAAATCAGGGTGTTGAGCGAATAGATCATTAATAAGCTTAATAAATCGTGGCGTAGGAGCATTGCGTGCATGGACAGTACGCAGGCCACCAGGCTGCTCGAACAGGCGGCGCGCTCGGCGCGGAACCAGCGTGGGGTCGCCCCGCATGTGTACGTACTCGGATGGCACTCTCAGACGCAGTGCGCTCACCGCGCTCGGATTATTTACTCTGTTGTGGACAACAGAGTAATAATGCATGATAAGCTGCACCTTCCGTCTCAGTTCGAGTGTGTACATACCTACCATTCCGGAAACAAAAAGCGATGGAAACATATAGGGGTAATATCCATACAATTTTTTATAAAGATAACGAGCAAACTTGCGCTGAATACGTTCAACCATAAGAGTATATTTTTTTTCATAGGGATCCCAAATGGCAGCATTATACTCTAATTTACTTCGTACGTATGCGGTGTAAAGTGCCATCGGAGCCCGCGTATCTATGAACTTGTAAGATGTACGCATAACAAAACCCAGCATTCTATACGCTTGTTTACAAATATTTGTCACGTGGTCCCTAAAATTTATCTCCTTGTCTAGAGTTAAGCCTAGGTCTTTTATTTGTTCTACTCTTTCAATAGTCATGTCATTAAGCTGGTAGTTGTGTGTAATTTGTGTTCGTTTCCTGGTAAATGTTATCACTTTACATTTATTAGTGTTGAAATGCAACCGATTTTGAACACTCCACTCAGACACCCGGTCTATATCGCGCTGGAGTAACTCGCTATCTGCAGTACTTCCCACAGCCGCGAATAATTTAAGATCGTCAGCAAACAACAAGCATTTCGAGGTACTGACTGTCTTTGGCAGATCATTGACCATTATCGAAAATTGCGTTGGACCTAGTGTTGATCCCTGGCTCACTCCAGATCTTGTGAAATAATCGTCACTGTACAATTTTGTACCTTGCAGTTGGACATACTGCAAACGGTTTTGCAGGTAACTGGCAAGAAAGGAAAGAAGGTCAGAACTGAAACCGATCAAGGAGCATTTTCGAATAAGTATGTCATTATCGACGCGGTCAAATGCTTTTTGGAAATCAAAGTAAGCTGCATCAACCTGCAGACCAGCATCCATCTCTGCGGTCACATAATCCACGAAGTTGACATGGTTTGTCAAGGTAGACCGCCCTAACCTAAAGCCGTGTTGGCTATCGTCTAGATAGATACCGATCTGCTGGACTAAGCGAGCGTTTATTATTGTTTCAAATACTTTTCCGAAAATTGACAACACCGCTATAGGACGGTAATTATAAACCTCAGACTTGTCACCTCCTTTGTGAATTGGTGTAACACGGGATATTTTCCAACAGTCTGGATATATTCCACTTTCAACAGATCGGTTGTACAGATGTAGCAGCGGAGTTAGAAATATACGAGCACAATCTTTTACCAAATATGGCGGAATACCGTCAGGTCCAGTAGCCGAACGAGATTTTAAGCGCTTTATCGCAAGCAGTACTTCTTTAGGACAAATATTCTTTACCGTGATATGAGCTGATGGTGGAGACGGTCCTGCCACTTGAGCAGCGTTTATATCCAAGGTAGGGATGTCATCGAGAAACACAGAGCCGAAAAAACTAGCGAAGGCATCGGCTGCACTCTGACCCGACACCCACTCCCCCCCGTACCTAAACTCATCACCCAGATGCCTTTCGTTACGCTGCTGTTTCACGTAAGACCAGAAAGACCGAGGATCTTTTGTCACGTCCAACTCAACTTTTCTCATGTAAGAATTATACGCTGTATCTACTAGTTCTTTGACTAAAGTTCTATAATATTTGAACATAACCAAATTGAATTCCTTGCTGTCCCGTTTATATCGTTTATGATGGAAATGTTTGTTTTTAATGCTACGTATAATTTCGCTTGTAAACCAAGGTGGATATAAGTACTTACCATTTGTAATTATAGACTTCCTTGTGAGTGTCGAAATGTTTTTTACGATATATTCGGCTGTAACTTTTTTTTTTACGAAAACTTTGAAACTTTATTTTTCTTTCTGGAGCAAGATACTATGCATCTGCGTATATGGTTTTAATTTCAACTCGATACCTTCACGCGTTCCCGAGATACTTGACACCCGACGGACGGACAGACAGACAGACGGACAACAAAGTGATCCTGTAAGTGTTCCGTTTTTTCCTATTGAGGTACGGAACCCTAAAAATGCGCTTTTTAGTAACTTCCAACAAACTTATTCGTAACAAATAAATGAACATTCTAAAGAATGTCCATTTATATAAATTATAATAGTAGCTATTCCCATACTTTTCACAAAAAACTTACATTTAACATCATATCAAGCGCAAAGCAATATTATGCAGTCGGGTATTTTATTTTTCTTATTCATGTAATCTTTTTGCTTGCAAAACATGCAATATCTAAACAGCCTAACCCAAAATACTAATTCTGATGCCAGAGCTGATTTTCCATAGTCCTAGTTTAAATAAATAATTCGTCACAAAGATTTAAAGGACTGTTTGAAATCTGCATCGATTACACAGTCTTATTTCCTTTTACAATGACTCAGAGACCAGTCACATCTCTTGGCAGCACAGTCACTGTTTACGGAATTCCACCGAGGTTTAATTATAGCAAGTAGGATTTTATTTACATTCTATAAATATTTTAAAGTATAATGGAAAGCATTGTTTGGTATAGGTACGTTTATTACTGCAGCAGTATTAGCATGGAAACACTGAAGACTTTAATAGTATGGAAATGGAACGTAGCCAAATAGTCTTTCCAGCGTTTTATCCACCTCTCAAAGGAAACAAAGTATATACTGTCATCTGACATTGACATATCAACATGGAAAAAACTTTTTTTTTTTGTACGGGCATAAAACGGTTTATCTACCTTCCATACTAGGCTATCGTCATAATTAAGTACATCGATGGAAAAGTGGCAGTGGGCACATAACACGTAGAATTGATGGCCGATGGGGCCGAAAAGTTATCGAGTGGAGACCACGCACCGGCAAGCGCAGCGTAAGAAGACCAGCCACGAGATGGACAGATAACCTCATACAAATGGCGAGAAGACGCTGGATGCAAGCCGCTTCCAATCGGTCTTTTTGGAAGTCCATGGAGGAGGCCTATGTCCAGCAGTGGACTTCTTATGGCTGAGATGATGATGATGATGAATCGATGTATGTCTACGTATCTCTTCATTCTGTCTTCTTTCGATCTCGTAGAGAGACTCCGAGCATAGCCCTCTCCATAGCTTGAAGTCGATTAATTATATAGAGAGATACTTAGGCATCCACTAAGAAAAGATTTCTCGACCGCCAATAGAACCACAGGATAAATATAATTAATTATATAAATCAACTAAGTAATTAGATATTTTAATTATTTTATCAACTGTACCTACAGTAAAATTATAAATAACCGGCAATGTTAACCGCACCAAATCGGAGAACAATCAAGTCATAGCTCGTTGATATGGCTTACAGCTTCCTGTGTATTATTCATACCGTAACTACCTACTTTACAATAATCAGTGCTGGTAATTTTTATGATTTAATGATATTGCGAAGTAGGTAACTACCTATTAATTTAATACCATGTTAATATTTTCTAAGGGATTCGCAATTATTACCCGTAGACATTTTAGCCGCAGCTTTTACAAAAAAAAAAAAAATTATACGCGATACATAATATCTATACACGATAAATCCGTTAAAAATTGTTTCATTTCAATTATTATCAATTACTTATCATGTTGTTAATAATTATAAAAAATAAAACCGGCCAAGTGCAAGTCGGACTCGCGCACGAAGGGTTCCGTACTTATTATCTATAAAAACGGCAAAAAATCACGTTTGTTGTATGGGAGCCCCCTTAAATATTAATTTTATTTTAATTGAATTATTTATTTTTAAATTGAATAATATAGTCTAGTAAAAATAAATCCGTTTGTATGGAGCAGATCACAGTATTTGCAACTGGGGGCATTCTTTGAAATTATGATACGAAAATAACTAAAAATCATAAATCAACAATAATCCCCGATTTATAGACTAGCTGAGTTGCGCAGTTTCACTCGCGTAGTTATGAAAATCGGTGATGATTGTGAAGATGATAAGTAGCTTATGTCCGTCTCCAAGTCCAAAGCTATCTTTATACTAATTTTCATAACGATCGGTTCAGCCGTTTGAGCGTGTACAGGTAACAAAAGTAGCTTAATTATAATATCATTATGAAATTGTGTCAAATGTATTTCAAAACACCAGTACATTCATTTAAATAACATATACCTAGTCTTGCCATAAATATTGTCACGAAGAAAAAAAAAATTTTTTATTGCAAATAATATTTATTACTTTTACAGTGTGTTAGTTTAATACATAAATATAAAACAATTTAAAATATAAAAGCTTATTCGAAGTGGTCTCCATTGGCTGCAATACAGTCCTTTAAACGTTGAGGCCTGTTATCAATAGAAGCACGCACTCTTTCCATGGGAAAATTCTTCACTGCCAATCGTATGGATTGTTTTAGGGACTCCAAATTATCATGGCGTTTAGAGCAAGCCATACTCTCTAAAACTGACCATAAATCATAATCCAGCGGATTAAGATCAGGACTAGACGACGGCTAGTCTTCAGCTCTGATGAAGTCCGAAACGTTCACTTCCAACCAAGACTGCGTGGACCGAGCTTTATGACCTGGCGCCGAGTCTTGTTGGAAGGACCATACTCGGTTATTGAACATGGTGTTGTTAAGGGGCTTAACTACCTTCTCAAGAATGGTATTTTGATACACTTGTGCCGATGTATTGATACCTTTTTCACAAAAATATGGCTCAGTCACTCCTTCATAGCTAACACCCCACCAAACCATCACTGAAGTCGGATAATGCCCACGTTGCACTCTGTCGACTAATTGGGAAGCTTCCTTAGAGCTTTGAGCATAAATACGGTCATTTTGTTTGTTAAAATGTTGCTCAATTGTAAAGATTTTCTCATCCGTAAACAAAATTTTTCTGTGACCTCCCTTTGCGTACCGCTTCAGTAGGTGTTTCGATTTTACCACCCTATTCTTTTTTAAATTATCAGTTAAAAAATGACCAGTGCGTCTCTTATAGGCTGCAAGTCCTAAGTCATCTTTTAAAATACGCGACATGGTTCTGGGTGCTATCTTCATCTCCCGAGATAAAATCTTTTGCTTTCGGACAGGATTTCTTCGAATTCTTTCCGTTACTGCTTTGACCACCTTTTTCGTACGAACACTACGTGGACGGCCAGATCTTTTTCTGTCACAAACAGAGGAGGTCTCATTGTAGGTACCTATTAATAGCCCGGTACACAAACATTTGACTAATACCAAGCGTATGGAGAGTTTTAAAAATTGCATTTGGCTCCATACCAACTTTGTGTAATGCAATCACAGCGATTCGGTTCTCTTTATCACCCCACTCCATTTTAATATCGCATAATATTGTACAATGTATTGGCGCCAAAATTAGAAAACTCAATGAACAATCGTATAAAAATGACAGATTCCAAATTCAAATGTAATATCTTTCTTATTTTTAACTGTAACAGTATTTATGGCCAGACTAAGTACTTACTTGTCTTTTATGTTGTCACAAATTTTATTTTTACTAGACTAATATACCTAACTCATTCTGTGAATATTTCAAGCGTCCACCTGTTGCCGTTATCAATATCGAGCAAAAACGAGTAAAAAAAATCACGTTTGTTGTATGGGAGCCCCCTTTAATATTTATTTTATTCTGTTTCTTAGTATTTTTTGTTATAGCGGCAACAGAAATACATCATCTGTGAAAATTTCAACTGTCTAACTATCACGGTTCATGTGATACAGCCTGGTGACAGACGGACAGTCAGACAGCGAAATCTTAGTAATAGGGTCCCGTTTTTACCCTTTGGGTACGGAACCCTAAAAACCGACTTAAAAATATACATTTCGTTTACTTGGATGAAATTTTTTCCGTTATTTAAAAGTTTTTAACCATAGTACTGAATCCATTTTAGTAAATTTTATATAGGACTAAATACCTCTGAGGTATTATTACCTACCAAACAAAAAAAGAACCATCAAAAACAATTCATAAAACTTGGCGGCGTAATCGCTGAATAAGCATTTTTTAAAAACATACAGTCGAATTGAGAACCTCCTTCTTTTTGGAAGGCGGTTAAAAATTCGCCTGATACAAAGCAAAGTTGTGGAACGACGATGAAGCACACAGAAATAGGATGTAGTGTAATAGATAAAAGTGTAAAAGTGTAGGCAATAAGTTTTAATCTAAACTTCTAGACTGTAGGACGTAGGTGATAAGGCGGGGTGTAACTAGGACATCCTATGACGTGGCGCATGCCTTACACACCTGTTCTATTGTTACGTCTGTAGTGTCTGTACCCAGCCTTATAAAGTACACAAAGAAGTTTGTTACTTATAATACTCACTTGACGTATAAGGTACGCAAATTTACCCAACTGTCTACGGAGGTTGATATTTTCGGATATTTTGTATTCTTGTATGTATATTACCTCTTAGATTGTGACTAAAACATTTGAAACTTGTATTATTCAAGAAACTTGAAGAAATCTCAATACTTGACACTGACAAATCGCTAATCACGTGGGTCCAATACAAAAAACAAGAAGACGGTTTTCGTTAGTATTAGTATAGTGAGTAATTCATGATATTGAATGCCAAGTAGTCCAAGAGCTCCAGCTGGCCTAGCATGGAAGGTGGATAAAACGTTTTTGTCCACGTTGTTGTCAGTTGTCAATGTCAATACACACTTTATTTCCTCTGAAGGGTGGATAAAATGGGGGAAAGACTATTTGTCCATGTTCCATGCTAGCCCTGCAGGGCCGCCAGACGTTACTTATTTTGTGAACAAGGTGAAGTGGCAGAAAGCAGGGCACTTAGTACGCAGAATGTTAGGTTAATGGGTACCAATGAAATACATTATTTATCGGTTTATATAAAATAATCATTTATTACCGATATCATGTGACTATGTGAAGCCTTTCACATAGTCACACGTGTCAGAGTGAGACAGATTGAGTTTTGCTACATATATACAATATTCCAACCTAGAACTGATGACCGATGGGGCCGAAAGGCCGTGTGAAGATCACGCAAAAGCGTAGAGGCCGATTTACATCCGACGAACCTAAGAGCTAGAGCTAGAACAAGACCATTCTTTCCTGATCTTTTATTGTAAACGAAAGCTCGCTTTCAGCGTTTACACCAAACGAGCAAGAACGAGAACCAAAAACTAGAATTCTGACCGAGCAATACGGCTAGAATACAAGAACGCTTTGAAGATACCGGTCCGGGGTGCGAGCACGTCCGAACATGCAAGAACGCTCTAAGCGACTGTTCGCACGCTCTAGTGCCGTTTACGTCAAGCGAGCGAGCATTCGTAGAATATTCCATAGAGTACTCTTGAACACAGATAGAACAACGAAAGAATGTTCTACGTCTGATTACACTAAATTCATTTGATAGAATGAGCATTCTCTCGTTTTATGTAAATCGGGCTTAGGATGACCACAAAGTGGACAGATGACCTCATAAAAGTGGCAGGAAGACGCTGAAAGCAGGCCACCTCCAATCGATCTTATTGGAAACCATAGGGGAGGCCTACTTCCAGCAGTGGACATCTTGGGCCTTACTGAAAAACGTTACTTAACTTTAACCAACATCTTAAGTTCTCTGTCTTCTTTCCGCAAGTGTCATTACGTGTCAGCCAGAAGTTGACAAAATATGTTAAGCATTGCTTAAAATTAAGTAACGTTTTGCGGTACGGCAGCTTGTGTAGACACGATGATGAATAATCTTTTCAACTTTATCACAACTGGGTCACACCTACTACTCACCTATCAAAACAGAAGTACATGCTTAAATATACAAAACAATGTTAATTGTACTAATTGCTGTCTGTGTGTAAATTATTGTGTATTCTGTGTCTGCCGGTGGATATGACACTTGTAATTACCTATTTTAGGCGTGCCTTTAATTTGCGTTTACAATGTGTTTACGGAACAGCTAATTAACGTATTTCGTATTAAAATTTAATGTAAAACTCAGTTTATTTCATCAATATCGTTAAAGATGTTTTTGAGATTTGAATTGTTAGGTTGTAAGTTGTTATGATTTCCACACAGAAGTGTTAGTACCTATTATGGTCGAAAAGAGTATTGTACCTAATAGTTTTATAATAAAGTAATCGTGGTCAGCTTTAATGTCGATCTTTATGGTCTTGAAATCATATATGTTGAAGAAATAAATTATAAGAATTAATTTATATTATTATTTTTACCCGACTGCGTAAGAAGGAGAGTTATGTTTTTCAAGTGTATGTATACATGTATAAGCGCCTGCAGCCTAAATCGTTTGACCGATTTTTATGCGCAACGTAGAATCGTATTCAATCCCTGAGCGACTATATTTTTTTTGTTTTAAAAATACATCTCTCGCAAATATAAAAATAAAGTATTTTTTCGTAACCTCAAACGAACTTTTTCGTAATAAACAATAATTGATTTTACTAAAATTATTTTAAATAATACATATAACTATCATCGTTTTTAGCGATTTTACGCATACTTTCTCATAAAAAACGTAGGTACACTCAACAGCGTATCAAGCGTAACTAAATCGTAAGTTAGACTGCAAATTGAAATCGCCCCTGCGTTCAAATTTATAATATTACTAGCTGTTCCCCACGACTTTGTACGCGTAAGAAAATCGTTTCTGTCACGCTCCTACCCGCACTCACTCACTACTTTCTCACAAAAAACGTACACTCAACAGCATATCAAGCGTAGCGAAATCGTAAACTGCAAAAACTGCTTTTCTGCAGTCAGGTATTTTGTTTTTCTTTTAACACAGTTTTTTTTTTCTTTTAAACAATACTTGTTAAAACTAGATACATTAATCAACTCCTATAACAAAATTCATAATTAGGTAGTTATTGCAAGAGGCGGTCGTAAAAGCCTCACCTGTCCATTGTGACATCTCTCAAGAACTTGTTTTTCAAGGTGACGTCTGGGTGCCCAATGTGCTGAATATTGGTCCATACGTGATTATGAATAGGAGAGGAGTGGCTCACTGGTTAGGTATTTCATCCATAAACTTACGGTCAGCAACTCAGCAGTATTTATTAACCGACTTTGAATAGGAATGAGGTTATCAATTCGATCTGTAAGTTGTATGTTTTTTTTGTATATAGGTATGATCACCGACCGATTACTACACTCGCTCACTCTTACTTTGGTTTTTATAACAAGAAATATCATCCAAGTGTCTGTAGAAAAGTGAACAGCAAGTCATGTATGTATTGTATTACGTATTTTGAAGTCGGTTTGGTAGGTCATCTATTAAATACAATAAGAATCATCAAAATGAATGCACAATTCGCTGAGTAATCGGTGAACAAACATATAGACCGAATTGATAACCTCCTTCATTTTAGAAGTCGGTTAAAAAAATAACCATATATGTAGAAATGCAGAATGCAGTCAATTTTCTCTAAATTAATATTCAGGTACCTATGGGAATGACATTGAGGTACCAACCTGCAGAAAACCATAAATGTCCGATACTTGATTTCTAAATATAGTAATGATTTAAACGCTGATTTCATTCTGTGCGTCTATATGTGTTATGTATTTAATTAATGAGTAAACAACACACGTAAATAAATAGTATTTCATTGATGTAAAGTGTTTGTGTATGTTGGTAAATATGACTCAAATTCACATCTCATGATGAGCATATACGGAAATACTAATGAATTTAGAAGTAACAAAATACAGGGCCCTTATTCCGTATGACCATTCCGTATTCCGTATTGACGTGGCTGTGTGACAATGAAAATTAGACTTTAGAGTTTTAAATTTTCATTGTTAATGCACCACGTCAATTTCACGTAATGCTGCCGATGGTCATACGGAATTAGGGCCCAGTACTATTCTCTGGCAACCTCAATGGAAAAAATAAAGAGATTATATGTAATGGGGATAATTCTGGAGGCATTACTAAACTAATTAAATTATTATTTTTCTCATCTACTCCATCGTGTGAGGTATCGTTGGATAGATAGTTAACGAGTATAGTTCCCGTCACGTAAAAAGAATGCTGGTTTGTTCGCGTTTACGAACAAAACAACTTTTTACGTGACGGGAACTATAATAGTCGATCAACTTAAAAAATGTACAAGGAGTAGAAAAATAAAATGTCGTGCTTTAAACTTACCTAAGTGAACTCGTATATTCATAGTATCCCCATTTCAAATTTCATGTTAACTCTTATGTTCATAGTATCCTCATTTTAAGTTCATATAAATTATTATGTTCAACTACAGAACCCTACTTTGCGCGTGTCACGACACGTACTTGGCCGTTTATATGTTGAAAATGTCTATTTACTTGCAACATCATTGCTGCATCATTTGATGCTTATGGATATGTTAATGAGAGTCTCTGAGATGTGTAATGGTGTAATGGTCATGCACATATTTTATTGATTTTTGGTTTCAGCTGATAACAGAATTTTGAATGAAATATCACTCTAGTGTCATTACTCTGTTATTATAGATATTTTTGGTTTGTGTATTAATCTAATAACAAATAATAATAATTATTATTTTATAATTTTTCGCATGTGCATGATGCTGTCTACCTGACATTTGTACGCCTAATCGGCACAACATGATTTTAAGCGACTAAATTTAGTGTAACATCTTTTATGCACTTGTTGTATAAAATTCTCGTGTTGTATGCAAATAAATTATCTTTATCTTTATCTTTATCTGTGGAATACAGGTTTTTTTATTTGCAAATAGGCTTGTGCTTGACCGTGAACTCGCCTGACTGTTGCGGTCTACGATGGAGCGCGCTTACCTAAAAGAAACCTGTTCACTCGCGATTTGAAGACACAAGTTTCATAAAGCTTGGTTGAAAGATACGATCTGTAGCAAATACCAGCAAACATACGGACAGAGGAAAGAAAATTTTGCCAGTTGATGCAGAGACAATTATTTACTTCTGCACACTCTGTGTCACATACAGAATGACAAAATATAGTATACTATATGCATGACAATAGTCTATTAATATATGCAATTAACCTGGAAATTCTGGATATAAACAGCTAGTCATTCTATATATAAATTATGTAAATACCTAAATGAATGCTAATGTAATATAATTATTAGTAATGTTATATTTGTCATAGTTTCACAGTATTGTTTATTTGGAACACTGATTGGACACATTTAAAAAAAAAAAAAAAAAAAAAAAAAAAAAAAAAATGTGTCCAATCAGTGTTCCAAATAAACAATACTGTGAAACTATGACAAATTGGACACATATGATATTCTAAATACCGAACTTCAAACCTTCAACAGCAGGTAAAATAACTAGGTATTCATTGAATTTAAGGAATTTTTTACAGATTAATCACATATATTTTACATGATTTCTAACCGACTTCCAAAAAGGAGGAGGTTCTTTTTCATAGAATCTTTTTTTTATGTATGTTCCCCAATTATTCGAAGCTACCGATACGAGATAAGATTGAACAATTATTTTCTTGTTTGGAAGGGTATAACAAAATAACTGGAAAAATATGTCATCTAAGGAAACGAATTGACACAGGTGGTCACAGGTGAAACTAGAAAAAAAAATTGTTTAATTGTTGTTGGTTCAATGAGTAACAATAACGAAAACTTTAGAAAACATAAGATAACTTAGTATTTATGATATAATAAGCATAGAATGCGAGTTGTCTCCTATTACACCACCAAATATATTGTGCCCTGTCAGCATGGGCAGGGTGTGGTGTAATAAGAGACAGGGTCCTGATCTCCATACTTCCCAGATAGGGACTCGAAAGACAGGGCACGATAAACAGGATAATGTACTTAATAAACTTTTAAGTGAGGCAATTTTTAATAGTCTTTTAAGGCCTATTATATCACTCTGCCTGTCACTACTCATGACAGGTAAGCAAAGTGTGACACAATGTCACTTCTTATCTCGGAGACAGATACACCCTCTGCATTTGAATCATCATTCGAACACTCACATGCATGTCAAAAACAGTAGTAGCAATTTTTTGCATTTTATGTCATTCTGCCTGTCACTACACATGACAGGTAAGCAAAGTGTGGCACAATGTCACCTCTTATCTTGGTGACAGAATAATGATTCAAACACTCATGTGCATGTCAAAGACAGTAAAGAAGTGACTGATGGTCATGCACACATTTAGATAGATTTTTAGCTGAACATATGAATGGAATTTTGAATGACACTATCACTGTCATTAGTCTATAATCTTGAGAGTTTGGTGATGAGCATGATAGATGCGCTTTTAGAATATGGCATCTCCTACCTAATAAAAGAGCTGACTAAAACTGTCCTCCCTATCCGTTATGGTTATCCTATGGTTGCCTGAAAGAGATCACTGAAAGTCTATGAGGCTGCCAATTAAAAGCCTAGATATAGTTCAAATTATATTTTATTTACTATGGTCTTAAATTAGTTATCTATAATTCTAAAAGGTACCTTAGCTTGTGGGTAATCAGCTCGCCCTTTGATTTTAACATACATTTTTAGACACCAAATGGAAAGCTTAAAATGGTAATAGAATACTCTTTAGTGTCCAGCAGGCTAGCTACCACACATGAGTAGACAATCAGTTGCCAAGATCCTGACAGATTGTGCTCAAGCAACTTCATTTATGAAAAACAGCTGTTTTACTTAAATACAAGTAGGTATCTATGTTTAAAAAAAACAAAATAGCTGACTGCAGAACAGCAGTTATTGCAGTCAAACTTAAGATTTTGTAATGATTGATATGCTGTTGAGTGTATGTTTTTTTTTTGAGAAAGTATGAGTAAAACTGCTGTAAATGACTACAAATCCGTATTATTCAGAATAATTATGGTAAAACATTTTGTTTATTATGAAAAAGTTTACTGGAGGTTACGAAAAGACATTTGTTTTTTTATTTTTGCGAGACATGTATATATATAAGTATATTTATTAACAAAAAAAATATAGTTTATGACACAAAGTGAGTGAAGACTAATCTAATGACACCTCGCACATCAAAATCGGTCAAGCTGTTTAGGCTGTAGGCAATCATATACAAACATACATACATTCAAAAAAACCCTCCTTCTTACCCAGTCAGGTAAAAATATATCAAAATATACTGACATGTTTTTTACATTTTTATATAGTAATTTCAAAGGAATATAGTGGTCCTGCCCCAGAGTATGAAAAACTGACACTATTTCTTTCACTATAATATACCTTATTGTTTAAGGTCATTGCAATGTGCAACACAATCATTAGAAGGTATGTACCTAATAAGATTAATTAAATTGTGTTAATATTGAGAAAGCCTAGACTAGACTACTGAAGGTCATTGAACTTTCATTTTTAACAAATAAGTTATGTACAAATGTAGTTAACCAGGATTTCATAAACAAGAAGATTTTTTAGGCTCATATTAAAAAAGAGTAACCACAAAGTAGGTATCTGGTAACTAGTAAACTTAATAGAATTATCATTTATAATGATAAAGAGTTTGAATCATCCTATATACTACAAGTACTTCTCAGAGGTATTTTTTAAGTAAAGGTAAGAAAGTTACACACCTACTTTTGTAGGTAACTATTTATAGTTTATTCACCGCTGTTTACTTCTTATCATGGTTAATCACCTCACTATCTCTTGCTAATAATACTGATAAGGAAATTAATTTATTATGAACGTGGAAAGTCAGTGTTCATATACTGCAAGATAGGTATTACAATAGGTGTGGGGTTGACGTGTTAGTCATATACACCCTAGCAGAGGGTCCCTGGCCACCCTAATTCTACGAAACATGTAAAATAAACGCCCCTACAGAATATGTGCCCTAATTTATCGAACTTTCCTGCACAAGGTCGCGAATAATAAACATTAAGTCGATATTTGTTTCATTTTAGAAAGGAAGAATTACCAAAATAATCAGTTTCCAAATTTGAAAATTGCAACGTGTGGGGCGCGCGAACAAAGAAAAAATAACTTTTAATTTATTATTTTATGGATATGTAAAGCACATAGAGGTATTTTTAATGTTATTAATTACGAAGTCATTCATAAACAGATCGTAATTACAATTGCAATCGACTAATCGATGAATCGTAACGACCGCACCGTATAGCCGTATACGTTCCATGTTTACGTTCTAATCTTCATAAAAAACATGCCGGGGAGCAAAAAAGGAACCCAGCGGAGCAATTAATTATTGCTGTACGTAAATAGATCGACGCGTGCATAATGATCTGTCTAATTATTTATTTGTTTTGCTAACCAAAGCTCGATGGTACGATGAACTTACGTACCTCATTTTGACGGCCGTATCCTTTGTTGCGATCAATCCGTATGCATGATTACACACACAGCACGAAGCAAATTTTCACTTAAAAACACCATTTCACTGTTACACAAATTCATTTTTACGTTATCGACTAAAATTCACGTCTGGGATTGTCCGGTCGGTAGCCATTTTTGTCAAAAAAAACTTTCACGTCCCGATTCCCGTTCCCGATTTCGAAAGCTCCAGCAAAGCGCGAGCCGATCCGAGCCCAAGTGTCTGTGTGCAACTTGTGAACGAGTCAGCGAGATGACGCTAGTGTCGCGCCGATTCGACATCGAATGAATATACCTACGTACATGGAACATTGAACTCTATGATAGCAAATTCTAGTGATTGCATTATTACACAACAGTTAAGTAAGATTTATAAATTTAGGCTATAAATAAAAAATACAGTAATAATGTAACGTCTAAGCAACAGCAGGATATAAACAATAAATACATTATTTCGTGCTAATTGGCGTATGCAAATATTTGTTTCTTCACAGTGCCTATTTTCATATTTTCGTACCATTTTGGGAAACATCCTTATTTGACCGTGCAATCATTCCTTTCGACAATCAACCAATCAACTCGGACAATAGAATTGAATTTAATACGACAAGCGACATCTATGGGTTTCACATTAAAAAATACACGAAACAGTGACATTGTACAGCTGGTACCGTATAGTTAATAGTGATGCACTCATGACTTTCTTTTACCTAGATATTAATCGATTTGTATAAAAAAAATATTGTTGACCACTTTAGTGAATCACGGGTAAGAAACGATTTTGCTAAGAAGTCGCGAAACTCAGTCTCGTCTTGTTCAACATTTTAATAAAATTATAATACGTTGAAAGTGTAGGACATTACATATATATAATGAAACGTGGTAATATTGGTCCATACAATATAACTTAATTCTACCCTCATTATATTGTTGTTTTCTGAGGGAGACACAAAACAAGTATTTAAGGATATGATTGTTAATGTTAATTACGAACAAAGTTTGACGAGTCCATATTAGAAACTTTCCTAATACCAATTTATTAAATTATTATGAATGTGACTTTTATGAAAATAAACGATATTCTATTCTATTCTATTCTATTCATGCACATTATAACTGAATCGTGGTCATTCATAAGAAAACTTAAAGAAAGATTTTTTTTTCATCATAGAATGCAACGATCTATGGAGAAGGCGGTTAAGAAGGAGTCAACTGCTGGACATAGGCCCATGAATTTCTAAAAGGACCGGTTGGAAGCGTCCTGTGTCTTCCTGCCACTTTATGATACCTTTTGTATACTTACATGTACTTGAAACCTAATAGTTCAAAATAAAAAGTCTATTATACTACCCTATTTATCATGCCCTGTCGCCAGGGACAGCGCAGGTATTAAGAGACAGGGTCCCGATCTCCATACTTCCGAGACCTGATTACCTGAAGATAGGGCCTGAGAAATCAGCTAGTGTAATACACCTTAAACATTTTAACGAAACCCTTGTATTTTAGTCGAATTTATAATTACTCGACTTGAATTGTGTTTCTTAGCGGCGGCCAACACTGTCCTTTTGTTTACTTCCTTTGACAGCTATAATAAATTGACAATTGTCTGTGTTTCGATTTAGTACAGTCTGTTTTTCATTTCGTTAAAAAGTTCTATTTTCGAAAACATAAAATAATGGTGGGCGCAATGCCTGTGAATTTAATACCAAAATTTTGCAACGGTAGCATGGACAGTCACAATGGCATCGAAGAAAATGAGATAAAAGTGCGTATTGGTAGTCGTGTTAAGTGCGCTGATGATTTTGGTACTGTGAAGTATATTGGTGAAATTCAGGGATATAAGGGAGTGTGGTATGGTGTAGAATGGGATGATCCTGCTAGGGGAAAGCATGACGGTTCTGTGGACGATATACAATACTTCAGAACATCAAAACCTGGCGCTGGTTCATTCGTACGTCCGAACAAGATATCTGCAATGCGAACTTGTGCTGATGCCATAAGACAGTACTATGGAGACAGAGAAGTAAGTTCCTCAACTGTTATAAACTTTTACATCATTATTACACGTATAAAAGCACTGTGAAAGTGTTTTGTAACCATTATTAGGTCATACACCTATACGACTATGTTGTCAATGATTAAACTTGCATGGGAGAGAAATAATTTGTTTACTTCCATTTTAATTAAAAGCATTCTTATCTAGTCTTTATATACAGGGAGGTAATTTACAGTTGTAACTACAGTAATAGCTATTAATTTAGGATAGTAACTAAAGATTTTTCTAGGAGCTATGAGTCATCAGACCTTGTCAAACAATGCTTGCAAGGTTTCATTCTCTGAAGGCAGTTGATCTATATTTCATGATTGATTTTGTTAGAAATTGGTATACATGACTTTTGTAATAATTATGACTCAGTTCTGTATATTTGAAGTTGATCAAGTGCAAGCCTGTCAAGTATAAAAAAATAACATGCACATGCCTGGCTTAGTCCACTGTTGAACATGAACTTCTCTCACTGACTGACTGCTTATTAATTCAGAAAGTATGCAGTTTTGTGTTGTTTATCCTGTATATTTTTTTTTATAAGCTCTGTTTGTTCAAACTGTCCCACTGCTAGGCGCGGTCCATCTTCTCATTGCGAGAAGGGTAAGGCCATACTCCACCACGCTGGCCAAGTGCGGGTTGGCAGACTTCACACATCTTCAAGATCATTAAAAACTCTCAGACATGTAGGTTTCCTCACGATGTTTTCCTTCACCGTTTGAAGTTAGCGGCAATCAACAATACATACATAACAGCTTAGTCAGGGACCGTCTGACTTGCGATCTGCAGGTCCTCGGTTTGAATCCCGTGGCATGCACCTCTATCCTGTAATATTAAAATAAATTTCTATTTTGCTTGCTCAAGAAGGAAAATCATAATTTTTGGTGTATGTTTGTTCCAATATTACTCCTTAACTCAAAGAGTCTGAATGCTTTACTACTTTTGATGTGTGATGTATCATTAGATTCTTCTCTATACCTTGAATTTTATAGGCTGTTTCTTTTAATAGTTGTTTCTTACCTGCTAAACTTATATTTCTGAAAGCGTGCATTAGATCTGCACAAATTTATTCCACACTGAACTTTCTTCTATCGGATGGTTAGAAGCATGATGAAGTGATGTCATTTAATGGGTTGGATTCCACAAATCTGACAAAACGCTTGGGTTCTTCTTTTATTGTGCATACTGATATGTTTTAGTATAGCCATCCTGAGTGTCTGTCAATTATTAATATTATGTATATCTAATACCTATAAATGAGCATTCCCAGATTCAGATTATATATATATATATAATCTGAATCTGGGAAACAGCTCCAATGATTTTAATGAAATTTGGTTTGTAGGAAGATTAGGGGACGATAAATCGATCATCATCTTGCTAGGTTTGATTTTTAGTGACCCCGGGTTTGCTCGTATTTTCAGTCATAAAAAATCGGAGTGGAGCTCGGTCGTCAGGTACTACTATATGTATAATACATGATTAATATTGTCACGATCCTAGTATTGTATCAGTATCATGATACTTAAACAGTACTAGATATTGCCGTGATACTCAATACTGCCTTGTTTTTATTGTCTAATTCTTCTAATATCTTCGGATTGCATGATAATACTGATCATGTAATATAACCTGATTAATATAATCTGAGAGTCTCCAAATTGTGAGTGAATCTGTTTCTTCTAGATGTGAGCTTTATTGTAGATTACAATTGTTGTTGAAAATCAGGTGAGTTAACAGTCAAGCGCAGGTTTTATAAATAAAACAATCACCATTATACTCCATTGTGCCCTGTAACAGTTGCTTAATATCATATGAGTTAGCGGTCAAGCACAAGCCCATTTATGAATAAAAAAAATATCATCATGATACTATAGTTACATTTTAATCTTGCAGGATGAAACAGTAGCTGCTCATCGCAGGAACGTCATAAACGAGTGGAAGAGAGAGATGGGAGCACCCTTTATTGAGATGGTGGGCTTCGAAAAGATTCACCAGAAGCAGTGAGTTAAGAATAGACTGCTTAATTAAGTTCTTCATGGTAAAAAAAAATATATCAAGTTTACCATGCAGTAAATAAAACCTAGAAAAATGGTTTTATTTACTGCATGGTAAACTTGATATATTTTTTTTTGTATAAAGAGTAGCAACAAGTGTATATTTGTATATTATAATTAAAAGAAAAATAAAAAATTTGTAGGCTAATTTAAGATTTCAATACACCTTTTGCTACCTGTACAGCTGTTGACTGTATGTTTATGATTTTAACCAACTTCCAAAAAGAAGGAGGTTCTCAATTTGTCGGTATGGTTTTTTACATGTTTGTTCAGTGATTACTCTGCCAGTGATGAATTAATTATTTTTTGTGTTTGGTAGGTAATACAGATAGTACTTTTTTATCAAAATCGGCTTAGTACTTTGGTTTTTATAACAATGTCATCAAAGTAAACGAATTGCGCATTTTGAAGTCGGGTTTTTCAGTTTTGAAACTAAAATTATTTGTGAGAAATTATGCATAAAATCGCTGTGAAAGAGTATAAATGTGCATTCTTTAGAATAATTCTAGTAAAATCGCTTGTAAGATCACTTTAGGCTGTAAGCGCTCATATAGAAACATACATACCCCACACACATGCATACATACATATATACTAAAATACATACAAACATATGTACACTAAAAAATAATCATCTTTCTTACGCAGTCGGGTAAAAAGGCAGATGGCTCGCCTGATAGCGATCATGTCATCTATGGACAATTGCTACGAATTCTCTCTGTTGAAGGAGCTACGAAGCACCATACAGGCTTAGACCATATGTGTCCATTGAAGTGGAGCGGACCTCAGCAGTGCATGAATTGACCAATCACAATGCATAAAATCTCCACGCGAAAAATTTCAAGCCCTATCATTGGTCCATACTCGATTCATATAGTCCTATCATTCTCTTTAGTGCAAACACAGCCATAAATCTAGTGCCTATAACAAGTTGAATGAATCAAAATCTCGACAATCTGCCAGTTTCACTTAAATTGTGATATCTTGAGCACTTGCACATTTTTTATCATTATGTAGATTTGTAGCGATAGATAATGTAATCTTTTCTATAAAAAAAAAACAATATCAAAGGATAACCTTAACAAAACTTAACCTTAACTTAAGGAGCCTTAACAGTGTACCATTCGCAAAAACGAAAAAAAAAGAGACGGCAATCACATGGCTTGTGACGTAGTTATCTTGTTGCTCACTCACCCGTACACTCTGTTAATGCATCTGCGCTCTCTCTCTCTCTCACACACACACACACACGCACACACACATATGCATATACATATATACCTACATAGGTAGTGAGGGAGTGTATTATCATATTCATGACCATAATATGCCGGAGTTAATGACGCGGTTGTCAGTCGAGACAAGCATTGCGGACTTCGTGTACTTGAATCCCAATTGACGTCACAATCACGAGCGAGTGGCAATCAGATGACAACCTTAACTTCATACATGTGTGTGTAGTGCGCCATTCTATGGAGTAACCGACGTGTGATGTTTTCTTCAACAGATTACACTCATCCAAAAGAAAAAAGTAGTCTAAAAATCTCAGTGCACACGTATATACACTTAGAATGCAATTATATCTAGCGTGCATGAACTTCATTGCAGAAAATTTGATCGTCTCCAAGAGATCTGCGTGCACGATCAGAACATATCCCGGTGCGGTGATGTGGCCTCTCTCTGCCCACGCGTGCGCAGCCTCGACGTTTCGGCCAATTTGTTTTCCAACTGGCGAGAGATCATCACACTCTCCGCTCAACTGCCTGATTTGACAGAACTTGATGTCAGGTAAACACAAATAATAAGGGCCTTATAGAAAAACGTTACTTAACTTTAACCAACGTCTTAAATTCTCTGTCTTCTTTGCGCAAATGTCATTACGTGTCAGCGAGAAGTTGACAAAATATGTTAAGCATTGCTTAAAGTTAAGTAACGTTGTTCGGTAAGACCGTAAGTAATTATATTAACTTTTACAGTAATCTGACAGGGGTTTTTGGCTTTTAGACTTTACTAAGGCATTCGACTCGCTACTATGACTGTCTAAAAATATTGATAGCGAAAATTTGTACAAGAACACATCACAATCATTCGCAATAATTCATTTAAAAGTTCTGTTATTCTGTCAATACATTTCTTATATAGTTTTTGTTATTGTTCCAGCAAAAACCGTATGTCCATTGATATGACAACAGATACACTGAAGCAGTTTGCGGCGAACTTTACCTCACTGGAGAAACTTAATATCTCTGTTTGCGACCTCGACTGGACCGATCTACTTGCTCTCTCACATTTGTTTCCTAATGTAAGTAATATAAATAAATAAATAATAATTATATAATACTTATAAACCTAATACGTAATAAAAATACGTAAATAATAAATATATTATACTTGTATGTAGACAAGTGTGACAGAAGAAACACTGAATGAAATATTCACGCAGTTTGTACTGCATTTCAGTTAAAGGAGTTAATAGCAGCTCACAACAATATAAAGTACATGTGTCACCCTGCAACACTCGCTTCTCTCACCGTGCTGCGGCTCGACGGCAATCCGATCGACTCCTGGTTCGAGGTCAGCAATCTAGGTGAGGAATGAATCTTAGTAACAAAACAACAGACATAAAACACACAGTCAGACACCAACACACAATTATAAAGCGAGAAAGCATGGTACTTAAAATGTTTAACACGCGTGAGTAACACATTTTTTTATTATAAACATAGGGGACCAAACGGGCTTTATCAGCCCGGTGAGTCACTGCGACCTTTAGAAATCTATTGTGACATCCCCTGTCTCTTTACAGCATCTCTCCAAGTCCTATGCTGATCATATAGGCAGTGATGGCCTTGGGGTAGGAGGAGGTTTTGATCTCATCAGGTGAGATTAGGTGGATTCCAAGGTTCCAGCTTCTACTTTGGTGCAGATGCTCGCATTCGCACAGGATATTTATGGGCGTTTCGTCCTTTGTGCGACAAAACCTGCAGTGAGCTCTCCTAGGCTATATTTAGATGCAGCTTGCAGTGTCCACTGAGGGTTCTAACAAGCAAGCCCTGCTTAAACGTAGTGCTTCCCTAGATAATTTCCCAGTGAAGTCTGCCATAAGCAGCATAGAGTGTCTCTGGCCGGGGCTACTTTTCCAGAGCTGAGTAACACAAGTAAGCTTAGAAAAAAAGTTCTATTTCAAATAAAAATAAATCTAGATCAAACTTGGTTTGTTCCGTTTGAAAGCTATGATACCACAAGACGTTTGAAAGCTAAGATACACACGTGAAACTTATAACACCCACTTATATTTCGGTCGGGAGCTAAAAACAGGTAAATTTAAAATGGGAAATGATGCAGATTTATTACTTAATTGTCTTTTTTGTTTGTTTCCGTGAGCAAAACGATACAAGATCTTCGAAAACCTGTATTTTAGGGAGATTTCGGACAAGATTATTGTCCAATGTTGCCGAATTCGGCACCCACGTTCCCCCCGTGAGTTCCGTTGGCCTTGACGTCACTACGTTACCGCTCTTGATTCCCTTGTGTGTGCGTGCGCGGTGCGTGTATACTATACACTTCGCGTATATGTTCTATGTGCGAGCTGTATACTGCGGCTGCCTTTATAAACAACTATAGTATATTTGACGCCTTCACTGCTTCTTCATCGCATTTATTTCATTGCGCAGGTTATATGAAAAGTCTGAAGGTGCTAAGTCTAAACGACTGTCAGATACAAGAGATAAGGTTCCGTGATGACGCAGAGAGATCCGACTTGTTTGAAGATCTGGAAGTGCTGTTCTTGAATAGGAACAGGATTAATGATGTGAGTTATTATTTCTTTATTTCAGTTTAAACCAGTGGCGGATTTACACTTTTGCCGCCAGTATGCTATTAAATTTTTGCCGCCCCAGGGGCTGGGAAATGCCGGCAAAAATTAAATCCTCTGAAATCTGCAACCCCTCAAAGACGCTGCCGCCCCTAGGCCGCGGCCTATACGGCCTATTGACAAATCTAGGACTGGTTTAAACATATAACTAACAGACATGGTCCAATACATTATTTATACGTTACAAGTTACAGCTAAGATAGGCTAAGAGTATAGGCATAAACCTACCCATCCCATCGAAGAATATGTGCCAATTCAGTTGAGCGAGTAAATCGTTTAAGGTTAATAAATCGTGGCGTAGGCGCATCGCGTGCGTGAAAAGTACGCAGGCCAACAGGCTGTTCGAACAGGGATTGATGACAAATATCAACATTTGTTGTATTTATCCGTACTCATTCAAAGCTTAGACAACCTCCAGACGGTAGAAATCGCTTTTATCTTCCTCTTGCATAACTTAAAAAAAATGTAAGTAGTTATAAATGCATATATAAAAGGCACGGACCCTGGAGTCTGTGGAGAATAAATTTGTTAATAAAAAAAAAAAAAAAACGCTTTTAGCCATAAAGGAGACTTTTAAACCTCTCTAATGCTTTATCTTGTATTTATGCTTTATTCTTGTAGATAAAGTGTTATTGCGTTATATTATCAGATTGTATACTTTGGTTAATTTTATGCAATATGATTTTCTACAGTAGATTCGTCTTTATTGCACTAGTAGCACTACACAAGGTGACATAGGTTTTTGGCTACATTTTTTTTTTTTTGATTTGAAACATCTATTGGCGCGTCTTGGAAATAAAATCAACTCGTATGCCGTGACGGAAAATGGAATGACGCTCGTTCATGCCTCCACTACGTTACCGCTTTCTACTCCGATGTATATGTGCGTTCGCGTATGTATGTATATATATACACTTCGCTACTTCTATATGTGACGTTGTACACTGCATATGCCTATTATTGGACGCATTCACCACTTGTTCTGTATTTCTGACAATATTTTCCTTTTGTTTCATATCTGCCAGGTATCCCATGACATCTAACTTTTTTTATATGGAAGTCGTGTTAGTTTTTTTTTTTAATTAGTACTATACATATTTGGTTTTGAAATGTACTATACCAATTAAAAAGTTCCGGGAGCGTAGTGGTGAGACCGTCTGACTTGCGATCCGCAGGTCCTGGGTTCGAATCCCATGGCACGCACCTCTGTCTTTTCGAAGTTATGTGCGTATTGTTGATTGCCGCCAACTTCAAACGGTGAAGGAAAACATCGTGAGGAAACCTACATGTCTGAGAGTTCTCAATGATCTTGAAGATGTGTGAAGTCTGCCAACCCGCACTTGGCCAGCGTGGCAGACTATGGCCTAACCCTTCTCACAATGAGAAGATGGCCCGTTCCCAGCAGTGGGACAGTTTGTACAAACAGGGCTGATAAAAAAAAATAAAAAAATACCAATTAATATTATAAAAATGGAAGTAACCTTTTCATAAAATCAAACGGCTGAATCGATCGTTATAAATTTTGGTACAGGGACAGCTGTGAACCTGAAGCGGACATAGGTTACTTTCACAGACATAGTAGATGAAGCATGCGACTTCATTTATATGAAAACCTTGCGTGCCACATTTTTGGTATCGACTGTGACGTTACACAAACGATTTTGTTATGGAATGTTCCATCCGCTCTAAACCTATTCAACCCAATGCCTTCGCCGCGCTTGTACGGTAGCAACTAGTTGACAATACATATAACGAATTAATAAATAAATAAATATTTGTGGACATTTCACACAACACCATCTAGCCCAAACTAAGCAAAGCTTGTACTATGGAACTAGATGGCTGATAGAATACATATATACTTTTTTTGTTGTAAATATATACATATGATACATAGAAACACCCAGACACAGAACAAACATCCATGCTCATCACACAAATGTTTGCCCTGGGTGGGGATTGAACCCACGACCTATCAGTTCAGCAGGTAGACGTAAACACACTACCAACTGAGCCACAAGGCCAGTCAATAATAGTTAATTGGAAGTATATATCACCCGAAATTAAATAATCTTAGGTCGTCAACTGCGACTTTTACCATACTTGTTGACACGTTAGGTACATACACTTGGGGTATCTATAAAAGTGTATGGTTACTTTTTATTGCCATCATCATCACCGTTTTCAATCATTGCAGGTGAAATCGCGGGACGCAACTAGTATTTATATATAAAAACTTTTTTGTTCCAGTGGAGATCAATAAGCGAGCTGAATAAAATACCCCATCTTAAGAAGATGTACTTCCTCAAGAATCCAGTGCAAATTAACGAAGACTATGATACTGGCTCACAGATGATTATCGCGAAAATTGGCTCTCTACAGGTAAATTTATGAAAATGAAAAAAAAAATTAAATTTATTTATTTACAACTTACTTTGCTAAAACAACTATATCTGTCGGTTGCCTTACTAGGCGCTAGAGGTGTTATATTAGGATCGTATATTTGTATTCCTATTATCGAATATATTAACGCTTAGCCAATATTATGTTATCTAACCTATTACTGGGTAATAGTCAAATAATAGTGAGAACTTATCATTTAATTCGTTCATCACACCTCCACTAGACGCCTAGTATGCGCAGCCTGTATCAAGGCAACCTATACGCCTGATTACAATATTGAATTAAAACAACCTCTTCAACAAGAATCTTTTATGTCTTTACCCGACTGCGTAAGAAGCAGGGTTGCGTTTTTGTTTGTTCATTTTTCAACATTTTTTGGTATTTAAAAGAAAATCTTTTGAAAAAAAATATTCTTCTATCACAAACTTAACTGAAAAAAAGCTGAACAAGTTTTGACACTTGTTCTTTACTTGACAGCTGGCATTTTGTAGGTAGCGTATTTTTTTTATATCTGAGCTTGACTCCAAAGTTTAAGGCAAATACTTTAGGTTTTCGCGATTATTACGCAATATACTTTGCAGCAAATGCTAAACGTCAGGCCATAAAATTATGTAAAATATATGCCATAAATCCGTTAATATCTGTCGCTTTCGCCACCGCTACCGCTGCCCTCTGCCTTTTTGGTGCACCTTTTTATAAAAAAAATATACATTTGTTTCATTTCAAATAGTATGTATTTGTTTTTGCCAGGAACTGAATGGCTCAATAATAACCCCGGAGCACCGTCGCGGCGCGGAGTACGACTACATGAAGCGTTACGGCGCGGAATGGAAGACGTCACGGGATGATGCCGCGGCGGCGCGCGCGTTTGACACCGAACACGCCCGCTTCCAACATCTCATAGACAGTGAGACACTTTGCTTCCTTATTCCGAAACTAGATGGCACCACTTTTTATAGATTTAATTCATAATACATTTATTTGCGCATATGGTTTACAAAGGTGGTAATAAAACCTTTTAAACCTATATGATCCCTGAGTGTCATTGGTTTTATTTTTACTAATAATAAATACCTGGGTGACCGAGCTCCACTCGGATTTTGTATGACTGAAAATACGAGCAAACCCGGGTTCACAAAAAATGAAACCAAGCAAGATCGATTTGTCGTCCCCTAATCAACTACAAACAAGATTTCATTAAAATCATTGGAGCCGTTTCCGAGATTCAGATTATATATAAACATACTCGTATATACAAGAATTTTAATGTTCGTTTAAAGGTATTAGATATATTATATCTCTCGCTAAAACAAAAAAAAGACGTGTGGCACTCGGAGACTGCCGCGGTAAAGCTATTGCATAATAGCTTTACGCGTGGTGTGTTAGGTTATTTTCGTTACGGAATTTCTGGATTCGGTCTCCACGCTCAAGGCCCGCGATAGAAGCTATGCAATAGCTTAATAAATGCGTATTATCATAACCTCTAACGAACTATGTTCGTAATGAATAAGTGATTTTACTGGAATTATTCTAAAGAAAGCGCATTTATAATCTTTTACAGCGTTTTTACGCATACTTACTCAAAAAAAACGTACACTCAACAACGTAATGAAATCCTAAGTTAGACTTCAAAAACTGCTATAGTTTTGGTAATTTTTTTAAATCTTTTAATTAGTCATTATAATCTTTGTTACAGAATACGGCATACCCGACGATAGTCTTCTCGTTAAACAACCAAAAAACACGACCCTCACCTCGCAACTACTACAAATCACACTCCGCGACGAAACTGGCAACACATTTCAAAAGAAATTCCCCTCAACAATGGCTGTGCAGAAACTGGTAACACTGGCTCAGAGATACTTCTCGAAATATGGACACAAAGGAACGCCCACTTTACATCTCCTGGACGAACAATTGCAAGGGCGCGATATAATTTTGGACAATAATATGAAAGATTTAACATACTTTTCTATAAAAAATGGCGATGTTATTTTGGTGCGCTTCAGTTAATTTTATGAAATTATGGCAATATTGGTTGTTTGCGATCTCGTTGAAAGGTACTACATCTGTGACATGTATTGATTCCTCAAATATGCTTGGTTAGTCTGTTCGGAGAGAACTAATGTGGCATTGTGGACAGCAGTCCTTATTTCATTATTATACTGGCCTTGCAGCTCAGTTGGTAGTAGTCTGCTTACTAAGCCGTAGGTCATGGGTTCGGTCCCCACCCAGGGCAGACATTTGTGTGATGAGCATGGATGTTTGTTCTGTGTCTGGGTATTTCTATGTGTCATAAGTATGTATTTACAAAAAAAGTATGTCTTCTAGTTCCCATAGTACAAGCTTTGTTTAGTTCGGGCTAGATGGTGTTGTGTGATATGTCCACCAATATTTATTTATTTTGTTAGACTACCAACACAACCGAAACCTTTGAATGTCGCTTTGTTTTATTTTCCTAAACTCGTGTTATTTCGAATATCAATTATGTAAAAATAGTGGTGTTCATTAAGAGTTTGAGCAAGTGTGTGAGGGTGGGCTAGTGAAATAAAGCGATGGAATCTATCTTTTCACGTTGTCGTCAAATTCCATAGAAGCTTCCAGTAAATCCACCACCACTTTATTGAAAGGTGACGAGGACCTGACCGTGACATCTTTCACTTTACATTGACTATGACTCTGTTGACGAAAACTTAAACTTAAAACATATTTGTTGTCAGTAACAAATATGTTTTAAGATTTAAAAAAAAAAACTTCACGCTTCTATTCAAATTACCTAAAACTGTGAATATCGCGCCACAATCGCATAAACAACGAGTAATTCAGTACTTTCCGAAAAATCACCGAGACAACGACAACTATAATAACAAGGTAAGAATGACAACTTGATTGACCAGATTCTATACTTTTGTTCATTATTGCCAGTATATCATGTCAGTGTATATCCATGAAGTGATTTAGAAAAAAGGTCCTGGCGGCTAGACATAGCTGGTGTTGTGTGCCTCGGCTTCGCCCATTATACATAATTCACCATGTTCTATTGACTGATTTTTGTTTATTTGACTATTTATTTCTTTATTATTAAATAAAGAAATAAAAATAATTTTATAAAAATGTTTTAATTTATCGTATTATGATTTTTTTTTAAATTATTAATGGCTGAAAACATAGTTTGCCATAAGCCGAAAAGGAAAATAAAAATATAGGATCTAACAAGTGGCGCCATCTACTTTGTTAAAATGTAAAACATGTAAAACATTTTGGGTTTGTAATGAGATCGCAGAAACAAAAGCGCATTTCCCCGTTAAAATCCTAGAGCTTTGTAAATATTGTTCCAAATTGTACCTGTATTTATTCCGATATCATTTTTCTGAATAAAAAAATTACCGATTATGTATTTTAAACGTATTTTTCATTTATTAATACATAAAGATTAAGATAAGAAACATAGTAAGAGCAAACCCGATATTTCATTAGTTAGAGAGACGGTTCAGAGACAGGTGGCGCGTGGTTGGCAGGTGTTTTTTTTAATATAGTTTATATTTTGATAACAAAGTTAGGTTAGGTATATAAAATAAATGAATGTGCAAACGTGAAAATGTCGACGTTTGATAAATGTTCAAACGTCGACATTTTCACGTGTCGGTCAAAATAACAGATACAAGAGTAACAATTACGGCCAAAAATTGGGTGACATCTTTTTATAAAAAGGTTTCACGTGCGAGCGACACCCAATACGATAAAGCGACGAATGTGCTTTTAATAATCATGCGTATTTTTGATTTCATGAAAATAATAGTACTAGTATATATTAACAATAACTGTTGTTTTTATACATGGTTTTACTTTGACCGAAATAAACATCCAAATGTAAAAATTTCCACTTTTGGATATTTATTTACATACCTATCATAGATATCAAAATATAAATTATTTTCATTAATTGTGTAATAGTGTCATCATGAGGCTAAAACGGATATTTATCGAAAGTACATTAATTACTTCATAATATATCTAGAAAAAAAGGAGTCGCGTGCAAGCGAGACGGCGGTGTTACCAGACTCTACGCCTTAATACATTGTAATGGTGTTCTCCAGTGTTCTCATAAGGCAAAATATACCTATTTATCAAAATTACATTAATAAACTTAGCATCTAAAAAAGGTGTAGCGTGCGAGCGAGACAGTAGCGCCACTCAACTCTGGGCCTTAAAATGTGTATCTACCTAAATTATGTAATTATATCAAAAAATCATCTTTTCGAGCGAATAAACAATTCCAACATATCGAATAGTAGACTGGTCTTGTCAAAGCAGAAGATTATTATGGAAATGTATTATAACAGCTGTGACCTCAGATGCGTCACTAAACAAATTGAATAGAACACCTGTTACGCCTCTCCAGTAAACTACACAATTTTCAGTTCATAAGTTTTCGTATTTCGTCAAGTAATGTGAGATCAAGTTACCAATTTTCACAGATTACAAAAAATATAAATATTACGTTTAATAAAATGTGACTGATTGTGTTAGGTTAAAACTTTTTTGTTCGAAATTAAAAATATACCTGACTTTTCGCGCGCAATCCTCAAGCATAACTTTTTCCTTCACGGATATAAAACCTATTTTGTTGCCATAGCGAATCAATCTGGCCATACATGATCGCTACTGGCAACCGTTGTGTCAACAAAAAAAATAATTTCTGTTTACAAATGTCGCGAGTCAAATAAATTGCATTGGAAAAGTGATTTTTCGTTGGAATTTCTCGATTTTAAGTTTAAAGTGATGGGTAATTGTTTAGCTAGTGTATTTAGGCGTAAGAATGTGCGTCGACACATAGTCTTGATTCTTATCGGATTGGATAACGCGGGAAAGACAAAAACTGTGAATAATTTGGCTGGTGAGAAAGATGACAAGGTTTTGCCGACTGTGGGTTTTAAGGCTGTGAATTTAGTGCATAAAGATACGCCGGTGACCATCTACGATTTAGGTGGAGGGCCGCATTTTCGTCAGATTTGGGGCCAATATTATAGCGAGGTACATGGCGTGATATTTGTTATCGATTCGAGTGATTTTTCACGGTTGGACGAATGCCGGACTGTGTTGGAAGAGGTTTTATCACACGATAAAATTGCAGGTAATGTTTATTTTGTTACCTACTTTATACTTAGTAAAAAACGTGTTTGCAGTTTTATGAGGATTGTCATAGTTACCAATAGAGATGGGGAAATGCTACTTGAAAGTGGGTAGTTCTCGAATAAGTCCGAAGGCGATATTTGATAAAAAAAATGAGGATTAGTTTCTCCTCGAGTTACTTTTTATTGCAAGCCGTAAGAAAATATCCAAATAATAGCAGACCCTTTTTTATATGAATAAAAATCAGTTCCCGAAATATAATATGTAAGCGCATAACTTCTATGTTCATGATTGTCAGAACAGGGTTTGTACGAAAGAAAATCATCACCATAGGTTAGCCCAACATAGTTTCTAAATTTCTTAACCCCCGACCCAAAAGGAGGGTGTTATAAGTTTGACGTGTGTCTGTCTGTGGCACCATAGTTTGGGTGAACCACCGATTTTGATATAGTTTTTATTTGTTTCAATATTTCAAACAAAATCGACATAATTAATCATGAAAGTTATTAGCTATAGTTACCTAACTATTTAGTAAATTACTGTTTTTTCTGTTTTCATGCTGAATTTGGAAATTTAAGGTACGGTAGTGAGTTTACTAGGCAGGCACATAATCATTTGTTACTTGTCAAGTAAAAAAAAGGTAATCATCATTGCTATCTACCCTCGTATGTCCACGGTAGATTTCACTTTGCAATTAATTCCTTATCGGGTTTGTTAGCGTGTCTGTGATAACATTACAAATGTAAGCACGTACGTAATTAATTTTTAATAAAAACAACATCAAAGCTAGCCGACAGTGGCTAACTACTTTAAAATTTAGCTAATATTGTAAAAGCGATATTAATGTCTGTTTGTTACCTTTTCACGACTGTAATTTAAGCCGAACAGCAATTAAGCTTCGCGACAAAAAAAATCTACTCGTTTTGTCGTGCGAGAGCGTGACAAGATTACGAAGATGTATAGAGACTATCCCTTTTACACTCCACAAAAAGAAAAGGGAAAAATTTGTCGCGGCTCGCTTCAGTAATTTTTAGCTTAGATCATAAATGTGTATGCATCGACGGTTTTTTTTTCTTCCAAATTTCGTTATAATTCCGAAGTTAAAAAATTAAAACCAAACAGTAGAGGCATAGTCATTAAATGTTTCAATTCAAAAATAATGATCGAAATTGGATAATATTTAGGGGTAGAAAACAGTTTTTCTCCTGTTGTATGAAAAACGCGTAATTTGCTGGCAAAAGATCGTGCGACAATGTTTAACTTTAACTATATTTAACAGACTTCAAAAAAGGAGGAGGTTCACAATTCATCGGAATCTTTTTTTGTACCTATGATTCCCGATTACACGAAGACCCCTGGACCGATTTGAAAAATTATTTTTTGTTTGAAAGGTTACTTTCCAGGTGGTCACATAGAATTTTTATCGGCATCGGTTCTGTATTTTGGTTTTTATAATGAAATAAATAGAAAAAATGTCATCCAAGTAAACGAATTGTGTATTTTAAAGTCTTTAGTTTTTTAAACGATTACTTGTATGCTATCTTAAGCTATTTATGCGTAGGTAAACCAGTGTTGGTGCTAGCCAACAAGCAGGACAAATCAGGCGCCCTAGATGATATCGATGTCGTCGAGAAACTTAACATCGAACCGTTGGTTAATAAGTAAGTTACTAACATATCACTTATTCATCGTCTTCATCAGTCCACTTTGGTACATATTTAAGGTGATAAGTTAACAATTCGGCTGTATATAATTTTTGTTTGGAGTTTTGGCGGGAACGTTATGGAAACACGTTGTTGTTTTACATGTGTTTGATTAAGTGCGTGAGCGTGGACAAGTGAAATAAAGTGGCGAAACATGTCCTTTCACGTTGTCGGCAAAACTCCATAGAAGGTTCCAGTAAGGTCGCCATCACTTTACAGAAGCACGACTCGAATTTGAAAATGACTGTATACGTGACTTACATTGTGAGTATAACATTTATGACTTGTTTTATTCAATAGACTTGAAGAAATATTAATACTTGACACTGGCAGATGTTCTAAGCGGGTCCAAATTATTTTTTTTTTTCTTTCACGCTTGTAACCGTTTAACTCCGTCATATATAAATCGTTTTTTTAAGGATATACTTTCAGATTGGTACCATAGAAATTTCATCAAAATAGGTCCAGCAGTTTGGTTTAAAAAAATGCCCATTTCGATGTCGGTTTTTTAAACTATTATTATTGAAAAGCGCGCTTTTCGCAGTTCTCTGAAGAGGACTCGCCGTTGTCAGGTAACAGTTTCGTTCCAGGCACAGACTTCTTATTCTGGGTATCTGTGATTCCAGGCTACTTGTCATCATCGTTTGTCATCGCTAGGTACCCTGGTGCAATCACGGAGCGCAACCAGTACTATTATCAAAGCGAGAGTAACTTAGTCTTTCTGTCTGTTCGTTACCTTTTCAATATCAAACGGTTAATCCGATCATCGTTATGAAATTTGACATATTCTGAGAACCTGGAAACGGGCCTAGGATATATTTAAACATCAACATCTTCCATTAATATGCGGGTGAAACCGCGAGGCACAGCTAGCACACACATATAGGTACTCTAAAAATATTACCTGCTTTCCTTACACAGTTGAGTCAAAAAAAAACTACGACGTGTATCTTTACAGATATCGTTGTCCTACTCTAGTCGAGTCCTACAGCGCCCAAACGCACCAACCTCGATCGAAAAAGCCTAAAATCGACCCCGGTCTCCGTAAGGGCTACCACTGGCTCCTAAACTATATAATCAGACGCTACGGGGACATAAACTTACGAGTACAAACGGATATACACGCTGACTTGGAGCGTAGGAAGCGTATGCTGAATAAGGCGTCTAATACGACATCTTTCAGCGATGAGATCGGTACCCAAACTGGTTTTGAAAACCCCACTTTTAGTAAAAACTTTGAAGAGGACAAAGTGAGTAAAGTAAATGAAGGTGTGATTGTTGTGAAACCGATCGCTAATAGTGTCGATTCTACGATTACGATCGAGAGTATGGATTCTGAGAGTACTAGTGCCAAACCTAAGGTAGGTAAAGTTTACATTTACTAATATCATCATCATCATCTCAGCCATAAGAAGTCCACTGCTGGACATAGGCCTCCTCCATGGATTTCCAAAAAGACCGATTGGAAGCGGCTTGCATCCAGCGTCTTCCCGCCACTTGTATGAGGTCATCTGTCCATCTCGTGGCTGGTCTTCCTACGCTGCGCTTGCCGGTACGTGGTCTCCACTCGAGAACCTTTCGGCCCCATCGGCCATCATCATCATTTACTAATATGCTTCATTTTTATTTTTTATTTTTATACATTACGATTGACAACCAACACGCCTGATGTTAAGCGAGTGGCCGAGGATGGAGCTCGTCGATTGTCGAAGTCGATTCACTCTAGCCTTGAAAATTCCATAAGATTGGTTTATTCACAGAGTAAAATGAACAAAGGTTTCCGCTATGAAAACTAACGTGGTTGTTACACATTTTCATTTTGAACAATACGGCTTACTCACGTCTATTTTTGAGCCGAGTTCTCCTTTTGAAAAAGACCGCCGTATGCGGTTGAAACTACAGTCGGAGAATTCGGCTCAAAAATAGACGTGAGTACTGAGTAACCCGTTTGTTCAAAATGAAAAAAGATTCTGCGTTAAATGGAAAAAAAAATCGCTCTCTGGATGTTTGTTCATACTCGCACAGATCTTGCACTTGGTACATGCCTTTGATTCAGAATTCGAAATCTATATCTCCGTCTCTGTCATTCTCTATGGAAATGACAGAGACGGAGATATAGATTCCGAATCCAAATGAGTTCTGAATACACCTACTGATCGTATTTTAAACGAATATTGACGAAACCTGAAATCAGTCATTTTGATTCAATAAATGTTGCTTCTCATGTGATCAGTAAGCATTAGTAGGAAGTCTAGAGATTGCAACCCGGTATGTTTCTCAACCCGGCCGGGCCCGGTATCATTTGTCGTCAACCCGGGTTGGCGGGTTGATGTGTTAGCGATAAAACCGTTAAAGTATTTTATGAAAATTATAAAAGAATGGAAAAGGACAATGATTCAAGGTTACGAATTAATATTTATTTCAAACTAGCAAATCAACAATAATCAGTCTCACTCAAAGTCTCAAAAATCTCTGATTTAATACAGAATTGATTACTTTTACTTATGGACGGAATAGTAACAAAAGTATTAGTAATTATTAATTTTTATAAGTTTAAGCAAGCAGGTCTTTCTCTTTACTCGTTATAGTGTCCATTTGAAACATAGTATTAGAATAAGAAACTAATAAAGCTTAAAGCACTAAACTTGTCATAACAACTTAGATTAGATAGATAGATAAACTTTGGTAGCTTTGGTATTTGGTATAAACAAAACAAATTCTTATTGGCGCGTGGCAGCTCGCAGCGGTTGTCATGCGAAATTTCTAGGATTACGCGCTCCCTCCCGCGCCGCGGTTTTCATACCTACCGGGCCCGGCTTGCAATCTCTAGTAGGAACCTAGTTTTAAACTCATGAATTACATTTCACCCCGTATGGCACGGAATTCTATCCCCACTTGTGTTTGTGTTTTGACATTGTCACTTGTCACGTTGTTTCCATTAGCTGTCTCCATTATTCGGACGCGCGAGCAATTCGACCGTCACGGAGACAGTGAGGATAGAGCTGGAGCCGCGAAACGAATTCCGTAAGCTGTCCCCCATCGTGAGGAACAAGAGTGGGGGGAACCAACATATCGATTTCATGAATCGGCCGCAGTCTAGCCCCACTTTTAATAAGGTTAAGGTAAGTTCTTTGAATGTCGCTTATTTTGTCCACTATTCAACTATATTTTTAGGCCGAGCGTCCACTGGTGGAATTTGACGTGTCCATTACTCAACTGTCAACTCTATTTTAGACCGAGCGTCCACTGGCCCACCAGTGGCGTCAACAAAAATTGTACATAAGCTGAACACACTTCATGTACAACAAGTCAAATTACTTGTTACATCCACTATTCAACTCCATTTTTAGGCCGAGCTTCCAATGGTGAAATTTGGCATATTTTATCCACATCAGTTGAACTCTGTTTTAGGCCGAGCGTCCACTCGTGGAATTTGACTTGTGTCCATTACTCAATTGTCAACTCCATTTTATACCGACGGTCCACTGGGCCACCAGCGGCGGCCACAAAAATTGTACATAAGCTGAAAAGCACACTTTATGAAACAAAACAGCTTATCCGGAACCATACAAAAAAATCACGTCAATATTAATTTAGTCTACCTACCTACCTTTATTAGTAACCTTTATATTTCCAGCAAGAGCCCCAAAGTAACTCATCGACGATTGAGGAATACGTGCCGTCCGAGCCTACGTATGTCGTAGATACCCGCCACCGCACCTGGGACGGACAGTTGGACAAACATCGCGTGAAGCTGGATGACAACGAGATCACGCTCATGCAGAGAGAAATTGTGCTCACTGAGAGAGGTGGGCTTATCAAGATCTTTGAAGGGGATGGGGTAATTGTGCTCACTGAGAGGTGGGCTTATCATGATCTTTGAAGGAGATGGGGGTAATTGTGCTCACTGAGAGAGGTGGGCTTATCATGATCTTTGAAGGGGATGGGGGTAATTGTGCTCACTGAGAGAGGTGGGTTTATCATGATCTTTGAAGGGGATGGGGTAATTGTGCTCATTGAGAGGTGGGCTTATCATGATCTTTGAAGGGGATGGGGGTAATTGTGCTCACTGAGAGAGGTGGGTTTATCATGATCTTTGAAAGAGATGGGGGTAATTGTTATCATTCAAATATGTAGCGTTATTGCAATCGTGGATAGTGAAGTAATAATTGTGATTCAGGGAGATAGTTTTATCTATCGGAAACGGCTCCAACGATTTTCATGAAATTTAGTATGCAGGGGGTTTCGGGGGCGATTAATCGATCTAGCTATGTTTCATTTTTAGTGAACCCGGGTTTGCTCGTATTTTCAGTCGTAAAAAAATCGAGTGGAGCTCGGTCGCCCAGGTACCTTATTTTATACATTGACAAACTCGTGACGTGAATTAAAAAATAACTGTTTAAGTTAAACGGTTTTATTCATCTAAAGAAAGGCAAATTCAATGACGTAGTTAATGTACCTATTTATTAAATTCTACTAGAAAAGCCTTTTCATTTGATACCTATATTGGGAGGCTTGTGAACAAATATGAAATCCGCCATTTTGTGGCGGCGGCCATATAGAATTTAGAATGATACTAAATATATTTCATTGTATTGTCACTTAAACTAAAGGCGTGTACCAAATATCAGATCAATCTGTCGACAGGAAGGGGGTCAAATTTCGATGACTATATTTGACCTAAAAAACAACAACATCAAGAACAAACAGGGCAAACTAAAAACTATTTTAAAAAAATGCATAATATTCTTGTACTTAAAGCAAAATAGAAAGGGGAACACTAACGTAACAAATCCCCAATAAGTCACTGTATTGTTAACGCCTACAGATTACACAACCAAGACATGCGCCTACTCGGACGTGACAGTGGGCGCGGCGACGCTCCCGGCGCTTCTCTCCCCGCGACCTGCATCCGCTTCGCAGATCGTGCGGCGACAACTGGAGCTGGGGCATCAGTACCCACGCCGTAGGCTATCCCTCAGATGTGAGTATACTACAACTAGCTAGCACGTGCTGAATATACTGCGACACATGCGCCTACTCTGACGTGACAGTGGGCGCGGCGACGCTCCCGGCGCTTCTCTCCCCGCGACTTGCATTCGCTTCGCAGATCGTGCGGCGACAACTGGAGCTGGGGCATCAGTACCCACGCCGTAGGCTCTACCTCAGATGTGAGTATACTACAACTAGCTAGCACGTGCTGAGTATACTGCGACACATGCGCCTACTCTGATGTAACAGTGGGCGCGGCGACGCTCCCGGCGCTTCTCTCCCCGCGACCTGCATCCGCTTCGCAGATTGTGCGGCGACAACTGGAGCTGGGGCATCAGTACCCACGCCGTAGGCTCTCCCTCAGATGTGAGTATACTACAACTAGCTAGCACGTGCTGAATATACTGCGACACATGCGCCTACTCTGATGTGACAGTGGGCGCGGCGACGCTCCCGGCGCTTCTCTCCCCGCGACTTGCCTCCGCTTCGCAGATCGTGCGGCGACAACTGGAGCTGGGGCAACAGTACCCACGCCGTAGGCTCTCCCTCAGATGTGAGTATACTACAACTAGCTAGCACGTGCTGAGTAAATGGTGAGTGAGATATAGAAAAAATGGAATGAATCTACCCGCTCGAACAAAATTGCAACACCCTACTACCCTCTTTATAAAACTTTTTTTTTGCCACATTATGTACATAATGTGGCAATAAAGAATTGAATTGAATTGAATGGATAAGGGTCAACGTAAATGAACCTAAGTATTTAGACCAAATCGAAGACGTTTTAAAGAAAGGTCTTGATATGAACCGCGGCTGCTTTTATCCAATAATAAAAAGGCGTGATTGTAAGTATATAATATATGTATTGTAAAATGTTTTGTAATTATTTCCAGACATGCACCGCAATAAGACTTGTCCGACGCGCGCCTCCATGCTCGTCTACGAACCGAAGGCGCCGCAGCGCCTTGACAAGGGCGACTTTGAACACGCGCCCGTCATCAACTGAACAGGCCATACACTAATCACGATACTGATCGAGACAACATTCAATAGGGGGTATGATTACATATATGTTGTATTTATTTTATGTTATTATTTAAAAGTTTGAACTATTTTATGAAACCGTTTTCAAGAGTTGTAGTTTTTTTTTAGATAATATACGATCCCTTATCAGTATTTCCATTTTCAGATCCTTTTGATGACGGTGCTGGGAATCGTACAAAGGGATGAATACACTGTATTTTAGTTTAATACCAATGTAGTCTTAAAACTTTTATAAGATGATTGTTATTAGAAAATTAACAGGGTATTAATATAATATAAAATATATACATATTAAAACAACCTACATAGATATGATGAATTGCAGTAATGTTCAAGTAAACTATACAAATTACATTTAAATATTATTTCACTATTCCACTGTCAGCCTTTTTCACTAAACATAAGTCTTTCAAATTCAAACATCAGCCGATAAATAAAATAGCTCTAGTTAACTGCATTTCAACGTCATATCAAATAGATTAGCACGAAATTAAGATTACCGTGACAACGTAGAATCGCACAGAATTGACGTCACCATGACGATTGAATATCAAACAATCGAGGTTATATTAGTTGAGTTTGTATATTGTTTTGTTGTAGTTAATAAAGACACTTACCCGTTAAAAAAATATTTTTTTCCTTTGTTTATTAAAAAAAAAACCTGGAAGCTATTAATTGGATCAAAAGAAGCAATTATCCTAAAAATCTAAATAACACGGGTATATTTATATATATATTGCAGTTAAACCATTAAACGCAGGTACATATCTGGATCTGGAATCATTGTTTTTGGGTTACTACACTATTGAATAACATGTGCGATATTCTCACGCGGATTCAGCTTGAGTCTACCAAGCAATATATAAATATGTCGCTGCAATAAGAGTCTTGAGTCTGCGTCGAGTCGCGTCGTTTGAGCCGAAGTATTATTACACCTTTTTTTGAACAAAAAAGTATTTCTGACAGGTTCAAGCCGAATCAGCTTGAACCTAACAGAAGCAAACCGGTTCAAGTCACTTCCTTCCTTCCTTTTACTTTAACCGTTTTGAATAGATAATACAATACTTCTGAATAAATACTGTGCAGTTAGTAAGTTTCCGGCAGCCTAGTGGTGAGACCGTCTGACTTGCGATCCGCAGGTCCTGGGTTCGAATCCCACGGCACGCACCTCTGTCTTTTCGAAGTTATGTGCGTATTGTTGATTGCCGCCAACTTCAAACGGTGAAGGAAAACATCGTGAGGAAACCTACATGTCTGAGAGTTCTCAATGATCTTGAAGATGTGTGAAGTCTGCCAACCCGCACTTGGCCAGCGTGGCAGACTATGGCCTAACCCTTCTCACAATGAGAAGATGGCCCGTTCCCAGCAGTGGGACAGTTTGTACAAACAGGGCTGTTAAAAAAAAAAAAAAAAAAAATACTGTGCATCCGGCCATCATCGGAAAAAAACGTATTGTACACTTGCCAAAATGATTGTCAAGTTAGTATTCTTAGTTGGTTCTAAAAGCGTTGGCTATATTTAGAGAAAAGTTGATTCGCACTTGTCCCTACCGAGAAAACCCTTTTTAACCACCGACCCAAAAAGAGGTGTGTAATAAGTTTGACGTGTGTATCTGTATATCGGTCTGTGGTATCGTAGCTCTCAAACGGATGGAACGATTTTGATCTAGTTTTTTTTGTTTGAAAGATAATTTTGTCGAGTGTTCTTAGTTATGTTTCATCAAAAAAACTATACTATTAAAGGTCTCGGCATACATTAAGGGGTAATTTATATTTTTATTGATTATAATGCTGTGTCGACTCGGTCGCTCACGTTCGAAAAGTACGAGGCAGTACAATATTTATTCTTAAGGTCTAGATTATAGCGCGCTGCTTTCTCGCGCATTATAACGTTTTTAAACATATAAAATCATTGAGTAGGTATATAAGAACAGTATAGAGCTAATTTTTTTTATTTAGAAAGGAGAAACATTTAAAAATAAGTATTAATCAGATATCATGTAAACTGGCGACGGAATTAGAAAAAACATATATTTTCTTATTCCTCATCCAATTTCAAAGAGATCGAAGACAAACTTGTTTTTAAATATTTCTCTTGTCTAAATAAACAAATTTAGCTCTCACTTTTCTAATATCCCTATTCTGATGATTTTAAATGTTTAAAAAGGTTGTGATGCGTGAGAGAGATAGCTGCGCGCGTCGGAGTCTGTAGTTCGACCGATATCGTCCTTCGACTACAGATTATGAACTATAGACTCTTAAGTACTGTACAATAGTATTTATACATCAATGATTAAAAAAACAATGTATTACGGTTTTCTGTTACATTTGACTGATAAAATCGTTAGAAACTTTTCGCCAGGCTATATATTATAGTTATATTTTACATGTCACTGGTTTTAAATTTACTTTAAAATAATATCAATATTACTTAGTTTAAAAAAAACTTTAATTGTAAATTATTCATATAGACCAGTTGAAAGATTTAAGGGAATATAGTTTAGTTTTGTATTTTGTGTACTTACATATAAAAAGTTAATAAATGTTATGTTTAAAAAATTATAATTGTATTTTTTTAACTGCCTCATTATTTCTATTTACCTGCTTTTCTTGCGCCCAAATAACAATATCCCTAATATTATCATTTATCCTGTTCAAAATATATTTAAAATACATATCTAGGAATAATGTGTTACTAATGCGTTGTTTACACATTTCCAACTTAACCTTCCGAGATCTGTAAGGCGCGAGGAAAAAATCGCTTAATAATACGCGTCGATAAAAAAGGGACTAATCGCAGCAGCGTTGAACTTGTCCTCTCTGTCAAAAATCCCACTCTTAACTCTCCTTACAACCCACTCTAAAAAAAACTTGTCCTCTCACTCTCTCATTGACTCATGACAATAGACAGAGCGAGAGGATGCTTCTTTTTTGACCTAAATCATCGCTTATCAACGAGTAAATCGGTGGTCAAACGCGTATTAATTCGCAGTAAAAAAAGACCAGTATTAGCTATTACTATTTGTAACTTGTAATATAAAACTGATACTCCAATAAAAGTTAAAAACTCACTTCAGCAGTTGAATACCGTGTATAGCAATGAGATGTTCTCGTCACTGATATGTTGAAGAATCTCTTTATGTCTAGAAATTACGTCGATCAACAATCCGGAACATCCGGAATCTGGAACAGCGTACAGCTCTCTCTCTCTCGCATCGCAACATTTTAAACATAATGTTTTCTAGTTTCTGCGTAAATATATACATACACTTATGAAATTTGGCATGTGCTTACAAGTCCACATAGGCTAACCTATGCGGAAATTGTGCAATTCTAACAATATTACATGCATTTCAAATCGATAATCTCCTTATTTGAAGTCGTTTATTAAGAATGTTTTTGGATATAATAAAAATCCTAATGAACATAACCAAATAACTGTTCGGGCAAATGAAATAGATGGCTAACAAACTTATGAAATCAGAAACTCGTGTCGATTAAAACATCTGGAAAATCAGGCAGTTCTATGAAATGGACTGGTTAAGTAAGATTCTAACAAATGCTTTTCGGATTATAAATAGGTTACCGACTTGGACTCGCCACAACATGGTGAGTTCCTGGTTTTCTCTTCGGACTCTATCTTGGAAATGGTTAATATTACATTGGTACATTGCTTAGAGTAATCTTTGTAGAAAAAAATATTATTACTATATTTTAGTACATTTAAAAATCATTTATAGTTTATGACGCAGGATATGAACCAAAATACATACAAGTGGCAGGAAGACGCTGGATGCAGGCCGCTTCCAACCGCTCTTTTGGGAAATCCATGGGGGTGGCCTATGTCCAGCAGTGGACTTCTTGTGGCTGAGATGATGATGATGTACCAAAATTAAATAAGTTCGAATTTCCGAAAATATTCAATCTTCGTAATTTTTTATCTGATTACGTATATTTTAGGTTTAACCATGAATATCTCGGTACAGAATTATAAAATATGGATACTAAAGTATCCTGTACTTAGCATACACCTTTTGGTCCTTTGAAAGTTAAACTATTGTGGCCGAATAGGCCATTTCCCGCTGCCGGGTGACTAATCTAATAAACTCGACTTGTAACTGACATAGATCCTGGGATATACTAAATCCCGTTGGAACTCTGAAGTCCGGATCCGGAAAAGTGTAAATAACGCCTTACAGGATGTCGTAGAGAATAAATTGAAAAAACATTAATACCGCTTACATAAATACCTTAACGGACAGTGCGTCGGTTAATGTGACTTATAGTTGGACGTATATCTTCATAACACAGCCATGTTGAAGTATTTAGTTGTGATTCTAGTGATAAATCTGCTGGAATATGGGATAGGCATGAAATCGGAGAGGATAAAACACAAGTGTTTGCATTCAAGAAAAGTTATAACGGGTAATTATAGGCGGTCTAGTGGACCACGACTACGCTCCACCACTTACGCACCTAAGCTGGTACAGAAAGCTAAGTCAAACAAAGTAAATGTGGATGTACGCAAAGTAGATATAGACTCAGCATGGAAGGTCAAATCAGGAGTGAAGACAAAGAATGTCGAGCCGAGCAGGCTTGAGGTCCAAGGTGCAAGGAATTCTAACCTAGGCGAGGGAAAGGTGCAATTGAAAGCCAAACCGCGTATACCAGAAGCAGACCGAAGCGCGCGAATTAAAAAGGTAGATACGGACATATTACTACTTTAATGCAATTAGTTTACTTAACTGTGTGAGTATTTGATAAACGCTGATTAAGCGCATTTTAGTTAAACTGTTTAGTTTTGTTTTCGCACGTGCCAATTCCCATCTGACAAAGTAACAGTGAATCAGATTTTAACATGTATTATTATGGATGTATAATAAATAATACGAAAGATCAACGACGCCGTAATCGCTCAACCGGAAAAGTACCCACTTTTTTTTTTTATTTGAATATAGAAATATTCTATAATGTTTTTTAATCTATTAGATGAAATTTCATAGTTACAATATATTCTGGTCTATACTATATCGATAACAAAATTTTGTAACGTTTTCATCATCATCTCAGCCACAAGCAGTCCACTGCTGGACATAAGGGATAAGTTTTCATTACAAAATAATTTTAATGTGATAACATGATGATGTTTTAAGGTGGTACGATTTCTATACAAACACATTTTTACCAAATATGGTCATGAAGAGTAGAGTATTACGAGTACAAGCTTTAATATCGGTTTTTAATAAAGTATATACCTATGTATTATATCAGACATCTAGTTCCATAGTACAAGCTCTGCTTAGTTTGGGCTAGATGGTGTTGTTTGAAATGTCCACAAATATTTATTTATTTATTTAATGGCGGCATATCTCATTTGTGGAAGAAAAAAGTTGAGATTAATAGCAAAATTTTATATTTTTTTTTATTACTCGATAATTTTTGACAAAAAAATATTTGGATAAAATTTATTATTAATCTCCATTTAGGTGTATGTACTTACGTACCACAGGAGCTATCTGAAGCAAAATTCTCACATATTTTTTAAGTAAACAAAACAGCGCTACAGCGCTGGAATAATAATTAAATCGTTTATCTATGATTATATGATACACGATACGATTGATACTTGTAGCGCTGTATTGCATCTATGGTGTGTTTTCTCGCCAGCAATACCTACGTCGAAAGCACTCACTTCACTAGTAAGCCACTGAGTGAGGTGCAGCGCTCTCTCCGCAGTTGAATGTAACAAAGTAGCTATGAGTGGTGTATGCTCTCGTAGGTAAGTACATACAGCTCAAAGTTAATCTCCTGGTTTCTTCAAGAAATGCGATTTGCCGATTTTGCAAAAAAAATGATATTAAAGTTAATAATTTTTTATATTTTTTATACATTATAGATCTACGATTGACCACCAACTCGCCTGATGTTAAGCGGAGGTGTGGCCGAGGATGGAGTTCATCTAGAAGATATCTATTCACTCTAGCCTTGAAAATTTCAAGATAATAGGTCTCAGAAAACAGAGATGGCGGCAAAGAATTCCATTCTTGTGTAGTACGCAACAGGAATGTGGATCGATATCACTGATTACGGATATTTCATTGTAAAACTACACTTTATTCGACCATCTTTATATTCACCTTAATATGAAGATGTTTTGCTCGAGTTCCCAGTTCGAGTGCTGTTTAAAATTTATTTTTGTACAGATGTTAAAGGTGCCCCAGAAGAATGTGACAGAGTTGACGAATATGGTCAAGGAAGATTCGAAGACGCAGTATCAACCTGGCTCGGGAATCAAAGTTATCTGTTATCTTTTTGGTGTCTATGTAAGTATAAAAGGAAACCGTCGTGAGAAATTGACTGAGGAGGGTAAAAGTAAGAATCAGAAAAAAAACCTGCACTGTGTATAAAAATTCTTAAAATAAACAAGTTTCAAGTACTTATATCGGGCGTGTTATATTAATTATTATTGCAAAGCAAAAATAACATCAATTTAAATATTACTACATATAGAAACTTATTTGAAACACTTGAAATAATTAGGTAGGTATATAGGTAGGTATATTTAATATTTACCTAATCGTTGCTTTGTTTGCCCTATCTACCATTAGTAAAATTTCACTGGAGAAGAGTTTAATGTTCTACTTATTTCAAAAAGCTATATTTGTAAGTCTTGAAAATCTTTTTTTTATACATGAGTTTATATAACTCATGTATAAAAATGAGTTTCAATTCTTACAAATATAGCTTGTTCATAATAATAGAGTATTAAACTTTACTCCTGTGCAATTTTACTAAAGGTAGATAGAGGAAACAATCACTGAGGCAACGTAATGCAAACATAAATAACCATTTTACAATTACCAAAATATTCTTTTAGGCTGTAATATACTTTTGATATTAGCCAAATATAAGGATGACAGTAGGCTGACAGAGTTAAGTGGCGAAGGGCAACCGACCCTATCTATAAAAGATACAGGCAAAGAGATGCTGATGTGATGTCGAATGTACGTTTTCGCGAGAAAATATGCACGAAACCACTGATGTGTGTTATAAAGTGAAGTGATGCTATCAACAAGAATCTATGTTAAAAGAAAAACAAACTACCCGACTGCAGAAAAACGGTTTTTGCAGCATAACTTAAAATTTCTTACAACATATTTTTTTAAATAATAATTGATGAGATGGACAGATGATCTCATACAAGTGGCGGGAAGACGCTGGATGCAAGCCGCTTCCAATCGGTCTTTTTGGAAATCCATGGAGGAGGCCTATGTCCAGCAGTGGACTTCTTATGGCTGAGATGATGATGATGATGATGAATTGATAATTTGTACTTATTTTAAGTAAGATGACTTGGACTATTGTACTAGGTAATCCTATAAAGATAGCTGTAAAATGAATTAAATAAATAAATTTCGTTACGCTTGCAATGCTGTTGAGTACGTTTTTTGTGAGAAAGTATGCGTAAAATCGCTGCAAATTATTATAAATGCGCATTCTTTAGAATAATTCTAGTAAAACCACCTGTTCATTACGAAAAAGTTCGTTTGAGGTAACGAAAAAACGCATTTTTTATTTTTGCGAAAGATGTATTATTATTATTACAAAAATATAGCCTACGAACTTCTAAGTACTAAAATCTGTGGCCTATGACAATAAAATCAAATCAAATCGCACATCAAAATCGGTCAAACCGTTAAGGCTGTAAGCGATCATATAGAAACATACATACACTCGAAAAACATAACACTCAAACATACTTAAACATAACACTGCGTAAGAAACGCAGTCAGGTACTATTTTTGAGTTCAAAATTTTATAGTCCCGTCGTCGAGCTCTAATCGTATATTCATCGACATAGCGCATAGTCGGGTTTTAGTTCTATTCATACATCTTGTTTTTTTTTTCAGGTAATGGTGGTAATGCCAGGGTGGTTAATCTGGATATACAAACGAAGACAATTATTACAGTAAATTTGATAGAATCCTGACTTAACAAGTATAAGTTTAGAAAACTCAAAAAATCCCGACAAAAAGAACGGCTGAACCGATTTTGATAAAAACAAAGCCAAGAACACTCCCGACTAATTCACCTTTCAAACAAAAAAAACAACGCACACGCCATCTAGCGTCGCCGTTAGAAACTAACTATCATTAGTGGTGAGTGCCAAAAGTTGACGTATTTTACATGTGAATTAAATCTATAGTATAAAAGCTACATAAATGAAACTTTGTATGTTTTATACATGTACTAAGTACTTTTATCCTGAAAATTTGGACTCTCTAGAATTATCCATAACGAAGTTATGTTATGTTAAAAAAATATAGTCAAATTCTCCCTTTAAAAGGGTTGGAGGGTGAAAGTTACAAATATCTTAATTTTTCTGTTGTTTATGTACCAATTGTAGTTTGCATACCAAATTTCAGCTTTCTGAGACTTTAGAAAGTGCCCTATCTTTTTGTTTACACTCAGAGGGTGTACCGACAAATAGGGGTTGGAGGGTGAAAAGTAAAAATGTTTTAATTTCTTCGTTATTCATGTGTAAATATTAGCTTACACACCAAATTTCAGCTTTCTAAGACTTCAGGAAGTACTATAAATTATTGATGAAAATAACGGGATAGCCTTCAAATAGGAGTTAGAGGGTGAAAGTTACAAATATCTTAATTTTTCTGTTGTTTGTGTACCAATTGTAGTTTGCATACCAAATTTCAGCTTTCTGAGACTTCAGGAAGTGCCCTATCTTTTTGTTTACACTCAGAGGGTGTACCGACAAATAGGGGTTGGAGGGTGAAAAGTAAAAATGTTTTAATTTCTTCGTTATTCATGTGTAAATATTAGCTTACACACCAAATTTCAGCTTTCTAAGACTTCAGGAAGTACTATAAATTATTGATGAAAATAACGGGATAGCCTTCAAATAGGGGTTAGAGGGTGAAAGTTACAAATATCTTAATTTTTCTGTTGTTTGTGTACCAATTGTAGTTTGCATACCAAATTTCAGCTTTCTGAGACTTCAGAAAGTGCCCTATCTTTTTGTTTACACTCAGAGGGTGTACTGACAAATAGGGGTTGGAGGGTGAAAAGTAAAAATGTTTTAATTTCTTCGTTATTCATGTGTAAATATTAGCTTACACACCAAATTTCAGCTTTCTAAGACTTCAGGAAGTACTATAAATTATTGATATATTATTGATGAAAATAACGGGATAACCCTCAAATAGGGGTTGGAGGGTGAAAGTTACAAATGTTTTAGCTTTAGCATTATTTGTGTGAAAATGTTAGCCTACATACCAAATTTCAGCTTTCTTGGTCTTCAGCAAGTCACTTATTTTTTTGGTTAATCAACGGCAAATCGGCGTATTTTAGGTATCAATAAAATAGAAACTATAAAAGCTAGATACATACTTTCTTTTATATTGTATTAGTCTACTGACCACACTTGATCCTGAAAATTTGAACTGTCTAGTGTTATCGGGGCCAAAGCTATGACGGTCTAAAAATCCGAAAAATCGCTTCGAGTCCGACGAATCTCTTCGTGTAAAGATAGTCCCGGCCGTACGTACCCGCTCGCTCACATGGCGGGGGCACGGCCGTGCCCCCAGATATAAATTGCACAACTGTGTTCTCAACACCCGATCTACTCCACCGCCCAAGACCACACACATTCCTACAACAATCAATCACCTCCCGGTGGAATGTGTGTGATCCCCCCAAGATGTATGTATTAGCATAGAATAGAATAGATTAAATTTTAATAAAATTAGTAAATAACATCCTTGTAAATAAGTAGAAAGCAACAATAAAGGAACTTACTGTTGTATCAATACCTACTCCAAATAGTTTTTTTTTCTTTTTTTATACAAGATATATCTACGATTGACCACCAACTTATGCGACCTTTTTTTTTTTTTTTTTTTTTTTTTCGTGAGGAAATGCATTTACGCATACCCTCCGCCCCGGGGGGAGCGGCGGGTTATGTCGGGCTCGACACCAGAATGGTGCCACTACTGACTAAAACCTCACGGTGTTCCTCCTTTGCGCTTACGGCCGGACAGTGGGCACTCTCCCAGACTCTACCACTGACCAGCCACGCTAGTCCAAATGACCCCTCTCTCGGGGAGTTTTTACTCTACCCGCCTGACGACGATGTGTCGGAACACTAGACACATCGTTCATCCTCGGGGAACTCTTTATTTGGGCGGCAGACTCCCCCGAATCTACCGCCCAGAGTTCCCTTGTTTACGGAGGCAGATGGCGCTCATGCGCTAGCCGCCTACGTCCAACACGTTTGCGGCGTATGGGTTGCGACGACGGATCGTCTTCGCGCACACGCTCCGCCAACTCCTTTGATGCTATTACCTCCTCGCAAAAGTCACGCATCGCCTCCCATGATGTCTCGCTGCCAGTCACTGCAGCAGCAATGGCTGGCAGCGAGAGATCCGCCCCCACAATCGCAACAAGTCGCGCCCTCCGATTGGCCCACTCTGGGCATTCGCTCAGCGTGTGTTGCGCCGAATCCAAATTTGAACCACAATGGTGGCATGCTGAGGTGGACTCTCTTCCGGCTATCCTGAACAGGTAATCGCCAAAGCAGCCGTGACCTGTCAGGACTTGTGTGAGCCTGAAAGAGAGCACCCCGTGCTTCCGCACGACCCAATCTCTTAGGATGGGTCGGAAAGCCTCCACCGTGCGGAGTCCCGCGGTTGGTGCCGCCAATCTACGCTCCCACTCCTCCATTGCCGAATTCCGGCCTCGTCTTCGCCAACGTCTTATCACCTCAGGGGGAGGAAACTCACCCCTGGACCGTGCATTCGACTGTTGGCGGTAAATGCTCGCGAGCACCTGTGCCTCCAGGTCCCACGGTGGGGTGCCGGCCAGGACACACGCCGCCTCACAGGAGACGGTCCGATAAGCTCTGATCGCTCTGAGTGCCATGGCTCGCTGCGGCTTCCGCAGTTGAGCCAGATTACGGGCACCCAGAGCGTCCGCCCAGATCGGGGCACCGTAGAGCGCCATCGATCGGACCGCGCCCGTGTATAGGCGGCGGCAGGTCAAATTCGGCCCTCCCACATTAGGAAGCAAACCTCCCAGCGCCGCCGCAGCTCTAGTGAGCCAAGGGGCCAAACGCTTGAAGTGCTCCTCAAAGTTCCACCTGCTGTCGAGGACGAGTCCAAGGTACTTCATCGTCGACTCGACAGCGATGGAAGCACCTCCTACAATAATTTCAGCACCAGCTGGTGGTGCCTTCCGAGGCCCGTGAAAACACAGAGCCTCGGATTTGTTCAGGGCCACTGCCAGCCCCAGACGCCGAATCCTTCCCACAACTTGGGCTGTTCCAGCCGTTGCGAGGATTACTGCCTCCCTGTGTGTAGCGCCGCGTGCCATCACCAGCGTATCGTCGGCGTAACAAGTTACGTCGACTCCCGGCAAATTTTCACCTCGGAGCACCCAGTCATAGCCGATGTTCCACAGGTCCGGCCCTAGAACCGAACCCTGTGGAACACCGCACGACATTTCCCATTGGCCAGATCCATTCCTCGTGGGGTAGATAATCAATCTATCCCTGAGGTAATCCTCGAGGATCTGGCACTGGGTATGGGGCACTCCGTGATAACGCAGTCCCTCCTTGATGCAGTTCCAGGGGATGGTGTTGAAGGCATTGGCGATATCAAGTGATACCGCCAAGACGACCTCCCCCCTAGAGACTGCCGTTTCCGCTAGAGCCCTCACCCTCGATATCGCATCGATGGTGGACCTGCCCCTGCGGAAACCGTACTGGTGATCAGACAGATCCGGACCGACTTGCATTAAGTGCTTATTCAGGCGCGCCGCTATCACACGTTCCATGAGTTTGCCTGCTTCGTTCAGTAGTACGATTGGACGGTATGCTCCCGGTGTGCCCTCAGGTTTGCCCTCTTTCCGCAACAACACCAACCTTCCAGTCTTCCATTGCGTTGGCAGGCGACCCTGTCTGAAACATCCTGTGAGAAGATCTCTAAACCTGGGCTCGAGAGACTCAAGCGCTATCACCCACGCACGGCCGGGAATTCCATCCGGGCCTGGCGCGGTGTCTTTGGCTTTGAGCCTCTGTACTGCTACGGCTATTTCTTCTTCCGTCACTTGCGGGGCGTTGTCTTCCTCGTTTTCGTCGTGGTCCGTGGTTGAGGCCATGACCGGCGCAGTGTGGTCATTGACTCGTGGAAACAGGGCGGCCACCACACTATTGAGGAGATCGGGCGGCATAGTCCGCGTGAGTGGTGGTGCCCAAGCACGAATCTTATTCCGGACCATTTTATATGGCCTCCCCCACGGATCACGATTCAATTCTTCTATCATGCTCTCTCGAGCGCTGTTCTTTGCCCGCAATATTTCGGTGCGCAAAACGACGACCGCTTGCCTGTACGCCGCGTATAACTCGGCCTCCAGGTCTGGATCCCACCGCCGCCTCCGACGGTGTCTGGTATATCGGCGTCTGGCGGCCACACACTCCTCGCGGAGGTGAGCCAGCTCAGTCGTCCACCAGTAGACACTCCGCCGCGGCGGTAAGGATCTCACCCTCGGCATCGCAGCGTCGCAGACTGCGGTCATGGCTATCCGGAACCACTCGGCTTCTGCGTCGACGTTGACCTCGCCCTCGGGCGTTGGCAGCCACGACTGGACAATGGACGCCTCGCGAAGAAGTTCGCCATCCAACTTCTTTAGAGCCCAGCGTGGTGCTTCACGTTCGGCGTTGGATGGGGGACGACTTGGACTGCTCGGGGTTCCTAGGGGAGAGAGGACAAACCGAATATATCGGTGGTCCGACAAAGTCTCTACTCCCTCTAGAACTTCCCAGCCCTCGACACGGCGCGCAAGAGTAGGGCTAGCGAACGAGAGGTCCACTATCGAACCCCCCCGCTGACGCACGCACGTGTATGCCGACCCCCTGTTTAGCAGTAGCAACCCCAGTAACGTTGCCCACTCCTCGAGTGGTTCGCCTCTCACATTTGCGACGGGTGACCCCCACGTGGTCGATTTTGCGTTAAAATCGCCAGCAACCAAGATCTGGTGGGGATGACACCGTCGCACAAGTATTTCCACCTTGGAAAGCCACACTTCAAACTCTGCAAGGCTTTTGTTGGGGGAGAAGTAGGTGCCGATGTACGCGACACCACCCGCCAACAGAGCCACGCAGCCCCTGCCTTATGCGACCTAACCTAACTAACCTATCTCGAACCTAACTCTAACCTAACCCTAACCTAACTCTAACCTATATCTAATCTAACTCTAACCTATATCTAACCTAACTCTAACCTAACCCTAACCTAACTCTAACCTATATCTAACCTATCTCTAACCTAACTCTTATGACCCATATTATTGCTTGATGGTAGTGTTGCACATTTATAGTGGTTATTTTATGAATAGCCTGTATGACCACAGTGTTGATAGGATGGGAGGTGGTGAATCCGTACGTACATTGCATTGTAGATAGACTCAGGTCAGATTTTTAATCGACTGTGCATGAAAGAGGGTTATGTTTTTCGGGTGTATACTTATAAATGTTTGTATGTTTCTTTATTACCTCCTGCAGCATAAACGGCTTGACCGATTTTAATGTGCGATGTGTCGCTAGATTCGTCTTTACTTTCCGAGAGTCTTAGGTTATTTTGTGTACTAATAATTATAAAACTGTCCCAAAAAAGAAGAATTGCACTTTTCGTACAATTTTCAACGAAATTTTTCGCAACAAATATAAGTTTTTACAAGAATTATGCTCATATTTTACAGCGGCTTTCTTTTTTTCCTTTCAGCGGTACATAATTTCTAGTGAAAATACATGCTATATAGATACTTATCTATATAGCATGTATTTTCACTAGAAATACACTCAACGATGGAGCTCAACTTACGCACGAGAGCAGACACCACTCTTAACTACTTTGTTACCTTCAACTGCGGCGAGTGCGCTGCATCTCACTCAGTGACTTATACTAGTGAAGTGAGTGCTTTCGACGCTTTGGTAGTGAGAAAACACCATAGATGCAATTCTGCGCTGCAATTATCAATCGTATCGTATAATCGTAGATAAGCGATGTAATTTTATAAATCTGTATCGCTGTAACGCTGTTTTGTTTACTTTACCAAAAATTGTGAGAATAATTTTGCTTCAGATAGTTCTCTGGTACGTAAGTACATACAGCTCAATGCACTCAACGTAACAAATCGAAACAAAACTCAGCGTAACAAAAGTGTGTACCTATGTTGCACTACGAAAGTACCTCCTATGGAGTCAATTGTTTTGTTTTTTATGTTTTATTTAGATACTTGTTGAGGTAGATCAAAGCTTCTGAAAGCAAGCAAGAGACGCGCGAGCGCGTGATTTGTGGATCGCAACGCAAACCACATTAGTACCTACTCATCAAGGCCTGTACTATTAAGTGTTCAAGCAGTCTTATTTCAATATTACTTTGACTTTTGTCTCGCTCTATCTACGGTTAAGGGAGCAAGACAGAGGTCAAAGTAATATTGAAATAAGATTGCTGTTACGATTGTGGTAACCCCCAGGGCCTCAAGGCTGCTATTTGAACTATCACTCGTTCACCACTCGCTGATACGATTTAGATACTATTATGACAAATTGCTAGTCTATTATATAGTAGCAGAGTTTTTTAAATAAATAAAGCCTTTATTCTACTACAGATTTAGAATTTTACATAAAAACAGTGAACTTATATCCTAGTGATTAATTAGTGTCTGTAGAAGTTTTCTCTCCGGCATAGGCCTTCCCTAGTTTTCTCCATTCTTCTCTCTGTCTTGCCTTTGCCATCCAGTTAGAGCCAACTCTCCCAGTGATAATATCTCTCCATCTCTTTTTTGGTCTTCCTTGTTTTCTTTTCCCATCTCTTGGGATCCACTCTGTGACCTTATTGCCATCGTGAATTTTCAAGCCTGCAGATATATCCGGCCCAGTTCCATTTCAGTCTTCTTGTACTTTCCGAGACATCTGGTAACTTTGTCTTAGCTCTAATTTTTGGTTACTTATTCTATCTGCTTTTCTGACGTTCAACATGCTTCTCTACATCTTCCTCTGGTATATAGCTATTTTTCTTCATCTTTTTTCCTTAGCGACCATGTTTGGCAAGCATAAGTTATACAAGGTAACGTAAAAAAAAATTAAATTATACCTACAGTATTAATTAGTCACCAAAATTAAATACCTAGTTGTCAACCTTAAAAAAAAAACATTAAATTACAAACGGTAGCTAAATACCTTACAATAATACCTAACATGTGTTATTCCGATAAAGGTATATACGACTGTACGTACCTTCATTATACATTATATTACAAATACAAATACAAATACAAATACATTTATTTCCAAACACTTATAAAACATTTGTAACTACCCACATTTTAATTATTGTAATAACAAAGCACAATTAATCCTATTAATATAGTATATCTGGCCAGTGGGGTGTTCCGTGAGCAGCCGTGCTAGGTAATACCTGTGTTACAGCTGCTATATTATCAGTTTCCTCTTCGGTTGCTTAGTTTATTATAATTAATTCAATAACAAACCACTTTTACATAATACTAATAATGCATTGTACACACATTGTATATAGTCAGAAAGCCGAAGAGTACAATTTTGAAAAAAAAAAAAAAATGTGGTACACGTAAACTGGGGATGTTTTTTTTTCTACCCCATCGTGTGGGTATCGTTGAATATGTAATCAATAGAAATTAGGGGTGTACGAAAACCATGTTAAGCATTTAAGTGATACTTTTTGTTAGAGTCTCGTGTCCCCCGCCTTTACCAGCAAACAGCTCACTTTGGATAAGTGAAAAAATTCATGCTAGTAGCATATAGCTAAGTACCTAGGCTTTAGAAGCTTACGATCGATCAACCTAAAACTGTACTTAAAATATTGTACCTACGTAAAAATAAATAAATAGTGTGTGAAATGTCCACAAATATTTATTTATTTATAGACTTTAGAGTTTAAAACTTAAAGTGTAATTTTCATTGTCTACGCACCCACGTCAATTTCACGTAACGCGGCCGATGGACATACGGAATAAAGGCCTCAGGCATTTTGGGATGAAGTTGGGATAAGTTGCAATTTAGGATAAAGCAAACAAAAGTCATTTTGACATTAAGTACTACTGAATCGGACCCTACTTGTTGCTAATCTGTTGAAATTGACTACTGCTCCCGTATTCTGAACTCATTCGGGATTCGGAATCGATTCGAAATCTGTATCTCCGTCTCTGTCATTCTCTACGGAAACGACAGAGACGGAGATATAGACTGGACTGTCGCTGAGAGCAGTAGGTAGCAACGGGACAAGTGTAAATATACGCTTAGAGTATTACAGGAAAACCAGGCGATTATGGTTAAAATAATACAGTCAACAGTTGCCACAAGTTATAGTCAAATGTTTCTGGAATAAACTAAAATGTTGAAGTTTTTAGCGGTGATTTTGGTGGTAAAAACGTTGTCAGTGGTGCCAAGTTATCAATATGAGTCAAAGATACCGAACGATGAAACGCCAAAGGTTCACATGCCAATACAGCCAAATGAGCCAGAATTAGAGAGCCAGAAGAGCCAGTTATCCCCGGAACCAAATGTTTCGAAAGCAAAGGTTCACCCCATGTTGCATCTGGATGATGATTATGGATTGGACACGAAATCGAATCCAAAAGATGCTGAGCCAGTTGTAATGGTTATTGAATGGACGGCGGAATCGGGAACGGAAATAAAGAATGGTGAGGAGTTTGACGGTATAAAGAAGGAACCAGGTTTCGAACTACCTAAGATAGAGATGAATCTAGATACAAAAACTACAAAGGTATGTTTCTACATAATTAGACACTTTTTCGACCGACTTCAAAAAGGAAGAGGTTTTCAGTTACCTAGTATTTTTAACCAACTTCCAAAAAGAAGGAGGCTCTTAATTCAACTGTATTTTTAGGGTTCTGTACCTCAAAAGGAAAAAACGGAACCCTTATAGGATCACTTTGTTGTCCGTCTGTCTGTCTGTCCGTCCGTCGGGTGTCAAGACCTGTATCTCGGGAACGCGTGAAGGTATCGAGTTGAAATTAAAACCATATACGCAGATCCATAGTATCTTGCTCCAGAAAGAAAAATTAAGTTTCTAAGTTTTCGTAAAAAAAGTTACTGTCGAATATATCGTAAAAAACGCACATTTCGACACTCACAAGGGAATCAAAACCTATAGTTCTTCCCGTTGACCTAGAACTATGAAATTTGGCAAGAAGCATTGTGTTATATAGGAAAAAATCCGAAAACTGAACATTTTCAATTTAATCACATAAAATAGTATCTTTATGCAAGGAATGAAGGTCCAAATTTTAAAGTGAATTAACCGTATCATGTGGGGTATCATAATTATGAAAGAGATTCAGTAGCATAAATTAAAACAGGTTTTTAAATATTTTTACGATGTATATTTTTCCGTTTATGAAGGAAAATATAAAAAAAAAAAAAAAAAAACCCTTTTATTTACTAGTTTGTACGGAACCCTCGGTGGGCGAGTCTGACTCGCACTTGTCTGGTTTCATTTTAAGCCCCGACGCATACAAAAGTATGTTTCTTAGAACTTAACTAAACACTTTAACCGACTCCAAAAGGGAAGAGGTTTTCAGTTAGCTAGTATTTTTAACCAACTTCCAAAAAGAAGGAGGCTCTCAATTCAGCTGTAGGTATTTTCTTAATCCCCGACGCAAAAACGACAGGGTTTTATAAGTTTTACGTGACTGTGTGTGTCTGTCTGTGACATCGTAGCTCGCGAACGGATGAACCGATTTTGATTTTGTTTTGTTTGAAAGGTGAATTAGTCGGGAGTGTTCTTAGCTATGTTTTATCAAAATCGGATCAGCCGATTCTTTTTGGCGGGGATTTTTAAGTTATCTAAACTTATACTTGTTAAGCTAAGTATGATTATTCCTTCAGTTAGAGGGGCTACATTGCAGTTGTATCTGTTATTGAATATGTAAAGTTTATTAATTTTGACACGCGGCTAATAGGAGCCGCGAGTACAAAATTAAACGTTACAAATAATATAATAAATTTAGTAAAAAAATGAAGATTTATTTCAGGTGATACCCGAGGAAGTACGGTCGAAGACGTATCAGTCCTCAGCAGCGACCCATGTCCAGTCCCACTCGAAAACTTCTCGTGTGCTTTCTAATTTTGTAAGTAATATTTTTTTTATTCATTGATGTGCTGGCCTCGTCTGTTATTTTAATGGCGCGACGAACGTTATGATATGATATGATGATATGATATTCTTTATTCATAATTATAATAAATTACATGTCAGTTAATCAGAATTAAAATTAGCATTACAAGAGCACAATTAATGTCATAAAATAATAAATATTAACAATAATGTCGACACTCCTTCATAATATCACATGGTATTAATGTAATATGTCAACAGAAAAATATCAAATTGTAAAAATAAAATAAAATCATAGTAAATATTCGAAAATAAATTAAAAATGTCAATGTAAATATAAGTTAGCGTAGTTAAGTTGCCTAGAAGAAAAATATTCACTCTAGAGAATTGAAGACGTAGGTTATATCAATAAGAGATAAAATATAATTATAGTTCAAATAAATGGCCAAGTGACGACACGCAATGTAGGGTTCTGTAGTTTCATATCATAATTTATGTTACCTTAAAACGGGGTCTCTTGTTTGATACTACGAACATATGAGTTAAGGATAATTTAAATGAAATATTAATTTTTGATTTGTGTCAAAATGTGTAAGTAATTATTTTAAGTCGACTAGCCTTGGGCATTTGTTGCTCAGTATGTCTACTTGCTAAGCTGTAGGTCGTGGGTTCGATCCCCATCCAGGGCAAACATTTTGTGTGATGAACACGGATGTTTGTTCTGTGTCTGGGTGTTTCTATCTATCTTAGGTATATATTTACAAAAAAAAAAAGTATATATGTATTCTATCAGCCATCTAGTTCCATAGTACAAGCTTTGCTTAGTTTGAGCTAGATGGTGTTGTGTGAAATGTCTTCAAATATTTATTTATTTATTATTATTATTATGTTTTTTTATTATTATTATTATGTTTTTTTATTATTATTATTAAGTTGATCGACTATAACTCAATAACTTGTAAAGCCTAACTAGCCATGATAGTTTTCCTTTTAATTTCGTCATATATTCTACTAGCATGATTTTTTTCATATCTCTAGTTTTCGCACACTCCCAATTTTTTTTGATTACCTATTCAATGATATCCCACACGATGGGGCAGATGAGAAAAAATAATTCAACAATTTACGTGTAGGGGAGGTACCCCAAAAAACATTTTTTTTGAAGTGTAAACTTCTTTAGCGGCGTTGTGCATTTTTGTGATGGGTAAAAAATGTTAAACTCGCGTCAGATCGTCAGATCGCAAGACGGACAGTCAGAAACCTATTCTAACGTTCTGCATTTTAAGTTATGTATGTGGTATTGTATGTACAAGTTTGTCCTTCTAGCATGACGTCATTATTTTAGTCAGAAACCTATATTCTAACATTCTGCATTTAAAGTTCATTATTGTATGTACAAGTTTGTCTTTCTAGCATGACGTCATTTCGTTGCGCCGAATGCTTATTTTCGACACATGCACGTAAGACTCGTTAGCTCAATAGGTTAGAGCACCGATATAAATTTAAATTTGTCAATCGGAGGGCGGAGGTTCAAATCCTTCACGAGTCAGTCTTTTTGCTATTTTATTTTATTTTTTTATTTTCACTCCTGCCGGCACTCCCGGAGTGCACTCCCCGTTGTTTTTTTTTTCAATCAAATTCTAATTTTATTCTACGACTTTCTTGGAATTATTTATATGCATATCTATACCAAATTACAGATTTCTAGTACTAATAGTTTTAGAGCAAACCCGCGGATGAATAGACAGATGGACATGGTGAAACTATAAGGGTTCCTTGTTTACTACGGAACCCTTAAACTGAAAAAACCGACTTCAAAATACGCAATTCGTTTACTTGGATGGCCCATTGGATACCCCATACGACTGGTGAAAGTGGGTGAAACCGCGGGGCGCAGCTAGTATTTGATAATTCTTAACATTACTTTGTTTATTCGCAGATGGTGGTGGTAATAGCAGGACTGCTTGGAGTCGTGTTGGCTGTAAGTCTCTTTATACCTACTATTTGAGGTCAATTTCATTTTCTTCTGCTATTAAAAGATAATTCACTTCAATCATCGAATCCAACTTGGCTGGGCAGCGTTTGGGAAACTCAAAAGCGTATTTTTGTCCAATATACCTCAGTGCCTCAAGTCGAGAGTTTACGACAAATGTGTATTACCAGTGACATATGACATACGGCACTGAAACGCGGTCGTTAACTATAGGCCTTATAAGGAAGCTCAATGTCACGCAACGAGCTATGATGAGAGCTATGCTTGGAGTCTCTCTGCGAGATCAAATCAGAAACGAAGAGATCCGTATACGTACGAAAGTCACCGACATAGCACAGTGAATTAGTAAGTTGAAGTGACAGTGTGCAGGGCACAAAACACATAGAAGTAGCGCTCGTGGCGTAGCTTGACTATGTGTTCCCTAACGATCACCAAAGTTAAGCAACGGACGGACCGGTCAGTCTTCGAATGGGTTGACCGTGAGTGGCATTTCTTTCTGAGCGCTACCGTGGGTCGGATGACACGTTAAATTGTAGGTCCCGGTTGTTCAGCAATCGTCAAACCAAGTCAGAGGCCTTTCGGCGGTTTAATAACTCTGACAATAGGGCTGGACACTCAGTCTATACGAACTTACTTACTTACTTACAAAACACATAGGACTGATGGCCGATGGGGCCGAAAAGTTTTCGAGTGGAGACCACGCACCGGCAAGCGCAGCATAAAAATACCAGCCACGAGATGGACAAATGACCTCATATAAGTGGCCAGGAGGTGGCGGGATGCAAGCCGCTTCCAATAGGTCTTTTTGGAAGTACATGGGAGAGGCAAATGTCCAGCAATGGGCTTCGTATGACAGATGATGATGCAATTTTATTGTAGCAAAAACACAACAGAAAAAAAGAAAAATTATGCATCAAAATAGAAAATATAAAGGTTTCTTCTCACAACTCGGCCCTCGCGCTTGATACTAGTTGTGAACAACCAGCGCAGACTCGTGACTGTTCCTTTTCGTATCAACCGAACTAGGTTGATAACTTGATTCATACAGGTGTAGCGTAGGGGTATATAGTACCTATTATGTAAGTGTAGTGAAGTTCCCGGCAGCCTAGTCGGGAGACCGTCTGACTTGCGATCCGCAGGTCCTGGGTTCGAATCCCACGGCACGCACCTCTGTCTTTTCGAAGTTATGTGCGTATTGTTGATTGCCGCCAACTTCAAACGGTGAAGGAAAACATCGTGAGGAAACCTACATGTCTGAGAGTTCTCAATGATCTTGAAGATGTGTGAAGTCTGCCAATCCGCACTTGGCCAGCGTGGCAGACTATGGCCTAACCCTTCTCACAATGAGAAGATGGCCCGTTCCCAGCAGTGGGACAGTTTGAAAAAACAGGGCTGATAAAAAAAAAAATGTAAGTGTAAATTAATTGCATGTCACCAGATTTTGAGTGCTAGAGACAAAGTATGTCAGGGATACGTTAGTTGCTCTGCACTGGCTATATCGAGTATACTTGTGTGGCTGATAGATTTCATTATTTGTGTCGTACTTAAATCTAATATCTTTAAACGAGCAATACTTGTATTTATATATATATAATCTCATGCTCGGAAACGGCTCCAACGATTTTAATGAAATTTGGTTTGTAGGTAGGTTAGCGGACGATAAATTAATCTTACTGGTTGCATTTTGAACCCGGGTTTGCTCGTATTTTCAGTCATAAAAAATCCGAGTGGGGCTCGGTCGCCCAGGTACTGAAGTTTTATTTGTTAAAGTTACACTCGTATATCCTTTGGCACCAGTGCTAGTGACCCCAGTACAGTTAGGAATCCCACACTTATTAAGGCCATTAGGCCAGGCGCAATTGATTAATAATGGATACGTAATTGCAACGCGGCAACTTACACAGGCAGTAGGGACACAGTCAATTAAGTATAGAGAAACTCAGTATCAATTTATCTCTATATGCACTCCATATCTTGATTTGTCGTATTACAAACCAACATAAACCGATAACACTACAATACACTTACTCTGCACTACCTCGACTGTGTCCATACTGCTTGTATGAATTATGTATGAGATCGGTCCATACGAAAAGACGAGATTTTCAGATATCCAGCCCTGGTCTTCCGCTGGGATCTGAAAATAAAATACTTATTTATCATTGAATATGAGCATGGATAAATATATCGACAAGTTCAGAGCCTCCTTTTGGAGTTGGTTAAAAATTAAAGCCTTAGTGATCTCGATCATGATTTTAATTCTTTTTATTTCTTATAAACAGTATAACATTATACAGAGTCATTTATATTATCTATTAAAAACTATTATAAATTATACTAAAACTAATAAATAAATAAAAAATATTTGTAAAACTGAGTAATTGGAGATCATAAAATATCTATAGGCATTAACGGGCTTACTGAAAACCGTTACTAAACTTTAGCCGTCGTCTTAAATTCTCTGTCTTCTTTCCGCAAGTGTCATTACGTATCAGGGAGAAGTTGACAAAATATGTTAAGCAAAGCTTTAAGTTAAGTAACGTTTTTCGGTAAGGCCGCAAAAGCCTTAGTTATTTGTTGCATTATTTACGTGTCAAAATAATTTTCTCCGCTAATAAACTTCAATATCGGACTATATCTAATTTTGCTGAACCAGTTATGATATGGTTCGTCGCGTATTGACCAACGAGTTATATGTGCCATATATAAGCAACAGTTAATTTCTTGACCGCATTGTTTGTTTGTCCGTCTTGAGTTGTGGTTGTGTATCTACCTAAAATGCGGGTGAGTTTTCGCATCATTTTTGGTTTAGCAATTGAAGTGGTTTATTGCATTTAAAATTGACTAGCCTTGTGGCTCAATTGGTAGTATGTCTCCCTGCTAAGCTGTAGGTCGTGGGTTCGATCCCCACCCAGGGCAAACATTAGTGTGATGAGCATGGATGTTTGTTCTGTGTCTGGGTGTTTCTATGTATCATATGTATATATTTACAACAAAAAAAGTATATATGTATTCTATCAGCCATCTAGTTCCATAGTACAAGCTCTGCTTAGTTTGGGCTAGATGGTGTTGTGTGAAATGTAATAAAATATTTATTTATTTAAAATAAGAGTAAGCATTGGTTGAAAATAGTTTTCTATTGTAAGTTATTTTTAGGGTTCCGTACCCAAAAGGTAAAACGGGACCCTATTACTAAGACTCCGCTGTCTGTCTGTCCGTCCGTCCGTCTGTCACCAGACTGTATCTCATGAACCGTGATAGTTAGACAGTTGAAATTTTCACAGATGATGTATTTATGTTGCCGCTATAACAACAAATACAAAAAATTAGAATAAAATAAATATTTAAGGGGGCTCCCCCATACAACAAACGTGATTTTTTTGCTCGTTTTTGCTCGATATTGATAACGGCAACAGGTAGACGCTTGAAATATTCACAATATTCTGTGAATATTTTTTCGAGCTGAGACCATGCACTGGCAAGTGCAGCGTAGGCCCGGGAGACCGACCACGAGATGGACAGATGACCTCATCCAAGTGGTAGGAAGACGCTGGATGGAAGCCGCTCCCAATTGATCTTTTTGGAAATCCATGGAGGAGGCCTATGTCCAGCAGCGGACTTCTTACGTTGGAGATGGTGATGATGATAAATATACCGACGTTATACAGTATTTTATTTTGTATTCGTAATAAAGTTTTATTGATGTTTTACAAATCAATCTATTTAAATTTCGTGTGTAGAAGAAACTCAGTTTACCCATGTACATTGAAGAAGTAGGCATGTTTTTATTTTTGCTAAATTTGACTTTAGAAGAAAATGGTCGTGGTTTATCATTTATTTTTTATTACGTTGACTTAGAAGCTTAATTTGTTTATATCTTTAAGCGACCTTAAACCTACGCATATGATATTAATTATAGCTTGATACCTTTACGCGGTCCTGAAAAAAAAGTTTATGTCAGAAGGATGGACAGACAGACAGACAGTGAGACAAACACAATGTTCACTACATTGTGTTTGTCTCACTGTCTGTGATCCTATAAGGGTGCCATTTTTTTCTTGTGAGTCGTGGAATCCACAAAAATCCCACTACGTGGTACTGACGTCAGCGACAGCGTATGAACACATTATTATTAGATCTTCCCATTGCAGTGCAATTATCCTCTTTCCACTCTTCCCGGTCTTGGACTAGGTGCATCCAACTTGTGCGAGTGTGAAGTGTGCATCCATAGGTCCGGCACATATAGGCGCCCGGATGAAACACCCCAGGGGTTTTAGTGGGTAACCTGGTATACCAGGCACTATGCCTATGCCTGGGCGGGACTCCCACATAACCACACGGCTCCCCCGGGGCGAAACCCTCCAAATCATGTTCAAAGTTTCCGTTACATACTAACATACGTATGAAGCTAATAAAAGCGTGTTAATTATTTTTTTACATTATTAGAACTTCAATTCGGTTTGATTCGCTGGCATCAGCGTAACCTACTCCATCAGCTCTTAGTAATGCAGCTGTGTGAACTTGTGTGGGATCTCGATATCTGACTGTTGTAATGTCTGTTCCAGTTAATCTGCTTCTGGTGTTTCCTGCTCTGTGCAGCAGTAAGGGCACAAAATGACTACTACGCGCCGCAAACTTTTCGCCAACAGGTTAGTAAAACCATAATATGGAGATCCATCATATTTACGTCTACATCTTTTACATATTTACATCTACATTTACTTACTTCTACTTACATCTATCTTATCATACTTACATATATCTTACTTACTCCCTTCGTTGATAAAACTTTTGTGACTATTTGCCAAGTCAACAATATGGCTGGTCAGTAGCACTCCTGCCTTTCAAGCTGTAGGTTGTGGGTTCGAATCATACTTAGAGTACACATTTATTTATGTAATGAGTATTTTTGTCTGGTTGTTTTTGTATAGTGTGTTTAAATTCATTTAATAAAAGTATAAGTAATCTCGTAGCGGTAAGTGGCTCGCATTCATCCCAACCCATGGGTCAGGATCATCACGCAGTGGGAGCCAAATGGACGACCCTGCTCAGGGAGGCCTTTGAAACACTGGCATGACGATCTTTACACAGTTCAGAAAGACGGGCAACAGATGCGCAGGACCACGACTTATAGAAGGGAATGGGGGAGACCTGTGCCCAGCAGTGGGACAGTCCTATACTGTCACTGCTGTACATTCATAAAAAATGTAACCTATCAACTATATCTGATTCCAATAGTACAAGCTTCACTCAGTTTAGGCACAGAAGAAACTACATAGTTTGGGGTTCGATGGCATGGTGTGAAAATGTTCACCAATATTCGGTTAAAAATATGCATAAATGTCTGAACATCTTTACTATACGATTTTCTGTTTTGTATACATAAATAAATTTATTTAAGTATAAAAATAAAAAATAAACATAGATGGACATCGCTTAACATCAGGCGAGGTGGCGGTCAAGCGCAAGTCTGTTATTGAATAAAAAGAAGTATGAAACTTGTATGAAAGTGACAAAATAATGAACTTGCTATTCGAATTTGTGTATTAGATGAGGCCTGAACTTTTTTTTTATACAAGATAGATACTACTACGATTGACCGCCACCTCGCCTGATGTTAAGCGATGTCCATCTATGTTTATTTTTATTTTTATACTTGAATAAATTTATTTAAGTGTACAAAACAGAAAATAGTCTTACGTAATACAAGATAACACGTGACAATCGAACAGAACCAGACTATAGTCTAAAGCATGAAAATCTATAATTAGCTTTCTGTTGTTACAATTTTTAAGTATATGTTATAAAGCTGTTGATTTTTTGAATAAATAAATAAATACATTATATATTCCATTTTAGGTATTCTATAGGTTAGATATTACATTAAAACAAAGGAAAAAAAGAGGTAGAGACTATAAATATTCTATAACTTTACATAACTTTACATACAGTGAATATGTGTAGCAAATCTAAATTTTATTTATTTTGCAATTGATTTTATGGATTTGGTATAGAGGAATATCGAGTAAAAATTGAAGTTTGTACATGTAATACTTATTACACTTGTTGGTGTGTTCGCGAAGTCCACAGACATAGTAGATGGAGCGACTTAATTTATATGAAAACCTTGCGTGCAACATTTTTGGTACCGACTGTGACGTCACACAAACGATTTTGTGATGGAATTTTCCATCCGCGCGCTTGCACGCTAGAAACTAGTTGACAAAATATCGAATCGGAAGTATATATCACCTGAAATTAAATAAATCTTGGTCGTCAACTGCGATGTTTAGCGTTCTTGTTGACACGCTAGGTACATACACTTGGGGTATCTATAGAAGTCTATGGCGAAGTCTGCTAGCAGAGTCTGTAATGCTGTTACAGCTCAATACACATTAGGTAACATCAATCAAGTCCACGACTGACCGCGCGATGCACTCTACTGCATTTGAGGGGTAATTAGAGAAAAATGTTTTAATTGGATGACCGGTTTTTTTGTACCGACAGTCACATAAATCTTCGTTGAATATATTGATGTATTCTGTTTTCAATTGCTAATAATGATCCCCCAGATTTAATCTTGCGGGAGTGATGTTCATTCAAAATTCCGTTCGCTTGTAGTTATTATTCTTTGTTTTGTTTTCTGTTGCGTAAAATGGAGAATTAAAAAATGTTGCGGGAAAGGTGGCAACCAGTGGCGTACCTAGACGTGGGCGAAGTGGGCCCTCGCTCACGACGAACGAAGTTTTATTTTCAAACCAAACCTTTTTATTTATTTTAAAGTGGCCTCACGAGGCCCCTCGTGAGCCCTCTTGATTTGTGTAGATCTTGGGAACGAAAGAAAAGGGATCTCGCTGATGCGACTTCGCCCTCGTCTATATTAGTCCACGCTACGCCATATGGCAGCCCATAATTCAAGTGATTAAAAAAATGCGCAAAATGACAATCGCGGTCACTTTCACCTTGTAATGTATATGTATTTTTGTTTTTGTGTTTAAGTAACATTAATGCTTTCATATACATTTTCTACAGCTTCTTCTATGCTGTGCTGGCTTCTAAAAGCCTCTATTTCTCTATTTAAGCTGAAAATTTAAAATATTTTAATGTTCATTCTCTTTGATTTCGTATTAATATTTTTACGCTGACAGCTTAGCCGTGCCAAAGAGATAGAATCTCTCAAAATTATTTCTTTTTATTTTGAGTTTTTAATCAATAACGAAAAGGTTTATTGAGATTTTACGCAGATTTACTGGCCATATATTTCAAATTAATTCCATGTATTCTATGTCTATATTGTAAATGGAACCAGGAAATCTGCATAAAAACGGAACACCTCAGCCTTTAGGAGTTCAGTTTTTGTTCAGTTTTGGATGAGTTTACTCCAGCACGGAGGTATCTTCGACCAGTATATTTTTACCCTTTTTTTTATTATAAAAGAGATAAACGATAATAGTACATCGTTATAAAAGTAAATGTGAAGTGAGATTTCAGCTAAATAGTACAGTGTTGTGTTTAGTGAAATTTCAGCTGAAGATCCCAGCGATCTCCCTGGGTTAATAATTTGCCCGGGATGTTTGGGTGTTGAAGAACCCAATTTTAAAATTACCTCACTGAAAAGCATGGACCCATGGTATATGAGGTACCATCATAAAAACCACAGGTACTGTTCTTAACTTTAATCCTCGAATGAGGATTTCTAATTTCTCCCCGATGAGGAGAGAACCTGCATGGAGATTCGTATCTTGATCTCCAACTAATACTCCCCCTTAAACTTATCCAGAGTCCTATAGACTCCGGTCGCTTCCAGGAGCCCCTTTTTTGTAGTAGATTTGATGTTCAGGAAATTAACCCATGTTTTTATAAATCTACCTTTACCAAAATAAACAATGTACTATTATATTTTCCTTTTTTATTTAATCTAATTAAGGTCTATTTAGGTTAGGTAGAATCTTCAGTAATTCTGCACCTATTAGGCCTAACAGTCCGTTGCACCCGTAGGTAGCTCTTATGGTGTAACGTGACAACCTGTTATTAGTTTACGCATGCGATCTGAGTAAATCACGAGCTAAGAAATTAATGAACTTGTCAGTTCTTCTTCTCAGCGAAACAAAAATAGCACCCATCTCTGTATATTCCACAGTCCTTTGTTCCTTTAGGATCTCAAGTACTTCTAGTACTACCACAGAAGACATTAATAGTATTTGGTACTATTATACTCTATATATAGGTACTAGGTAAATGTAATAAACATTATTAACTTGTTTAGGGTTCTCTTGGGGGTCCAGCTCTCTTTCAACCCATGCATCGACCCTGGGGAACCGACAATAACAGAGTAAGATGATATATATATATTATTTTTTAAACAAGATAGATCTACGCTTGACCACCAATTATTACCACCAACAAGATAGATCTACGCTTGACGATCTAGATTTTTAGTATTTCAACGAGAAATGGGTGGCAATTCGCCGACATTCTGCTAGTCCTGTAATGAAATGGGGAGGGTGGAATTAGGTAGTGAAGCTTTTGGGCACGTACCCCTGAATCCTGTAGAAAATAGACAGACATGTAGATATATGAACTAACATAAACTAATGCTATATTTACGTACTTAATTAGGGTCGTTCGTATTTCATCACACAAATCTCATCATACTTCAGTGATCAGTTAATGCAACTCAAACAAGTAGGTGGTATACTTACAATATAATTACATACAATAATTTTCGAGTGTGGTGAGATGGGCTGAATTATATTCATAGTCTCCGTCATTTATTTTATAAAATCAGTTATTTCAAAATAAAAATTAAAAAAACATTTTTTTTCTTTTATATATTTGTTATAGAAACCAAAGTACTGAACCAATTTTGATAAAATTTATTTTGATTATGACCACCTTTGAGGTATTATATATGAAACAAAAAATATCATTCATTATTGAGTAATCGCTGAACAAACATACAAAAAATATATAGTCGAATTGAGAACCTCCTTTTTTTGGAAGTTAGTTAAAAAAAATAACTAAGTATACTAAAAAGAGTAACATGCAACTTAAAATTTTGCAAAATTCATAAGAACGCAATGTAAAAAATAAATAATATAAATTACCTACGTCGGTATATCATTCTTTCAAATTACAATTGCATGCATTGCTATAGAAAACATATTTTTATTTATTACATCGAAATCGTGTATTTTATACGTTACGGATTTATTTGTCTTAAAGTCTTCGAAATTTAAATACTGAAAAAGATATATCCGTCCAGAAAACCTCACGAAATCATTCAGTCAAGCAGCGGTTCTCCGGCTAGTTTCGGGACTATTAGAGTTCCCTCCTCAGGGTATACACGCTCCTCTGGCTGGAGCCGTTCAACGCCATAACACTATATTATACTAAGACCCTGGTATACTTACTATTTTCGTTATTTCAGCAAGAAGGCTTCCAACGCGGGTTATTCGCCCCGGAGAAGCGAGATGGCACGCCACAGAGCACCAGCCAAAGTTGGACTCCTATTGATAACAAGGAATCTTGGAAGGGTGAGTTTTTTCCCATGTCGGGATATGGAACTAGCGCGGTTTGCGCATTTTCCATACTGAGTTATAATTAGAATTACGTTATAATCGTCAAACAATCTCTAGACACAGTCAAGGTCGAGTAAAAATATCTCTTTACGCCTCAGTAAAGGTAATAACTTACAGCGAGGAAAACGCTAGTCCAGTGCTGCCAAATGTGGCTGGTCAGTGCGATTATTCAAAGAAATGAGGTTGGCGCATTGACATGAAATAAGTATTTAATGCATTTTCAGTGGACTTGCGGTATAGAAAAGTATGGAATAGAAAGGTTCGAATTTTAAAAACTCTTTCCACGCTAGCGGACAAAATGCACTTTTCCACTCAGATTTCTAATGACAAACAGAATCTTTCCGAGCTTGTGAGCTGCAAAGATTTTTTATAGCAGTGACATGACATTTCCACGTTTTTCTCATTCCCACCTGTTTACACTCAGTTCTTTTTGGTAGAGAAGTGGGCAATGCGAGAATGTAAGCCGGTCACTCACTTCGACACTGCCACAGAAGTGTATAGGATAATATTACCGGCATTGCGAGGAACAGTGACGGGGGTAGTGGCAGGGGATAAAATGGGAGGGGGTACCTTTCTTGGCTTCTGCATTTATTACTCGCTCGTTTTTAAGACACATAATAACAGTATCTAAAACATTCCTTACAGCTCCTTTGCACACGAATACCAAGGCAGAGCCCTGGCGCCTCCCGTACGGGATCAGCAAGGAACAGCAAGCTTCTATCCTACACCACAAACAAGCGCTAACTTCTGGTGAGATTAATACAGTCTAGTCAAAGAGTCACATCACTATTTAATTCCTGCCCCCTTTCTGTGCTGCCCGCCGCTTCTCAAATTAGCGATCTTTTGTGCTGAATGAATAATTATACCTCGCGGACCCGACTTAGTGTATGAGTTTATTCATACACTCTACCCTGTACGTATGGTCCGTGTCCGTCCGGATTATTAATTATTTATACTGCATTATTGTGATTATTATTATTATTTATCTTGATTTTATAATTAATATTGTAGATTGTAATGATTATTAATGATTGATTTTGTAATTTTCCAATTATGTAATTGTCTGGTTGATATGTTTGTTGACATACTTTTAGATATATATACCTATGTCGTGTAACTAGGGAGTTACCAATAAACTGATTGATTGATTGTATGCTATGTTTGTTATTTGAATTCTGTAAAAACCGCTATAGAAATTTGGGTAGGTATTCATGCAACGGATGCAATAGCGGAAGCAGCAGGAGAAATGGTTACATTCATACTCGCGCCCAGTTTCCATACTTCAGATCACTTTGCTTCTCTTTGCCACGGAGTTGAGCAAAAAAAATGGCTTAGCCGTCTATTGATTTCGATTGGTTTCGTGCTACTCTTACTTTGTCTTCAGTCCTAAGTTCTTGCTCAACAGAAGGTGCGTTTCGTTACGAATATGCTTCCGACAATGGACTCGCAGTAGGAGAGCAGATAGAACCAGACGGATCCAGGGTAGGAGCTTACCAGTACAAGGATCCGAGCGGGCAGCTTGTCAAACTCAAGTACCGAGCGGGGAAGGAAGGGTTTCAGGTAAGATTCGACCTCAGTTCATTGTAATAATTGTCAGATTTACGTGTCAGATTTGGAATGTGAATAAAAGTGAAATATAACAGATATTTACTACACCTCAATTGATGGATTAAACGAAGCTTTGACGTCATGATGACTAGTTCTACAAACCATAAATATAATTAAAATATAACGTGGTAATTTCGACAGCTTATTGGGCACGTTTGGGCGGGGAGACACCTCGTTTTAGGTTTTAACGTAAAATTGTTTGTTTCCTTTTTAATTGTTTTAGTTATTAATAATGTTATTAATTTATATTAATTCTATATATGTTTTATGTAAATAAATATAAATACCATTACAACATTAAAATATTATAACAGCGTTCATCATAAAAATATTGACACTGGTTTCTTGAATTGTTCAAAGTTTCGTATAACCATTAATTTACACTCTGCCCTGTTGGTCAGGAAAGTGGCCAGCGCTTGAGTGGAAACAGGATATCTCGTAGCCTATTTGCGTGGTTGACATAATTTTGCGCTGCCAACTTCCCTGTCCAACGAAGCTGGATATGAGCTGGATATAGCATATTAATTTATTATTTATATAAACGATCTAACCAAGGCCACTAAACACCCTACTGTTCTTTTTGCCGATGACAGCACTATTCTATTTTCAGGTGAAAATATTAAAGATGAGATTAATAGTACGTTACACAATATTATAAAGTGGCTGACATCAAATAACCTACAAATTAATCCTAGTAAAACAAACATAATGACATTTAGAAATAGAATAAATAAATTAGATAATCTTGACATTCAGTATTCCGGACATAAAATTGACATAGTTCATAATACCAAATTTTTAGGTTTAAATATTGATTGCAATTTAAATTGGAAAGAGCATGTGGAAATCCTCCGCACAAAAGTAAATCAGCAATCATATGCACTATACATGCTCTCAAAAACAGTGAGTAGATCAACAGTTCTGGTAGCCTACAATAGTTATGTCTCATCGCTACTTCGTTACGGTGTTATTTTCTGGGGCAATAGTACTGAAAAAGACACAATTTTTAAAGCGCAAAAGAAATGTGTCAGAGCAATGTGCAAGCTTCATCAAAGGGATAGTTGCAAGCCATACTTCATAAACTTGAAATTGATGACGCTACCCTGTATTCATATAAATGAATGTGTAGTGTTTGTGCGAAACAATTTAAATTTATTTACCAATCTAAATAGTGGAAGGCATAGGCGTAAAATAAATGTACCTAAACGTAAGACAGCATTATTCGCCAATAGTGTATTATGCATGGCTCCAATGATTTACAATCATTTGCCCTTAGAAATAATTGAAACCGAACAAACACACATATTCAAACACAAACTAAAATGTTTTCTACTGGAGAAGGCTTACTACACTATAAATGAATATTTGACTGATAAATTTAATTGACAGTTATTGACATATGCTTAAACTTGACATTTCTGATTATGACATACCCTTAAATTTGACATTTTAATTTATTCAATTTGTAATTATGGTTTTATATTTATTGATTATTAATATCTAATTTTAATGTAATTATTTGATTTAAATGTTGTATAACAATGATATGAAATAATATGCATTATGTTTGCCATTATATTAATGCATAGGTTTAAATCTAATATTGACATTTTCTATACCTATTACTGGGATGTTAATTCTATTTGTATTGAAATTGATGTAAGCATCGACATGAAATTGACATAATACATAATTGAAATGTGAGTGTAGACAATAATTTATAGATATTTAACTGACGGTCTTTATATTATTGTTTATATATATTTATATTAGTTTTACTTGACATTATCTATTACTTTATTTTTCCACTGTCATAGTTTTGTTTTAAGTGGCATATTACTTTCTGTTATATTTTATCAATATTATATAATGAGATGTGAAAATAATATTTCACGTGGTAATCTGGCCATGAATGCACAGCCTTATTCTGGATATGACGTTTCGACTTTGACAATTTGTTAATTTTGTTTGTGTTTGTTTACATGATTTCGAGATTGAGGGTAATTTTTCTGTTTGTGGTTATTTGTGTGTGATATTGTTTCCCGTTTGTGTTTCATAAAAATGGATGATTTCTAAGCTGGTAAGGCAGATATAAAGTCTATGTGACGCCTAATTATATTCGGTTAAACAATGTATACAAATTATAATAATATGACAACAATGTACCTATACAATTTTGCACGCCGGTAAGGCAGAATATGGAGAGCTATGTTTTTTACCTGATGTTCCACCTACTGTACCCATATGCGCAATAAAGACATTATGACATTATTATTATGAATTAATTGAAGTTCAACACGATATAAATTAAAACGCAAGAAATTTAGGAATGTCAAACTTAGTGGTACTGAAAAAGCGTATTATAGCTAATATTACATTATGCATGGAGTTCCGCAGTACTCATGTACTAAAAAAAATAAAAAAAGTAAAAATAAAAGTTTATATGTCATCATATAAAAAGTAACTTTTATTTTTACTTTAAGGGCTTTGTCGCTACGCGATCACATCGCCCTGTTTTTTTTTTTTTTTTTTTTTTATAAAATAGGAGAAGCAAAAAGGCTGACGGCTCGCCTGATGGTAAGCGATAACCGTCGCCTATGGACAACTGCAACATCACTGACATTACTGTTGCTTTGCTAACCCGGAAAGGTGCTTGTAGATACCCTTTTTAAAACGCTCTTTGTTGAAGCTCGGCGGGAAAACCTTCCGAGGAAGGACATTCCACATTTTGCTGGTTCGCGGGAGGAAGGAGCGTGAGAACCTGACTGTATGGGATTTCCAGTTATGCAAAATGTGGGGGTGAGCTTTTTGGCGGTTTCGTGAAGTACGATGGTGGAACTCCGAAGCAGGTATTAGTTCAAAAAGCTCTTCAGAGCATTCCCCGAAAAACAAGCGGTAGAAAATGCAAAGGGATCCTACATCTCTACGCAGACAAAGTAAGTCTAGCTTATTAGTAAGCTTGGGATCGTCAACAATTCTAATGGCTCGTCGCTGTAGGGAGTCAAGAGGCTGAAGTTGATAAGCAGGTGCGCCATTCCAGAGGTGGGAGCAATACTCCATATGGGGCCGCACTTGCGCTTTGTATAATTCTTTTAATTTTTTGACGTTCAAAATTGTTCCCAATGTGATCCTACTTGAATAAAATATTTTTGATTTGATTTGAAGACTAATTTTTATTTAATTTGTTGCAGATCTTAGAAGGAAGCCACTTGCCGAAGAGCCCGGAGCCTGTCGCGCCTCAGACACAAGGTACCTAAATATATTTTGTACCCTTATATTTATATATATATATTGTGTTGATACCCTTTCAAACAAAAAGGATTTTTTCAAATCGGTCCTATTGTTTTCGAGTAAATAATCGGGGAATCTAAATACATAAAAAAAATTAAAAAATATTCCGAAGAATTGAGAGCCTCCTCCTTTTTGGAAGTCGGTAAAAAAGCGTCACCCGGGTCACACGGGTTTTTGGAATGTCCACCATTTAATGGTGGACATTCCATAAACCCGAACGAAACGCTTCAATTCCACCGTGCGGACTGCAAGGTTGTGAAATACGCTTCCTGAGTGGATCTTCTCCGATAGATACAATCTGCGTGTCTTTAAATCGCGAGTGAATTGGTTTCTTCTAGGTAAGCGCGCTCCATCGTAGACCGCAACGTCGCTTAACATCAGACGAGTTGGCGGTCAAGCAAACCTATTACTACATAAAAAAAAAAACGCGTATGAAAACTATAGATATTGTCTGTATAGATAACAACTACCAGTCTGCGTACGCGCAACAACGTCAGCAGTACGAGTTGCAGCAGCAGTACAACCAGCAGCGACCTGAACAGAACCAGAACTCCTGGAGAGACGAACAGGTATGATGATATATAAAAAAAATAACAGAAAGAGCCAATGAATTGCCATCACGTGGACGTAAAGTCTAAAACAAAATTCACGAATATAGTGTCCTGGATTGACCGATACTCATATACCAACAATGACGAACTTAAAGATTTTGATATAAAGACTATAAGTCGCCGCGCTACAGTCTAATTTAGATTAAAAAAGAAACGTCTATTTTGGCGCTTCGAATTATTTTGAAAATCGAAATTATTTTAATCATGTGGGGTCTAATTAGATATCATTGAGCTCGGACGTTTTTGAGGACTGAAGCTACAACTCGTTCGTTAATCCTTTATCAAAGGAAAGAGCACTAAAATCTTAATCTGTTACATATTATGACACAAATATTATAAAGTATTGAGGACTAACAGAGTTCTAGCGGAGCTTGCACTGGATGTAGTCTGTGTCTCAGAGGTTAACGTCAGTTGCGCATACTTATCATACTATCATACATGGCACAGTTGGTTTCCTATGCGATGTGTACGGAGTTTTCAAAATCAATTCTTAATTAATGCGCGAGTGAGACTTTGGGGAAGTCCTGATTAATTTATTGTCTGTGTTCAGGGTCCAGATGGTCAGAAATCGGCGGGTGGCCAGTACTTTGTACAGAACACCAACTGGCGGCCACAAGGCGGACCTCAGGACGACGGACAGGTATTAGATACTATTTATTGTAACAAAATTTTTTTACTATCCGTATTCCGTTTTCTACCCTTAAACATAGTGCCGAAATAACGGGAACAAAAATCGAAAACATTTTCGTCCTTACCGAAAAACGTTACTTAACTTTAACCATCGTCTTAAATTTATCTGTCTTCTTTCCGCAAGTGTATTATTACGCATTACGTGTCAGCGAGAAGTTGACAAAATATGTTAATCATTCCTTAAAGTTAAGTAACGTTTTTTGGTAAGGCCGTTAATTACTAACCGTGACAGTTTAAATTTCTGTCTTCTTGTTGTCACTGTCACTTTGAACTGTCAACAATCACCTCCGTTACATAATAATGCAATCAGTTTTATGTATGGCACTCGGTGTTATCATATCAACTTCCTATTTAATTTGGCCTTATGGCTCAGTTGGTAGTATGTCTACCTGCTAAGCTGTAGGTCGTGGGTTCGATCTCCACCCAGGGCAAACATTTGTGTGATGAGCATTTATGTTTGTTCTGTGTCTGGGTGTTTCTATGTATCATATGTATATATTTATAAAAAAAAGTATATATGTATTCTATCAGCCATCTAATGCCATAGTACATTCTTTGCTTAGTTTGGCCTAGATGGTGTTGTGTGAAATATCCCCAAATATTTATTTATTTATTATTAATCTTATTTTACACATAGAAGGGCGTCCATCTTGATACTTGTTAGTTCCATGGATTCTTGCACCTGTCAAAAAAAAACCAAGCAGACGTAAACATCATAAACAACCACTCAGTGTCAGAGATAGGTCAGAGGTCAACAAAATTTTGTTTTACAACTTTTAAACGTTTTATTTTATTTTTTCCAATTTGATATTTGTTTATTTCAGTACCGAGAGAACGAGCTGGAAAACAAAGGTCCCCACAGTTTTGGAGAAGGGTACGCGTTCGCTTTTAAAGGGTAACACTGGACAGAAGTAATAATTACATGTACTTGTTAAGTAAGTTAATTTGTATTATAATCGTCATTTAATAAAGAGTTTTAGTTTCAAATGGTTGTTTTTATTTGAACATATTTATTTATTACAATGTAAACAGATAGTTGTTTTTTATTTGAACATGTTTATTTATTGCATATATATGTACAGAGTATAAAGGCTAGGTCAATACCCTGTTGTAGGGCGCTCCAAACATACGTTTTACAAGTAAATAAAATATACAGAATTAAAAAGTATAAAAAACACCAGATACACAAATAAATAAATGTATTTTTGATTTGCTTCATTGTTCAGATCATTTGGTTTCTACAATTTATCTATTTATCAATTTCATAGTAGCATTTATGTATCAAAAATTACGCAATATTTTATAACTAACCAAAGCTCGTGTTATAGGAACCAAATAGCGTGTCGCAGAACGGCCTTGGCCACTTATTTTTCACTAATAAATGCATAATTACATAGAAATACCCAGACACAGAATAAATATCCATGCTCATCACATAAATAAATTGATTTATGAAATGAAACATGCGTTGGCAGCGTCGTATCGTCGCTCCCATGACTAACTGTTCTATCTCAATATTTTTTCAAATAATGAAAACAGGTATTTAGAATGCAAATAGATTATAAGTACCAATCAGAAATTAAAATGTAAGTAACCATGCCAAACATCCGATTTTGTATATTTTTGACAAATACAATCTAATCTAGGAACCGAAAAACGTTTGTCCTGAACAAATAAATGACTGAAATTACATAGGACAGTTAGTCATGCGAGCGACGATATATGGTTCTTGTTCAAATAAACACAATTTTTTCAACTGAAAAAAAAAAGCTGATATGGCAAAATAATGGTATATTCAAAGTGTATTATTAAATAAATAATAATAATTAAAGCTTCGGCACGAGGTTCACTTGCTACCCTTAAAAAACAATTTGTGGGAATAAGCTACATTCATAACAATTTTATGATAAATCAATCTAGACGTTTTTAAGCTCTAAATTGTGATATTAACCCGAATTAGTTTTTTGTTTACTTTTGTATAAATTTTATTGATTTAGTATAGAATCGTAGAAAACTAATAATATTACGGAAGTCTTCTTTGATGTATACCTGAATGTGTGCTATAATTATCTTAGAGCTAGTAATGCCGATGACCTTTAACCTACAATCTTCGAGGATAGAATATAAATAAATATTATAATTTCCTTTGCTCTGCCGTCCGATAATGGTCCACATTCACGCGAAATGAGACGTCTACCGCAGAACGACCGAGAGGGGCGTAATTGAGGCGGCAAAGAGTACAATACAGATGAGAATTTTATAAAAATATAAATGAAATACAATGATAGGTACTAAATTTTGCACAGCGTATTAATAAGTTGAAATGGTAGTGGGCAGGATTAATATCGCGTAGAACTTATAGTCCTTCGGGTGGAAATCCGCGGGGGTTATGATAAAATGACGATGATGATAATTTAAAATAAATTACAGTTTAAAAAACTAAACCAAATTATTGTATTGTCATAAACCTAATCATGGTCAAAGTTCATTACAAGACATTTCTAACAAATCCAAACAGCTATGATACGATGTTCCATCATGAAGTTCTAGTTCATATCTTCCGGCTCCATCATCAGATCAGTTCTAATCAGTTCTAAATTTTCTGCGGATACGATGATATTGCCACAGCATATCTTTCCAAATTTCAAATTCAAATTCAAATAATTTTATTACGAACATAACCGTAGCATTGTCACAGCGTATCTTTCCAAATTTCATCAGAACCAGTTTAGTTCAGTCATTACATAACCGTAGCTTTTAATATTACATTTTAGCTCACAGAATTTCATCAATTTCGGTTCAGTCGATACATGTCCATCGCATACTCACCGAATTTTGTCAAAATCCGTACAGTCGTTTAGGTACATGTCCAATACATTCAGATTTCGTCAAGCCCAGTTCAGTCGTTACACGTCGTACAGTCGCCTGAGTTACCCAAATTTCATCGAAATCCGTTCAGCGTTTATTCGTCTACACCGTACCTCGCCAAATTTCATGAAAATCAGTTCAGCGTTTATTCGTCTACACCGTACCTCGCCGAATTTCATAAAAATCCGTTCATCATTTACTCGTCCACGTCGTATCTCGTCGAATTTCATAAAAATCCGTTCATCATTTACTCGTCCACGTCGTATCTCGTCGAATTTCATAAAAATCCGTTCAGCATTTACTCGTCCACTCCGTATCTCGTCGAATTTATCAAAATCCGTTCAGTACTACATTTTGTACGTCAGAAATTGCGCGTATTTATTGTGTGTATGTGTGTGTGTGTGTGTTTGTGTATGTATATATTTTTTTTTTAAATTCACATTGTGTACAAAAACGTGTAATTATATATATTTTTTCGCATTGTATACAAAAACATGTCTGTATTTTTATTTTTCCGCATTGTATACAAAAATATAATTTCAATTTTTATTTTTATTTTTCTGCATTGTATATAAAAACATGATGTCATAAAAATACGCACTCAAACATCTTACCATTTTACTGTACAAAAACCAACTACGCTCATCAACATAAGCAACTACGCTCATCTGACCTTGAACCGCAGATGTCACTTCCATTTGATTATGTAGCGAGCGCGCTTGTTTTGGTTTTGTATGGCGATTTCGTTCGTGTTCCCTGATGTTTTGTGAATGTTTTTTGTATTGGGACTGGTATGTTTTTTAATTCATTGTCTAGTACGTTTCTCTGTTTTTTGAATGTATAAACAGATTTTGAATTTTAAAGCAAGGGATCTTGCTCTATGACGTAATATTTGTCGTGCCGTCTTTTGTTTATTCTGTTGTATAAAATTCTTTAAAAATAAAACTAAACATTTGTACTAGCTAAATTGTTGTTTATACTATGCCAGTGATGTAAGCTATTAAATAAACAAAAGAACAGAGACACTTCTCATTGAAAGTTTCTCGGTATCGAGCTTGTAACCCGACCCAATTTTTTGTCGACGCTCGGGCCGCGTTTCAAGTGGGTTGTTTTTATAAAGCTCATTGTGTAAAAATATAGTATGGAAAGGTATCTTAACCTTTATGATTAATGGATATTTGTGTTTTATAATTGAAATAAAACAATAATGTGTTTAAAAAAAGGTTTTTATTTCGTAATACACCCATTTATATAAGAAGTGGTACAGAAAATAGTGCTCTCTCAACTTTAAGCCTAGATAGTGGATACTTAGATTTAAATAAAAAACATATGCATTAAATATATATATATATATAGGTTTATTCAGTAGGATTACAATGATATACGTTTTATATATAGTTTTCATACAAATTTTAGGAGAAATCGCGGTTTTAGTGGCGCGCGCCAAAAAAAAAATCGCGATGTTGTGCGCAGACATAGGACATGCGCTAAAACCTGATGCGCGGCTGCAAAAAAAAGATTTTGGTACTTTATAGTACCAAAATCCCACGACGACGACGACGTTCGGTGACGAGGGGGAAATCTTTTAAAGATACCCGGCTGCATTGTTTGTTGGGGGTGCAACCGGGTTGTTTATTCGGTTGAATTTTTTTAAAGTTTGTTACCATATTACTCCGTCATTTATGAACCGTTTTGAAAAAATATTTTTGATATACTTTCAGATTGGTCCCATAGAAATTTCACCAAAATCTATTCAGTAGTTTGGTTTTTAAAACAAAATTACGCATTTTTAAGTTGGTTGTGTAAGTTTTTTAAACTACATATAACAATTTTTATGTTGCTAAGGTTTGATACAAGCGACTATGAAAATAAAATTAATGACATCCATACCGTCTAACATATTAACTAAACTTGAAATATAAATGCATAGGTACATATATACCTAATAGGTAACTTTAATTTCGTTTTGTACCATAGCGTTTCAGCCCAACTTATTCTTCTATTTATTTCATTGACTTTCTTTCTTAGGCAACTCTCACGTATATCAACGTTTTGCCCCTTCTTTAAGCATATCACGTCTCACTAATCTTTGCCAAGTGATCCTTAGATACCGTTCGTCCTTTGTATGGGAACGGAATGTCATAATGAAATGCCGATGGTTTGACTCCTGAATACTAGAGCGAGGCGTGACTGACGAATGGATTAGCGCGTGACAGGATAGCGTGGGTGTAGGTTCCAATTTGGGTATGGGAAAAAAGTATTCAAATTCAAATCTATTTATTTGCGTGTATATAGGTTATACAGGTAACATCATGTATATAAAATAAAATATAAGTATCACTATATCCTATCCCTTACTGGACGTGCAAATCTTAACTGGCGTATTTATATTATGTATTGCACATATAAATACGTAAGCGTATGCTACTTTTCGATAACTGAAATGTTTTTACTAATTTTGTCTTAGTAGATACTAATGGGTGATTTTTGTATCGATACCTATACTTGGATTTTTAATTATACGGCGTAAACTGACCGACCGAAATGTCACTTGCTCAAATAATGATACCAGCTCTCAAATCATAGTGATAGGATATTTGGGTCACATAATTTAAAAAGTTCGCAACACGGAATGAAAAGAGTCGCTTCTCATTAAACAGTAGCAACAGTAGAGATCAAAAGAGAAAAGATAAAAGTTCCCGGCAGCTTAGTGGTGAGACCGTCTGACTTGCGATCCGCAGGTCCTGAGTTCGAATCCCACGGCCCGCACCTCTGTCTTTTCGAAGTTATGTGCGTATTGTTGATTGCCGCCAACTTCAAACGGTGAAGGAAAACATCGTGAGGAAACCTACATGTCTGAGAGTTCTCAATGATCTTGAAGATGTGTGAAGTCTGCCAACCCGCAGTTGGCCAGCGTGGCAGACTATGGCCTAACCCTTCTCACAATGAGAAGATGGCCCGTTCCCAGCAGTGGGACAGTTTGTACAAACAGGGCTGAAAAAAAAATAAAAAAATTGCACATATGTTCTGTCATTATATTAAATTTCATAAAAAGTCATAAACAAATGATCACCACACCATATAATATTATGTATGCATAAACGTAATAATTATAAACCCTATTTTAAGTATGTGTATAATAGTATGGGCCTATGCGAACACAACACTGAAGGTTTTGCTGAAAGAACGAAATTCAAACTCCCATAATGTCCAGCCCCCGTACCACAAGCGTTTAAACAGTCTTATTTTTGTTTCGCTCTTACTACAGTTGAGAGAGCAAGACAAAGGTCAAAGTAACATTGAAATAACATTGCTATTACGATTATGGTCACCCTGTGCGAGTGCGAGCATCTGTACCTAATCAGAAGCCGGCATCTTGGAGGCCATCGAATCTCACCTGATGATATTAAAACCTCCGGGAGGTTTCAATTTCATGACCTTGGGGAACCAAGGCTATTACTGACTATAAGATCAGTATAGGACTTGAGGAGGTGCTGTAACGCCGTAGAGGCCATCACGTTAGATCTGCAAAGGTCAAAGTGACTTGGCGTGGCTGGTAAAGTTCATTTGGCCTCTTCAGTTTCCAAAAAAATGTGTATAACTTAACACACTGCATTAAAATTGAAATGGTATTTCCTATTTCCGTTGTTATTCTACCACCCAAGCAGAATTAAGCTTTTCTGTGCATAATTATCTAGTATGTACGCTTATATGTTATTACTTCATGTAGTCTAAAACCAGCAACGTTCCGACGGTCGCGGCCGATGTGACTGATGCGCGCTTTCATAAAATGAAAGTGTTAGTGAACATATGAAAATGGTCGCCAATAGCCGCGACCCTTGAAATGAAATGTTACCTTTATTGTTATATATTATCGTTTGAGGTGTTATGAGATCTTTATCAAAAAAAATATCAAAATCAATTTATTTCGAGTGACTTTTGACCGATAACCAATAAAATTCCAATACAAAGTCATGAAAGTAATATTACAAACATAAGACAATTTATAACTATATATATATATAAATCCAATAAAATTAAATAAATCGTATTAAATTAAAAATATTGCATTCAATTACATACGTAAATAAAATTATACATATAATAGTATATTAAAACATATAATAAATTAAATTAAAATTCAATAAAATCCAATGTCACATTAATAAATAATAAACTAGTTATATAATAACCTTATCTTCGGCATTGGCACAGCGAGGTGTCTGTCGCTACAATGCCAATTTGTTCTGGAATACGTTCTTCAATCAGGAATTTTGTTAATATTATTTATTGTGTCACTATTATACCAAATCTATCGGATGTCTTAGCAGAGTATGTGGCAAGTTTCATGGTGGATGTCGTAGCACAGAAATCAGCAAGTTCCAAAGCGGATTTTGTAGCACAGGACGTAAAAAGTTTTATAGCGGTTGTCGTAGCACAGATGTTGTAGCATAGAGCGTAGCAAGTTTCATAGAAGTGTCGTAGCAGAATGCGTATCAAGTGGTATAGCGTGTATCGTAGCAGATTACGTAGCAAGTAGTATAGCGGATAAAAGCAAGCTAGACTATGTCTCGAAGTAAATGGTCTAGATAAAAATTGTATTTATAAAGATAATAAATTAATTTACAAAGTCTCAACTTCAAAGAACAGCCAGCAGCGTCCAAATCTATTAATTATAGAAGTCGGTAAATAGTATATGAACCTTGTTACGGTCTGTGCTACGACATCTGCTAAGAAACTTGATATGTTCTGTGTTCCAACATCTGCTATGAAACTTGCTTCGTTCTCTGTAACAACATCTACTATGAAACTTGCTACGCTCTGTGCTACGACATCCGCTATGAAACTTGCTACGTTCTGTGCTCCGACTTCCGCTATGAAACTTGCTAGACTCTTTGATAAGATATCTGCTAAGAAATTTGCTACGTTCTCTAGCAGAGAGCGTAACAAAAAGCAACATCCATTTAAAAACAATCTATGTTCTCTGGTACGACATCCACTAAGCAATTCGCTACTATCTCTGTTACGACATCTGCTATCCTTCCTTCTACAACATCTGCCATGCAATTCCTCTATAAAACATGCTACGCTCTGTGCTACGACATCCGCTATGAATCTTGCTACGTGATTCGTAGAGAGCGTGACAAGTTTCATAGCAGATGTCGTACAGATACTACGACATCAGCTATGCAATATTTTTAATTTAAAAAGTTTTTCTATCAACTGTCTGTCAGTTGACATGAAGAAGTGGTAAATATTCACGTAAACAGATTCAACCAAATGAACAATGACCATTTCAAAGTCTGTTAAAATAATCATAGCTTTTTATACAATATAAAAACCACTAAGAGTTAAAAGAAAAAAAGCCGCCATCTTTTTTCCACCTTTCAAAGCGTTTTCCGAAGGCCCTAATCTAATTTTCAGTAACCTATTTAACTCGGAATTTATACGTATTTCACCCTCCATAGCCCTGCAATGTCTATTGAGAGAAAAATCGACCTTTATATCTATGGATGTACGCCACTTTCAACTTTAACAATGAAAAGATATGAATCAAAGTCGCTTAAATGTTGCAATTCGTAGGCTAGTGAATACATTATTATTATATGTAAAAAATCTCAAAATTATTATTAAAAGTAAAAAAATATTATTTAAGTTTACCTTTAGTCATCTGTCTTTATTCATAAATCCACCAATCAGATGTTACAAACAACTTTTACTGTTAGCAAAACACAACAAACCAGCTGTTCCCTAGAAAATATATGTGAAACAACTTTCTTTTTCTAATTTAAAAATTGTATCTTTACTAAAAGTTGTTAATAATGGCGTAAACTATGTTTAGAATGTCAAATAAATAGTGTATCGCCACCAGTTTCATGTTATAATTTTTTTTTAATTTTGTAAAAATAAAAACAATCATCATCATAACTTCAGTTACAAGAAGTCCATTGAATACCTGAAACCATGAAAATACCTGAGGGAAGCGGTTTGCATCCAGTATCTTCCTGCCACTTGTATGAAACCGTCTGTTCATCTTGTGGCTTGTCTTCTTTCTACTCTGCGCTTGTCGCAGTCCTGGATTTGTCAATAGGCCGTATAAGTCGCGGCCTAAGGGCGGCAGCGTCCTAGGGGCGGCAGATTGAACTATGGTATCGATTTTCAAGATCAGTAGGGGCGGCAAAAATTTAATAGCCTACTGGCGGCATAAGTGTAAATCCGCCACTGGCTCATTTTGTGCTATGTGCCCTGCCCATTCCCATTTCAACTTGCTAATCCGCTGTGCTTTGTTATTGACTTTCGTACTTCTACAAACCTCTTCATTTCTTATTCTATCTCGTAGAGAAATTAATCTTAATTAAAGCGGAATTAGTCTTTAACACTGCAAAGACGCTTTTATTCTATTGAGTTTGTTTTATCGGTATAAAAGTGTAGGGTGTCTATTCATTTTACAGTCCACTGAATTTTTGTTTGTTTATCAAAATATTTTCGCCTAACACTGTACAGGGCCGTAATACATTTTCCTTGCTACCAGAGTATTCCATCCTTCACGGGGCCCACGTTGGGGTGAGCTTATGTGGCTTGACGGAAGGCACCGTGTTTTGCATAAGACCGCACAGACTTTGCTGCCTACTATTTGCCGGCTGTAATACTTCCGGGATACTACTTATTTATCTTTCTCTCTGCAACGGCGTAGGCTACGCAACATGATTGCTTTTTTGGACTCAGACCCCCCAAAAATTACCCTTACCTAAAAACCTCTTTTAGCTGCCTCTTAGCTCGCAGGAGGTATCAAATGCTGTGTTTGACTTTGACTTTAAGGCTTCAGGGCGAAGGAGTTCAATTTTGTGTAAGGCATTATTTGTGCTGAGGTGGCTCGTCATCTACACCTACTTATCCTAACTAGCGTAGCAACTTCTTAATATCTTCTGAGCTCACCAGTGTTGTGGATGGCACCCTACTTAAAGATTGAAATAGCAGATCTTGAGTTGAGTTGCGACAGGGGTTTTGTAATAACAAAAATGGGACTTAGTAATAGTTTTATTTTTTGTATGTTACTATAGTTTTATTCTTCTGTTATTTACAAATTTTTCTGTATTTATTTTTCACACAAAGTTATAATATGTCTAAACGAGCATGAGGTGGACGGAACGGCAATATATCCCTTTTATATATCCCTACGAAGACATAAACATATTTTAAAGAAATACTCCTACATTATTATAAATATTCATAGTTGTTTTCTTTTGTATTGAAATTAATAAATATGTATATCCCACAATATCTGCACCCTTGGTCACCCTGGGCCTCGCGTGGAATGCGGCGCGCGTCTGCTATTTAATAAAGTCTCATTTCCCGCCGAAGACGCTGCGTGCCTGGTACAAGGAATTCAACAGTTTGCTTCCAGCGCTGCCGTCTTCGACCGCGTCCACATTTACACCCGGTCCCAATATACAAAACTTGAATCTATCTTTATTTTTACCCGACTGGGCAAGGAGGAGGGTTATGTTTTCGAGTGTCTAAGTATGTCTATGGGTTTGGGTATGTATATATATACTCGTATATTTCGATATTATCTCTTACAGCCTAAAGTTTTTCGTAATCTCCAATGAACTCTTTCGTAACAATAAGATTGCTATTGCAATGGCAAATAATGGCGTATTAATGGTAATTTCTTATCCAGTAACAAACTTTACTCCCAAAAAGAAGAAGGTTATCAATTCGGTCTGTATGTTTTTTTTGTATGTTTGTTCACCGATTACTCAGCCAATTGTGCATTGGTTTTGATGATTCTTTTTGTATTTGGTAGACCATACTTCTGAGGTAGTCCCATATTAATTTTATCAAAATCGATGATGTACTTTGGTTTTTATAACAAAATAACTGGTAAAGTATCATCCAAACAACTGTAGAAAAGTGAATAGCAAAAGTTTTCTGCAGGCGTTATACATATTGCGTATTTGAAGTCATTTATTACAGTTTTTTTAAACTTATTTATAAAATAGAAGGTTGCCATCGCACAACATTTTTAGGCTTCTGTCCTAAGGGTGCAGGAGTCTATTCGTGTCTGATTGTCTGTCTATCTGTCCTACACTTAAAGGGCTGTATCTTTCGAACGGTACTAGATACGAGTCTCAAAATTGGCAAGATTATAGGGTTCATCATCATCATCCACAGCCTTCTCTATCCCACTGCTGGGTATAGGCCTCTCTCTTGTCTTGCCATCTTCCTCGGTCCTGTGCCAATCGAGTCCAGGTTCGAGCCGCGATTGTTGTTATATAGGGTTCACTTTGATGTAAATCAACAAATAATATTTAAATAACAAACACTAGATATTATCAGTTCTTTGTCATTTTAAAAATGAAACAAATTAATTCACTTTGTCGTAAGACATAAACGAGTGATGCTAGATGGCGCTTCGTCGATATGTATGTTTGCTTTATGTAGATATATAATGGCGCACGTCGCACAGTCATCTTGTTTAATTAAAGTCCGCAAGGTGGCGCTTTTATCAATATTTTCTTTAGATATGCCTACCATTTCAGAATTCATTCATTCATTTCATTTTCTACTGTACAGAGAATATGTGAAAATACAAATATTGGTAGATTTATAGCACATTTGCCTATTTAGTCTTGCTTTCTGTGTTCATTTCATATGTTGCATGGGAGTACGGAAGCTTCGGTGTGCGAGTGACACTCGTACTTAACACAATAAGTAAATTTAGAAAACTAAAAAACCCCGGCATAAAAAACGACTAATCCGATTTTGATGAAACATAGCTAAAACACTCGTTCAAATATTCTATAAAAAAAACTAGATTAGAATCGGTCCATCCGTTTGAGATAGAGCTACGATACACACTGATATTCACAGACACATAGATAAATAAATAAATAATAACATTTGTGGACATTTCACACAACACCATCTAGCCCAAACTAAACAAAGCTACTATGGGAACTGGATCGCTGATAGATATATACATATATACTTTTTTTGTTGTTGTAAATATCTGATACATAGAGACACCCAGACACAGAACAAACATCCATGCTCATCACACAAATGTTTGCCCTGGGTGGGGATCGAACCCACGACCTACAGCTCAGTAAGCAGACATACTACCAACTGAGCCACAAGGCCAGTCATATAGGCCAGATATACACACCGTTACAATTACAAACTAGCTCACCTCTTTTTTGTTGGATGTAAAAAGCAATAACAAGCAGACGGCTCGTCTGAAAAAAAAAAAAAAAAAAAGTGCCAATTTTTTTTTTTTTTTTTTTTTTCATTTGCATATTATTAAGCATGGCACATAGATCGTACCTATTTTTCTAATAATATTGTTTATGTTTTTTTGGCACTTGGACCCTTTAGAATTACAACCCTTCATATGTTGGTAGAATATTTTTCTTCAGAAATAAGATGGAATATTGAAATATTTGCGGGCAAAACCTCGAGAAATTGCTGGTTTATTATAAGTATTAAAACTCTCACCGAGCTTACGCATTCATTGTGAATAGAACAATGGAACTAATGCCCGGGCCACGAATCTGGCGTTCGAAAAGTTTTTCTTAGGAGAAATAAGAGACGTTGGTGTTGCGATACACTTACAGCAGTACGTCGCGCGAATCGCGATACAGTATGTCACGTATCGTTACAATCGTCGGTATCTGTACCTCTACCATGAGTTTTTAGCGATCCAACTCGTTAGCGAGGGCGTGAACAACTTCTATAGAAAATAGTACCGTGCTGCCAGCGGTTACCTAGAGAACTAAAAATCGGCACCATAAGTCACTAAGGTAAAAAACCTATCGAAATGAAACCACTAGCGTGTAACGTTTTTAGAAGTTACCATACAAAACGGTACCATGAGACACTAATTTGACAAGTGCTCTCGAGAAACACCGTCTCGATTGCTCGCAATTGTAGTAAACTAACTCACCGGCATATTGTAGGGTGAATGCTTGTGAAAGTGTGTTTGTTTTGTTAAAGAAATACAATAAACTGATTAATTAGTAGTGATTTATGAAATATAAATACAAATAATGTCCGGTAAGAGTTATTTAGCATGGAATATGTTAGCGCGGCTGCATATGAAGACGAACGACGCGAACAAGGGAATTTTCAAGCTAATATGCGAAGAAGACTTGCAGATCCACTTGCACATAGTAGGGCTCTTTTATTGTCATACGGGTTTGCGCCCGCGTGCGGGCCAGCTCCGCATATGTTCCGCCCGCAACCTATCCTTTCATACATTTTTATATTGTCATGCGGGCCACACGCACCCAGGGCGGGCGAAAAATATCTGCTCTGCGTGTGGCCCGCAGCACGCGCATGACAATAAAAGAGCCCTTTAAGGTAAAGTGAGAAGTCACTAAAGTGAGAATAATTTTATAAAAGAATATAGGCTCAGTGAGGAGGCTTCTCGAAGATTTGTGGTACTTGGTACTACTTTCTTAGTACGCGGCCTTGAAATCTACACAGTCTCACTTGGATCAAAGGTAAGTAAGGTACCTAAACTTAGGATAGGATACATTAGGATATTTTCTATAAATGCATTCCTTATTGATAGGTATGGCTATTCAAGTTATATAATATATGTATTGCGTTTTATGTTTACGGTAGTTATCAGCTGTTATTGGCATAGTCCACCATTTTTCGAAGAAACTCTATGTACTCTATGTAAGTGTATTTGAACAAATATAACCAACCAATTTAAATTCTGTAAACGGACTATAGAATAAGCACTGCTATGTGACGCCATAAATTAGCCGGGTTATAGTGTGAAGTTAGACACCGATATGCTTTTGTACCAACATACCGAAACAAAAACACTCGACTCGAGTTACACGCTAGCGAGCTCTCACTGGCGAGTCTGCATGTCTCATGGTACCGCTCTAACGTAAAGTAACTCGCAGCGCGTTTATTCACTGTCAAGTGAATCACATGAGCGGTTTTTGTCGATACCATCTCATGGTAAGGGTACTGTACCTCTACCATGAGTTTTTAGCGATCCAACTCGTTAGCGAGGGCGTGAACAACTTCTATAGAAAATAGTACCGTGCTGCCAGCGGTTACCTAGAGAACTAAAAATCGGCACCATAAGTCACTAAGGTAAAAAACCTATCGAAATGAAACCACTAACGTGTAACGTTTTTAGAAGTTACCATACAAAACGGTACCATGAGACACTAATTTGACAAGTGCTCTCGAGAAACACCGTCTCGATTGCTCGCAATTGTAGTAAAGTAACTCACCGGCATATTGTAGGGTGAATGCTTGTGAAAGTGTGTTTGTTTTGTTAAAGAAATACAATAAACTGATTAATTAGTAGTGATTTATGAAATATAAATACAAATAATGTCCGGTAAGAGTTATTTAGCTACGGTTAGCTTCGGAGTTAGCGACGGCTGCATATGAAGACGAACGATGCGAACAAGGGAATTTTCAAGCTAATATGCGAAGGAGACTTGCAGATCCACTTGCACATAGTAGGGCTCTTTTATTGTCATACGGGTTTGCGCCCGCGTGCGGGCCAGCCGAAATTGTCGTAAAAAACTCACATTTTTACACTCGAAAGGGAATCAAAACCTATGGGGTAATTCCCGTTGACCTAGAACTATGAAATTTGGCAAGAAGCATTTAGTGAAGCACTAACTAAGAAGCACTGTGTTAGAGTACCTACACATATAAGAAAAAATCCGAAAACTGGACATTTTTAATTTAATCACAAAAATTTGCGTCTTTATGCAAGGAAGGAAAGTCCAAATTTTAAATGGCTTTAACCGTATTATGTGGGATATCATATGAAAGAGCTTAATTAGCACAAGCTAAAACAGGACTTAAATATTTTTGCGATGTATATTTTTCGATTTATGAAGGAAAATATAAAAAATATATATAAATTCCCCCTTTTATCTACTAGTTTGTACAGAACCCTCGGTGGGCGAGTCTGACTCGCTCTTGTCCGGTTTTATTTGTTTAAATATATTTTTGAAAAAGGGATGTCCAACAGTTGCCCAAAATGTCTACAAAGTACAATTTTGTATTTATTATTTATTTACAATTTTATTCTAGTTTTCTCATTCGATTTCGCTCATTGCGTCAAGGTCGTCAAAATTGGCAGATTGATGCACAAACAACGAAATATCGATAATTAAGTAGAAAGCCGTCAATGTGCAAGCCGCACGATGCCCACAACAAGAAAAAAGTAGGCATCGAAGCGATGCTCGCGATGCGATTGTTTCGTGGCCTGGGGGCAAGCTACAGGGGTAAGTGTCCATGACGTGCCTACGTCCTATTGAACTAATTTTCTGACTGCCCTCGCCCTCGCAAGTTTTCGCTTAGGCAATGTCTCCACGGAACTATGGCAGAGTTCTTGGAGGCTAAGTTGTTAAGGTGTATTTATTGACTTTTTTATATTTTAATATTAAAATTATTTAGGTTTGTGTTTCATATATTTTTTTTATCAGCCCTGTTTGTACAAACTGTCCCACTGCTGGGAAAGGGCCATCTTCTCATTGTGAGAAGAAACATACATACATAAAATCTCGGCTATTAGCCCTTACGGGGTAGGCAGACCATCAAAGTTCATGAGGCTATTTGACGCCACGCTTGACCATTTTAGAGGGTTAAAGAGAAAGTAGAGTAGAGAGTTTAAGAGGGGTAGAAAGAATGAAGGGTACAATGTAATCTTGGCTAGCAGTGGTAAGAGGTCAACCCATCGCCTACTCAAGTACCTTACCTGACTTTTACAGTACCCCCGGGAAGAGAAGTAGCTGTTACATTCTATGTTTTTCTTTTTCTTCCAGCTCTGCATTGTTGTTTCGGGTAAGTATTTTTAAAAGTAACTCTCAAACGCTGCTTCTAATACTAAAGACATGACATCTGAGCCTTTTATTCTGAGACTTATTATAGCCTGAGCCATTTATTCCTTTTCATATTCATATTTCACGATCGCGGTTTCATGACCTTTTACTACAGATCTTACTGATAATAAGAACGCATGTAGGTAACTTTTTACCCGACTTCTCTAGTAGAAGGATGATATTTCGGAGCGTATGTAAAGCGTGTAATTAAACTACATGTTTCTCTCTATTAGTTCCTGTTGCCTAATAATTTAAATTAGGAATCAAGCATGTTTTCCATTGATTAAGTTTTTTTTTTTGCTACGCTTAGTGCCGACTGTTTTGTACATTTGTTTAATGTAAAAAAAAAATTTTTTGTAGATTTGTTTAACATAGTTTATATTTGCCGTTTTTAGTTTTTTTTTGTAGATTTGTTTAACGTAGTTTATGTTTGCCGTCTTTATCCGACTGCGCAAGAAAGAGGGTTATGTTTATCGACTTTATGTATGTATTTATGTGGTTATGTATGTATGTTTTAATATGAGAGCCTACAGCTTAAACGGCTTGACTGATTTTGATGTGCGAGGTGTCATTATATTCTTCTTCGCTTCCAGAGTGTCACAGAATATGTAATAATGTAATGCACTGCATGTAACATGCCGTGTGAAGGTTGGGAAGAGCTCGCTCTTCCCAACCTTCAACTTCCCAAACTTCAACCCTGTTGCGCGAGCGCAACAGAGACGTGAATGGCGCTACTCTGTTTATAAGGCTGTTACAAATTTTGAAGAAAAGCTCAAACAAGACCTAGATGCTAAACGCCTTTTCAAGAAGACCCGTCCGAAGCCTTCCTACAACTATACATACAATGCTGAAGGGCTATTGCACTGCGCGTCATGCAATAGAATTTCCAAGACAAAATTTGGTTTTGCCAGCCACATACGGGCGCACAACCGAATATAGCAGGGTTCGCCATTGACGGATACGTCAAGGAGGACATCATTATCAATAATGTAATGTTTTTGTAATAATCATACTGTCAATGTAGGTAACTTTGACTTTGCGTTAAACTTTGTACATATATACATACCTGGTTTGCCGGAGGCTGGAGGGTTGGTGATAATGAGACACATGATGGTATTGGTCTAATTTATTGTAACAAATAACCAAGCTTATATACTAAGAACTACGTGCTAGAGGCCTCCTATGTATATCAGTCATACTCTTACTATCTATGTTAACGTGTCCTAAAGACGACTTATCATTCTACTTATAATCACGCATCACGAACACTAAACTATGTGGCTACACCTGGTTTAAAGATTCTTGATTTTTTTACCAAAAGATGAGTAAGTAAGTAAGTAAGTTCGTATAGACTGAGTGGCCAGCCCTATTGTCAGAGTTATTAAGCCGCCGAAAGGCCTCTGACTTGGCTTGACGATTGCTGAACAACCGGGACCTACAATTTAACGTGTCATCCGATCCACGGTAGCGCTCAGAAAGAAATGCCACTCACGGTCACCCATCCGGAGACTGACCGGTCCGTCCGTTGCTTAACATTGGTGATCGTTTGAGAACACTTAATCAAGCTACGAGCGCTAAAAGATGAGTAATTAAATTGATTGATGAATGCGTGAGTTGTAGTCGCCAAACATTATAAATGTTAATTTATGCATAAAGCTGACAAATGTGATGGAAGTTTTGAAAGTTTTCCACCATTTTCTGAACACAAGAATTTGTGACTGAAAAATGTATGTCCAAGATTTCGGATTTAATTATATAAAACTTATTTAAATCCCATGACTTTTATTTCCTAACGATAAAACATTGATCTATCTTACCGTTTTAAACAATATTTCTTGGTCTTATTTAGTTTTACTACGTAAAAATATTGTAAGCAAAAAAGTCAACGTATTTTCTTTAATTGTGGGTAACATTGACAATTATGAGTTACAGTTAATTAAATACACCTAAAAAATAATACACCTAAAAATGCATTAATAATGTGAATTATTTCACGTCTATGCCTGACAGAGATGTTTTTTGTTGTTGGTCGAAGATGGTAAGCATACATAACACGGAATAAGAACTGGCTCTCAAGTAGGTGGTTGATAGTCATGGCATCGTTAGGTGTTTCACGGTAGCTTTTCCACTTGAGACTATAACCTATGCTATAACTCTCAAGTGGAAAAGCTATCGTCCAACACCTAGGCTGCAAAACTAATATTCAAACACCATAATTCAGTTTCCTAATGATATTTTTCCTCACGGAAGATTAGTTCGTAATTTCTTTTTCAAAAGGAGCTTTCCAATATAATAGTTGAATGCACACACAACAAAACAGACATTGCTTCAATTTAGCACTTTCTACATTTCTAGGGCTTCGTTATCAAGTGCTAAAATAAATTTTACTACTTTATCGGCGTAATTAATATGTATCTTGAAAACACTTTCTATGGGGATGGAGAAATTACAATGGAGGTACCCTTGTAATTCCTCTACACGTAAATTAGGGATGATATTTTTCTCGTATACCCCTTGGTGTTGGCTGTAATTGGATAGGTAATTCAAAAATACAATTATTCAATTTAGTATTCCATATTTGTCTTCGTCTCTTTTGCATAATATTAGGTTTTAAAATGATAATATTTGTTAGGGTCAAGTGTCTCTCGCCCTCTACCAGCTAAATGGTTCTTGTCGAATAGGTATGCTGAAAAAAATCCAGCAATTATTTTCGTTAACGAAATTATAAGGAAAAATATCACAAGTAAGTAGGTTTTACAAGTTAACAAGTGATAGTCGATCAACTTAGCTTAACTAGAATATTCTTAGTGTCAAACAATCCTATTTTAAGTCCGCATAATATTGACAATGTCTATGTCAATTGTGATACTACGAAACCCTACATTGCGCGTGGCCCGACATGCACTTGACCGATTTATTTAAATTATTTTTAGTTAGTATACCCGAAAACTAGTCTTCTAAAAACCAAACAAAAGAGAACTCAAGAAACATAAAGAAAACAATAGGTATGTACCTATGTAGTTCATGGAATGGGGTGAATCTTTTTTAAATTTTATATTACCCACTATTAATCTTAGAACTTATAGTTGATAGTTATGTCATTCAACACTCAAATGATTGTAATTTTTTTTGGCTTTATTTGATTTTTAAGAAATTATTACATTAGTAAAAAAAATGCAATTAAACTATTTTATTTTTTCCACTCGCTTGTAGCTCAATGTTTTTAAATGGCATGAAAATGAACATGGTTGAATATGACAAATTGATTTAATTTGATAGATCTATGTTTTTTACATAAAAAAAGCAAAATAATTCCAACCTAAATTACGTAAATCACCGTATAAGAAGATTTTCCGCTATCGAAATGAATGGGAGTAAATTTTACCCACATTCGCGTTTAACTTTGACAAGCCATTTAAACGCGATTTTCTTAAATATTTTCTATACTATTGGACTTGTTACTTCTTTACTTTAAAATTGACCACGAAAGAACACACTTAAATAAATAAAATACTATTAGACCCATACATTAATTCTCTGATATCGTCAAAAATATGAAGTGTACGTAAAGTTACCCACGCTGACAGTAATACATCTCTCGCAAAAATAAAAAATGCTTTTTCTCGTTTCTCTCCAAGGAACTATTTCGTAATAAACAAGTGATTTTACTGGAATTATTTTAGAAGATGCGCATGTATAATTTTTTACAGTGATTTTACGCATACTTTCTAACAAAAAACGTACGCTCAACAGCATATTAGGGGTAATGAAATCCTAAGTTAGACTACAAAAACTGGTTTAGTGCAGTCGGGTATTTTGTTTTTCTTTTAATATACATACTTGTTACATGCTTAATTCAAGGCAAATTTTCAATTGAACGGACTTTACTTAACAGCGAAAAAGATATTTATCTAAAAACGATACCGATTTCTGAATCGCTCCATAAGTAAGCCAGTAAACCATCTTCAGTTGTCTGTTTCCGTCATAAATCAAATAAAATCCTCTCGAATTGTAATCTAAAACCTTCTTCCCTTACAAGTGTAAGATTAGAGAAACACAGATAAATGTAGTTGACCGAGTTCAAAGAAGGAATCACTCAGTTCCTTTTTTTTATCCCCGACCCAAAAAAGAGTGTAAGTTTGACGTGTGTAGGTATATGTGAATGTGGAGACATTGCCTACACAATTGGGGGGGGAGTTGTACTTACTTTTTAACCGGCTTCAAACAAGAGGAGGATATGTGTGTACGTTTCCCGTTATTTTCAAATTTTTAAGTTAACTTGAAAGGAGGCGGCAAGAAGTACATGAAGAAATATGACGTTTTTTTCGCTTTGATTACAAAAACTGAAACAATGGACTTTAAAAAGCGTTTTTTTTTAATCAAACATCTAAATCGATTTTGATGAAATTTATATGTGACTAATATGAAAGTATATACTTTCAAGAAATTAATAATTAAATAATTACAAGAAAATAATTTTCTCAATCAGTTTATAAATGACATGCGGTTACAAATAATAAAAACACAACCGAATTGTTAACCTCCTGCTTCTTTGAAGTCGGTAAAAATACACAATAATAATAAAAAAACACTATCTGTAGTTACACATCTGTTTCTGATTAGTAGGTGTGATACGGACAGCGGCTATCTCTATCGTGTTGTCTCTCTCTACCACTTAGCGCGGCCTTTGGATGGGCGGCGCGAACACGAGTGGCGTAGAGTAGAAGTGTAACGTCATCGTAAAATAAAACAAGAGATCTACGAACAGTGGACCTCGCGATAAACCAAATCTGAGATTTGGTTTACAACAAATTGTGAAATGAATCTGAGTCGGATAGAACCCGGCCGTCTGTCCACTGACTAGACGAAGTACAATGCCTCGACCAATTGTTGACAAAAAGGCAACGTCTAACAAAAGAACCAAACGTCATATTATTTTCTAATTACTTTGTTTTCGAAGTTTTTTGTAATGTAATGTCGTTGCTGGCCTTAAACGATGAATACATGTGACTAGCATATCTGGAAATTCTTAATGTTCCGAAGATATGTGAAGTCTACTAACCCGAATTGTGTCATTCTGGTTGACTACGACATTATAAATTCCAAAAATAAGTGTCACAGCAAGTAGCCACATTTTATAGAAACATGACTAGTTCCAAAAGTGTGGTTGGATAATTCCTTCAATCATACTAATGATGAATAAATTAATTAATTAAATCATCTACGTTTGAACACTATCTCGCATGATAATAAGCGAAGGTGTGGCTGAAGTCTAAGAACTTGATCCAAAAGAAAATGTACGTAATAAATGATATAACAATGTCGTCTCCATTGTTTTATCCCGCCATAGCTGTCACCACTACACCGGTCTGCACTCTGAGCCGCCCGCCGTAAAGCTTGCATGCCAGCTTGATACACATACGACAAGATATTATTTAATGACATTATAAAATGCGTTAAGTTGTTATTATGTCATTCATCATCATCATCATCTCAGCCATAAAAAGTCCACTGCTGGACATAGGCCTCCCCTATGGATTTCCAAAAAGACCGATTGGAAGCGGCTTACATCCAGCGTCTTCCTGCCACTTGTATGAGGTCATCTGCCCATCTCGTGGCTGGTCTTCCTACGTTGCGCTTGCCGGTGCGTGCTCTCCAATCGAGAACCTTTCGGCCCCATCAGCCATCAGTTCTACGTGGTATGTGGCCTGCCCACTGCCACTTCAACTTGCTAATCCTCTGTGCTATATCGGTGACTTTCGTACGTCTATGTATCTCTTTATTCCTTATCCGATCTCGTAGAGTGACTCCGAGCATAGCCCTCTCCATAGCTCGTCATTATGTCATTATTCTGTCCGAATGTTAAATATTTAGTGATTATGATTTACGTTCACGTTCTTGATGCGTACTGCACAGGAATAGAATTCTTTGCCGCCACCTCTATTTCCTGAGAACTACAATCTTGAAATGTTCAAGGCTTTGAATAGATATGTTCTAGATCGACGAGCTCCATCCTCGACCACACAGTCGTTTAACATCAGGCGAGTTGGTGATCAATCGTAGATCTATCTAACATAAAAGAAGAAAAAAAAACGAAGTATTAGAGGATAGCTATCGCACACACTTTCACTAAACTGGCCCGGATAGGTAGCCACGTGAGCGTGAATTATGCTAGCAATGCAGTAGAACATGTCGCTTAACATCAGGCGAGTTCGTGGTCAATCGTAGATCTATCTTGCATAAAAGAACAGCGAGTAACCTCGCTTCCACACGATCACTTTACGCTAAGCTTGCGCTGAATCAGAATATAGGGAGTATCTGTTCATGTGGTACCGGCTAACGCGGAGTTACTTGCTACTATACCAAAATAATAGCAAATAGCTAATTTTAAGGCTGTAAGGCTTTAGCGCACGCAGTCGACATCACACTGCCACACGTCAGACACACCATACAGTGGCGCGCAAATCCATACAATGACATATATCAAGTTGACGTCAGCTGTATATAACACACACGCACATGTATGAATGGTCATCGTCTGATTGCCGCTCGCTCGTCCCGTCGCTTGGAATTAGAATGCGAGGAGCGGATTTTAAACCCGAAATTGGCGACAAGCGGAGTGTATTTTATATCTGTTATTTTCTATTGATTTTATATATATTTTATTTTTATATCTATTCCTTTCTATTGATATTTTCTCTGATACTGCTGTCGTTGTAAGCGTCTTTTCCGTCTCGGCCGAGACCCACAGAATGCAAACCATACATTTTAATATATTTCCCCAAGCTACTCTCCAATCATTAGCTTTAGTCAGTGGAACGTTATCTTTAAGTAAGTTCCATATACACTCAAATCCTAAGTACTTATCTAATCAATCAAACACAGCTAAAACTAGCTAATCCCTTGGCTTGGCGTGCGGTTTCTAACTACGTCATATGACTGACGAATATTTGAAAGGAACCCTAAATAAAAATTGGCTGAAATGAGATACTTTTGTATTTTTATGACTGCCCCAGAAGGATTCGAATGTATGTATGTATGTACGCAAGTGTGTAAGTATGACTGCTTGTAAGTAGGTATGTAAGTATGTTGAAGTCATATTACTGCTTATCTATATTACTCTGATTTGCTATACGAGAAATAATTAAATATGCATTTATTTACTAAATGTTATAGAATATTTTATAAAAAATAATTTCAATACATAAAAAAAATACCTTATGATCAAGCCATTATAAATATAACCCAGAAAATCAGGCGCATACCAATCATGACGATTTTCAAAACATTTCTTTGCTCATTCATTGGGTTCTTCTACAATCAGATAGTTTAAAGTCAACGATCAAGTTATTCAACAATCTCATTACAGAACCGTTGATTTGATCTTCATAAATTATTTGAACCCCCTAGGAAACCAAAATATTACGATAATCAATTATAAGAAGTTGTAAAACTTCACAGGCTTGATTATCGTAATATTTTGGTTTGCAAGCTCCCATGGAATTCGTAGTAAACGGCGTAGTAGATAATGTAGCTAATTTACGTAGTGGATCGTAGCGAATGGCGTAGAAGACTATGTAGCAAAATTGTACAAAGTGGATCGTAGCGAATGGCGTAGAAGACAATGTAGCAAATGTACGTAGTGGATCGTAACAAATGGCGTAAGTGTCTATGTAGCAAGTGTACGTAGTGGATCGTAGCGAATGGCGTAGGAGACAATGTAGCAAATGTACGTAGTGGATCGTAACAAATGGCGTAAGTGTCTATGTAGCAAGTGTACGTAGTGGATCGTAGCGAATGGCGTAGGAGACAATGTAGCAAATGTACGTAGTGGATCGTAACAAATGGCGTAAGTGTCTATGTAGCAAGTGTACGTAGTGGATCGTAGCGAATGGCGTAGGAGACAATGTAGCAAATGTACGTAATGAATTGTAGCAAAAGGCGTAGGAGATTATGTAGCAAATATACGTAGTGGATCGTAATTCGTAGCAAATAGCGTAGTAGATAAACGCTAAAATCTCAAACACAGCTCTAACGATTTTAATGAAACTTTGCTTAGATTGGAAAAAAATACTCACACAAAATTTTATCATAAATATATTTTTCAAAAATTACTTACGCAAAATAGTCTCGCACTTGACCGATTTTTACTATTTGTTTATTCACGTCATAGTAAACCCCACAATCCTGCCAATTTTGAGACTTGTATCTATTACCGTTTAAAAGATACAAGCGCTTAAGTCTAGGACAGACAGACAAACAAACAGACAGAAGTTGTAGCGAGTTACGGAAGCCTAAAAGTGAATAACTTTGTACAAATACCAATGTGAATATCTCTCGTAAGCCCTGAAACAAGGTATGGTCAATAAATAAAAGAGACCGACTTTCGGATACTATTCTTCCCTTTATTACTACTGAAACTCAGTAGATATTAAATATTTTATCACCTTCCCACATGGTGCAATCGAGGATACAATGTAACAGTACAGAAGTAATGGTCTTATAATGCGAGTTGCCTCTAACTTTGTGAAACAAATTTTAGCTAGCCTCTTAAAGCTAGGGACGTCATACATGTAGCAGGAAGATGCTAGATGCAGGCCGCTTCCAACTGTTTTTTTAGGGTTCCGTACCTCAAATGAAAAAAAACCGGAACCCTTATAGGATCACTTTGTTGTCCGTCTGTCTGTCTGTCTGTCCGTCTGTCCGGGTGTCAAGACCTTTATCTCGGGAACGCGTGAAGGTATCGAGTTGAAATTAAAACCATATACGCAGATCCATAGTATCTTGCTACAGAAAGGAAAATCAAATTTCTCAGGTTCATAAAAAAAAGTTACAGCCGAATATGTCGTAAAAGGGAATATGTTGAAATAGGTTCTTTAGGCAAGGAAAGAGGGTCCAAATTTTAAAGTACTTTAACCATATCATGTGGGGTATCATATGAAAGAGCTTAATTAGCACATGCTAAAACAGGTATATTTACAGGCATATTTTGACGACGTATATTTTTCGATTTATGAAGGAAAATATATAAAAATATATATATTTTCCCCTTTTATCTACTAGTTTGTACGGAACCCTCGGTGGGCGAGCCAAACACGCCTAGTCCGGTTTTAAATCCATGGCCTTTGTTAGTGGACTTCTTGTTGCTAAGAGGATGATGATGATGACGTCACTCTGACTGTCGCTGCACATGACACGTAATCAAAACTTTTATTCTACTCAAAATAAATCAGTTTATATGGAGGAGATCATATTAAATTCAACTTGAGTATTTTGGAATTATGACAGGATAGTTATAGTTTTAAAAACTGAAACCGATTTCAAAATGTGAAATTTTATTTTAAAGGAGTTTTATGGAACCAATCTGAAACTATATCCTTTCAAACGAAAAAATGATTTTCAAATAAGTTAATAAATGACGGAGGTATACGGTAACAAACATTAAAAAAATGCAGCTATCTTTTAGAAGTCGGTGAAATTCAGATTCACAATAACCATAGTTATGAAGAACGGAAAAGTAAGCAAAATATCCCTTAGACACTCACTAACTTTCTTTGACATAATTATAGTTTAATAATTATTAATATATAGTTTAAAAATTATATAGTTGTTATTATGTAGTTATGTAATTGATTTAGATGAAATTTCCATGGGATCAATCTGAAAGTACTTATATCCTTCCCAAAGAAAAAAACATCCAAATCGGTTCATAAAATGTGGTAACATTAAAAAAAATACAACCGAATCGAGAACCTTCTTTTTTGAAGCTGGTTAAAAACATCTAAGAATAAGAATATTTATTAATCTTGAATAACAAACAGGTAACAGGTAAGTCACAGGTAAGGTGTTACAGGTAAGTCAGAATTACACATATGATAAATTAACAAATCTTTATGAAATGATATAATCGATATAATTTAAATTATGGTATTGATTTATGGTATTATGGTATATATATATATATATATATATTTTTATCAGCCCTGTTTGTACAAACTGTCCCACTGCTGGGAACGGGCCATCTTCTCATTGTGAGAAGGGTTAGGCCATAGTCTGCCACGCTGGCCAAGTGCGGGTTGGCAGACTTCACACATCTTCAAGATCATTGAGAACTCTCAGACATGTAGGTTTCCTCACGATGTTTTCCTTCACCGTTTGAAATTGGCGGCAATCAACAATACGCACATAACTTCGAAAAGACAGAGGTGCGTGCCGTGGGATTCGAACCCAGGACCTGCGCATCGCAAGTCAGACGGCCTCGCCACTAGGCTGCCGGAAACTGGTATAATTAAAATTATGGAATTACATTTGTTTAAGCAACGATACGGTATCCTATAAATTTGAATTACATTTGTGTTACAAAAAAATATCTGCCAACAATTACGAGTATAAACCCGCATGTTACACCCGCATTTATCTATTCGCATGTAGCATACATTCACGCTTATGTGCATGGTGGTAATGCACATATTTTTATAGATTTTGGCTTCAAATGTGAACGGAATTTTAAATGGAACTAACACTCTAGGACACGTATTTGGTAAAGACTGCTCAAATAGCTCAAAGATAACATAAGTATTAAGCGACCTCAAAAACAAAATCACATTTTTAGATACTGGCTAGTTTTCAAATTTTTTTTTTTTATTATTCATAAAATCCTCCCAATATCGAGAAAAAAAATTACAACTGCCATCCGCACAAAAAGGATGGAATCTCACTTAAAGGTGCAAAAAAGACGGCAACACATTTCCCTGCACAAGAGAAAGAGAAAACAATACAAATTAAGGACCACTCCCGTCGGCCGTGGCGAATAAAGTCGTAAACGTAAAATGTAATGAAATGGTTTTACGATATGTTGTAATAAAACTTTTAGTGGGAAAGGAGGCTTTAAAATATGATGAGGGAAGCTGAGATTTGAAATTTGAGAAAAGGATTCGGGATTTAATAAGACGTTTGGGTGGATCACATATGACTTTGGACTAATGTAATTAAATAAATAAAAAACATGTAAGTGACCGAATAAGGGTATGCTGAGTGACGTTTGAATTTGAGTGTTTGAAATGAAGAAAATGAATGCTTATTTGAATAATTCCTTTAAAATATTTTTTTTACTCGTCATCTCGAAAAACATAATTATGAGGGTCTACATAAATAATTGTTAAACATTTAAGCGCATGTATTACTTTCACGGATATTATACAATCGATTTCATGAAAATAACTCACTATTTAGACACTCGTATTAATTTTCACAAAATCTTTGAAATGAAATTAATATAACTAGTATTTTGTACAATCGTTATTTTTTTCATTTAATTTATCTATGAAGTTATTTTTGTGAGCTTTGAGCGTAGCGTACCTAGCGCCTCTCATTCAATCAATCATTTAAATCCGAAATACAAACTATGTAATTTTCAGGTCCGCCATTTTCCTGAAATCCACTAACGCGCACTTTCAGCGTTAACTTATCGAAGACCTGTGGCGTTTAATATTAAAACAAATGATATTGCACCTTCTTATACTATCATAAGGCTCATTTTACTTCGCCTTAGAAGTTCGTTTAAGAAAACGCTTTTATACAAAGTGAAATCAACCTAAAAATATTAAACATAAGGCGTAAAATCCTTTAATTCCCATCTAAAAGCTTGATAAGAACCATCCAGAATATTAAGAGCTCCTCACGCCTCTTAAAATTACTAATACTATAAATTGGGCAGATTGTGTGTTTTCTAAAAAATGTTTTACTCTCGCTTTAATAAACTCGACAAATGGCAAATGTGCAAGAATGATGCCAACATCAAGCAAAAAAAACTCTCGGTATGCGAATGAAACTACAGAACCGATTTTGATGAAATTATATGTAGGCAATCCTTTCAAATAAAAAATGTTTTTCAAATCGGCTTATAAATGAAGGAGTTATGCGGCAACAAACTTAAAAAACTACAACCTAATTTTGAACCTCCTCCTTATTTGAAGTCGGTTAGAAACAGTTTTCTCTTATTTATATGGAAGAGCACGAGACTAATTTTCTCTTAAGCAAACCGCCCCCGATGAGTCAATTAGGTCATCTGACCAACAAGTATAGGTATATAATTGTAGTTTAAATATAGATTTCAAGAAAAACAAAATACCCGACTGCATAAGAGCTACTTTTGTAGATTGCGTACGATATGGTGTTCAGTGTAAATTTTTTGCGAGAAAGTATGCACAAAGTATGCCTATAAAGACTTACGCGAATTCTATGAATGAAAATTAGCTAGAATATTTTTCATAAAATCGCATATTTGTTACAAAAAAGTTCGTTGTTGGTCAAGCACATTTCTTTATTTTTGCGCCTACACTTAAGGGTACTTAAGGATAAATCTTATAACACCTCGCACATCAAAATTGGTCATATAGGCTGTAGGAGGTAATATAGAAACAAATATAAATACCTACATTCAGACATACAATCAAAAAACATGACCTTCCTTCTTACGCAGTCAGATAAAAAGATGCCAAGCAAAATCGCGTGTAATACCTATACGGCTCATGAACCCCTCGTATAAAAGCGAGAAGCTATCTCCCGCCACGGTTCAAGTTACTCTGGGCATTACCGCGCTTCGGGCGGCTGCCTTAAACGGTGACAACGACAGTCCAGCTTTAGACCTCGCGCTGTTAACATCTTTTAGGTTAGAAAGTTAAAGAAAATGAGGCATAGGGGTGCTTGGAAGATTATTATTTAGGGTAAGTTGTGTTCTAAGATACCTTATTTTTTGTTTTAAGATTGTTTTTATTTTTGTGTGGTCTGAAAGTTGAAATTTAAGAGTATCTTTTAAATAAAGACGATTGCAATTCGTGAAATTGTTTCCAAAATTGGTTTGTACTTGTAAGTCGATTTGGAACGACTTTTCCGATTGTGAGATAGAGAATTTGTTTTGAGATTTAAATGTTGTTTTAATTAGTCTGTTTTCGGTAAGTCAAATAAGTTTTACATGATTTTGTCTTTAAGTTAGCTTGGTTATTAAAAATTTGGTTTTATTTTAAATTATCTGCTTTTTTTCGATATTTACTGAGGAAAAAAGTGCATGGTTCTTTGTAATCTATACTATTTCCTCGTCACATTACATCACGCTCGATCTAGCCGTTTTAAATGCAAATGTAACAGAAAAAGCAGACAAAGATTTTGTTCATTGAAATGTAACAAATTTTAAAGGATTTATCGCGTATATTTAACATAATTTTAAGAAATATCAGGTCATAAATTTATGTAAAATAAACGCAATAAATACGTTAAAATTTATGCGTATATTTTACAAAATATAAATCCATTAAAATTTGTTTCATTTCAATAAGTAAAAACCTCTAAAACCTTAGAAATTATTTAAGATTTTGTGATTTAGAAAAAAGGTGGGCACAAAACATTTTTCTGTACATAATTATATTTTTAAGAAGCATAGATATATTTGAAAATTTGGTCAATGCTACATTTTTATAATAAAAAAATTTAAAATTATTGGAAAATAAAAATGTGAGTAAGTTATATAAAAATGAGGCTTAAAAATTCAGAATAATATTCAGAATTCTTAAGTTTTTGTGAAAATATGACACTAAAGCCGCGAAAGCTATCTATTAAATCTAGCTGTCTATTTATTTTATTGAGCGACTTCAAAACAGTAGGAGGTTCTCAACTCGTTTTTTTTTTACTTTGTTATCTAATATCTACGTCATGTATGAACCGGTTTGGATTATTTTTTTGGAAAGAAATATACTTTCAGATTTGTGTCATTTAATTTTTACAACACATTTTAATTTTATTTCATATGGTTCAGTAATTTGATATATATATATGTCATAAACGGAATTAGTATTTTGAAGGTTATTTCAGTGTTTTTTAATTATAATAATTTTATTTATACACAATAATGGCTAAATCTATCGTGATAATATCTAGGGAAGCGGTAGCTTAAATACATCACGAACACACAATATTTCTGCTATAAAATTATTATAATTTTCTAAATAGTGTCAAAAAATATACGAGCAATCATCTCTAAGTATCTATTTAATTATTTTTTTGGTCCCCGACACAATATGAAGGGTGTTATAAGTTTGACGTGTGTATCTGTATATTTGTATATCTATGTATTAGTGTATCTGTCTGTGGCATCGTAGCTCGATCTCAAATGGATGGATCGATTTTGGTCTAGTTTTTTGTTTGAAAGAGGAATTCAACGAATTCTTAGCGGTTTCATCAAAATCGGCTCAGCCATTTTTCCCGTTTTTTTAAAAGTTTTCTAAGCTTATAGTTGTGCTTATAAGTAGTTTTATAGTTCTTCTCTTTTCAACCAAATTTCATCAAAATCGATTCAACCGTTTCAAAAATAAATATTTTAATTTATTTTTTGTTTGCTTACAATATAAACGACTGCAAAACAAAATCTAGCTAATGACACCCAGGATGTATACAAACCTAACACATCAAAATCAGTCAATCCGTTTAGGCTACAAGAAGTAATATTAAAAAATGTAAATGTACCTACTCAAATTATATAGTCCTCCTTCTCGGTTTAAAAATGGATTTAAGATTTTTGAATTTTTTTTCATTATTTTCCGCCGGTCAATAAAGGAAGAAATATAAAAAACCTGTTGCTTCCATTGTTTTCGTTTCCTGTTCATTCATACGCTGTTTCAAAGATGGCGGACTGCCAAACTTACACTTGTACGGCCTTACCGAAAAACGTTACTTAACTTTAGCCGTCGTCTTAAATTCTCTGTCTTCTTTCCGCAAGTGTCATTACGTGTCAGCGAGAAGTTGACAAAATAATGCATGCTTAAAGTTAAACAACAATGCTTAAAGTTAAATAACATTTTTCGGTAAGGCCGGTATGGTTTATTTGTTAAATTAAGTGCGGGTTGGTAGATTCTAATTAAGATAGCTTTGATATTGCCGACGGAGCAGTGAAAAATATATGTTTTACCATCCCTCAGCCAAGTTACAAAGTTTTTTTTTTTTTATTTCTGCTATCTAAATAAACAAAATCATGTCTCACTTTTCTGACATTCCCCCTTATTGATTTTATATGTTTAAAAATGTTGTGATGTGGATTGAAAAATCTAAAATATGGAACAAATAAGTAGTTAAATAATAGCAATATTTCAAAAAAAAAATAGCCGGAATCTTGGTAGGCTGTAGGAAACTTTATACAAATTTCTATCACAATATGTATATATAATATGATTATAGATATTAAGTTTTAATCCCTGCTCCAAAAAAGAAAAGTGTTTTAAGTTTGACGTGTGTATCTCCTTGCTCCAAAAAAGAAAAGTGTTATAAGTTTGACGTGTGTATCTGTGTGCATCGTAGCACTTAAGCAGATGAACCAATTTTGATGTTTTTTTCGTGTGAAAGATTTTGTTTGAAAGCATTCTTACCTGTTTCATCAATAAAACCGTCGCAGATTTTTAAGCATTCTATATTTCTTGTATTTAATTTTCGTGCAACTTAAGTTTGTTAAACCGGGAACTTTAGAGTTCGACCTGAAGATAATTTATTAGAATAAAGTAGTCTACTTCTTGTGCAAATAGTTGAAAAAAAAACGGCTACAACTCCTAAAATTGTTTTTTGCATAAAATTAAAGTAACCAACTAAAACTTACCTTATTAATTGTATAGTTCGGAAGAGCATAAACATGATTGTATTATAAAAAAAATGTCATTGCATTTTTTGTAAACTGTTTTTTTTGTTTCTTTCTATCAAAAAGTAGAAACTAAATATATAGACTATGAGTAGCTTTTAAAGGTCACAGCGTTCTCCATCATTAATAGTTCAAAGTTTTGAATAAATACTTTAAAATTACTTTACATACACAATATATCCATCTCAAAGAACCTCACTTCGAACAGTCAGGTAAAAAATAAATAGCTTGAAAGACAAAGAGGATTTAAAAGAAGTTTTCACATTGTGAAGAATCTTTATTGATTTCTCCTGGGGATAGGGACTTATGATTGAGCTCGCCAAAGAGATCCGGCTTCATCCCTAATCCTGTACATTTTATTTTAAACTAAGTGGCTATGCTTTACGGATTCAATATTTTCTATGTTTAGGGTTCCGTACATTTTATTTTAAACTAAGTGCCTATGCTATAAGATTTCGTAGTTGATTACGGAACCCTAAAAATTTTGATCTGCTGTCCGTTGAAAAATGTTGATAATTATTATATTCTTTATTTAAATAAAATCCTTTGATGGGCATCAGTGGAGCCGAAGCCAACACTAAGAGGCCTTTTACAAAAATAAAAATACAGGTTTTTGCTATGTGGATAGATGATGGAACTATTTTACAAAATGGAAATTGACATACCGGGCTATTGAGACGAAATGATTATGACCTATAAAACTAGTTTATTGGCTGATGCTCCCACACAGTGAGTAAGATATTATTATTATTTATTTTTTAAACTCACAACATACTAAATCAACGCAATTAAAAATAAATCCCAAAAACGATAATTCTCCCTTTCTCCCTACATTCCCAATGACCTAGAATCACGAAATTGGGAAAAGGCAAGATCTTGAAGTCAAAAAGCTGATAATTTGTAGTAAAATCAAATGATTTTTTTAGGCTTCCGTACTAAGGGTGCGGGAGCCTATTCGTGAGGCTCCGTTGTATGTCTGTCTGTTTATTCTATTCTTAAATGGCTGTACTGTATCTTTGGGACGGTAATACATACAAGTCTCAAAATTGACAAGATTATAGGGTTTACTTAGAAAAAATCGACAAACGCAAAAAACTGGTCAAGACCGAGACAGGCTTGCTTAAGTGTTTTTTGAAAATATGGGAAATTATTGTGTGAAATAAAACCTTCTTGTTGATTACGCAGAAAAAAACGAAAAATGACAAGTGAACGTTTGTTGACAGTAGGTGTTATGTGACATAAACATAAAATAGAGTAAACTTCTTTGGATAAAGATTAATAGCATTTCAGGCTATTCCTATATTGAAAATATGTGAAGTAATGTTCTTAGATATAATAATTTTGTTAAATAATTAGATCTAGTGTCAGTGTTCATGTTCATGTATTGTGTCATGAGTACGGAAACCTTGGTGTGTGGTAAAGCTCGTACTTTGCCGGATTTATTTCAATTAGATACTTCACCGTAGTTGAAAATTGAAATGTATGAGCAAACATTTTTTTGTTTACGAGTCTTGTTTTCATGGTTTATGACAGACAAACATACAAAAAGATAGAGTACGAATGCGCCGTGCTGCCTAACTCCGGTAACAACAACGATACAGGGCAAACGCGGGGAGCGGGTGAGGAAACCGAGATTGTCGGGAGGCGGAGAATATCTGTTGTATAATGTACTATTAATGTTGGAATATGTTTAATGGAAAACAATGGATAATTGGATAAAATTAAATGTTAAAAATAAGAGCCAAATCTATCATTGTAAAAAAAATCCTCAATCTTGCTGAACAACCAAATCTCCCCCTCTTTTAATCGCTATTCGAATTAAATTAATTCCTAAACCTCAAACATCCAGACGATAAAACTCAAATTAAATTTAAAGTATGAAAATGACTATTCCGGAAGTGGCTCCATATTGTGCGGGCGCGTCTCGTTAGCGCCTCTCATTTCCGGACGCTATCTTGCATTGTCAAGCGCTCTTTTGTCGTTTTGGAATTTTTAATTGGTCTTTTAGACATTTCAGGCGGCTTTTAGTGCGATTATCTTGATTTGTGAGCCAAATATTTTAAATTTAAGTAGTTTCTTGTGGTTTTAGAATGTCGCGAAATCTCTTGAATTGAGCTATTTTCAGGAACGATAATTCAATTTTTTTTTATTTTTTTTTATAGATGATAGATCTACGATTGACCACCAACTCGCCTGATGTTAAGCGACGGTGTGGCCGAGGATGGAGCTCGTCGATCTAGAAGATATCTATTCACTCTCATTCACTCTAGCCTTGAAAATTCCAAGATTGTAGGTCTCAGGAAACAGAGATGGCGGCAACGAATTCCATTCTTGTGCAGTACGCAACAAGAATGTGGATCGATATCGCTGAGTACGGATTTTTGGCATTTCAACGAGAAATGGGTGGTAATTCGTCGACTTTCTGCTAGTCCTGTAGTGAAATGGGGAGGGTGGAATTAGGTCGTGAAGCTCTTGCGCACATTCCCCAAAATGAATCCTGTAGAAAATAGACAGACATGCTACTTTACGGCGGTGCTCGAGACTAAGTAGCTTCTTGGCAGCTAGTTTATCGTCACCGATTAACCTCACAGCTCGCCGGTCCACTGATTCTAAAGCTTCCAGCTGATACTTGGCTGATCCATCAAAAAGGTGGCAGCAGTACTCCATACACGATCGGACCTGTGCTTGATACAGATGAAGCAGTTGTCCCGGTGAGAAGTATCGCCTAACCTTATAAATGATGCCAAGCTTTTTACTAGCCAGTTTAGCCTTAGATTCAAGGTAGCCCTTAAAGTTCATTTAAATTGGCAATTCTGACGAGATCGATTAATTAATCGATACCAATTAAAATTTTTGCTAATAAGTACAAGCATTCCATCAATTTTACCTTTTTTTATAATTTTTGTGATAGGCCAACGTTTGACCACAATTCGCCTGATAGAAAGCGATGAAGTGGTTGAAAATGGAGCATGCTTACCCATGAGATATATCTTGAAGATACCCAAGTTGTATTCACTAGGGAACAGCGAGGCTCGAAGTGCGATCCACTCTTTTAGCAGTTATTTATATTAAAAAACTAAAAACCATAGCTAAGATCATTATAGGTGAAATCAACTTTCAAACAAATAATTATTATTATAGTTTAAAAAACTGAAAAAACCGACTTCAAAATATCATACATTATTAAAATCGGTTGGTAATTAACGCCACAATAAACTTCCTTTTCTATGGGAACCCCTCCTATAAAAAATCGCCGACAAAAAAAAAATAATCCATAGAACCAAGTTTCATTAAAATGGTTCAAAATTACGCCCTGTACGTGAGTACGAACATATAAACAAACTGACAGATGAAAGAAAATTTGGCCAGTTGATGCAGAGACGGTTCGCTCGCTCCGCTCGCTTGGTCAATTATATCTGATGAAAACTTCTTTTTTAATGTTTCTCCTATCTAAATAAACAAATCGGCCTCTTATTTTTCTAACATCCCTACTCAATTATTTAAGTTTGTTTTGAATGATACGAGATAGCTGCGAGCTTTAATCTAGGTCACTGACCGTCACTAGGTCGCTACACACAATAGGTAAACAAAATTAAAATTGTGTTGTAAAATATTTAACCTATTTGTTTGCGAATGTCAGTCAGTGTCATCATGTCATGGGACGTCATTGTCAGTTGCACGATATGACAACTGCGCTGACATTCATTTATTGTTCTTTCTTACATTTTTGGTTTTAAATATTTAAAGATATTGTTGAACAAATACTTTTGTGTTTAATTGTATATGTTTGTTTATTAAGCTTATCTATTTATATGTTGAATACGTAATAAGTGTTATTTTTAAGTGTTTTCTCGTGTGTGGCGTCGCCTACCGGTTCCAGCGGAAGACCAGCGCTGGTTGTTTACAACTAGCATTATGCTGAGCTGGGGCCGGATTGTGACAAAAACATGATTTTGTGACCTATTTTGTGTGTATGATTTTTATTTTCTGTGTGTTTTTGTTACAATAAAATGATGTCTATGTCTATCTCTAAATGTAGCACAACATTACTTAGATATGTGACAGATACTTCTACTCACTTTAATTGAAACATCATTCGAACACTTATGTGCATGTCAAAGAAAGTAAATAAGTGTTGCTAGCTAGAATATGTTTAAGTTCGTAAAGATAATTTTATTGTTTAAAAAACTGAAACAATCGACTTCAAAATACGCAATTTCGTGTACTTGAATGACATGTTTTTTTTTCAGTTATTTTGTTTTAAAAACCAAAGTAGTGAAGCGATTTTGATAAAAAAATTATTGGATCTCTGAACTATGAACTACCAATATTTTTATTTTTTTCAAAGGTCGCATATAAATTTGATTCCATAAAAATCAAAATCAATTCGTGACTGGCGAAGTAATCGCGTATCAAAACAAACACATAAAAAACATACAGTCGAATTGAGAACCTCCTCCTTATTGAAAGTCGGTTAAAAACTCTGAAGGGAATTTTGAATAAGCCTATCACTCACATCATATTAGATAGATAGATAAACTCTTTATTGTACACTATTAAACAAAAAACAAACAAAGAAACTTACAAAACTAGCGTGACAACCGGCGGCCTATCTATCGCTAAAAGCGATCTCTTCCAGGCAACCGTGGTATGGCGATCAATTCATAGAAAAAGTAAAGCGGGTGTGCAATAACAGAGACACTGGATATAGCTGTAATATAATCATACCAAACAATCTAATAAAATTAAACACTAATACTTAAATAAAAAAAAATATATATATACACTAATAAATATTACAGGAGACAGTATCGATAAATAACTTACTGATTCAATTAAAAGTTTTTTTTATATTTTTACTTACTGATTGAACAGTTTATATTTCGCACGAGAAAATAATTATAGTTTAAGAAACTGAAAAAACTGACTTCATTTTTCTTGGATGACATATTTTTCCACTTATTTTGTTATAAAACCAAAGTACCGAACAGATTTTGATAAATTTATATGGGACCACTACCAAAGCATAAATAATCTTCAAAACCTATTCATAATTGGCGAAGTATTATCTGAAAAAACATACAGTCAAATTGAGAACCTCATCCCATTTGGAAGTCGGTTAAGAAAAGATAATTTTATCATACGCAAAGGGTAAGGCACTTTGTACACGTATTAGGGCATTCTGGCCCTGACGCCTGCCCACGCGGCTAATATGAAAAAGATCTTATTAATTTCCGTGCCATTTGTTCTAATCCAGCTTAGTATCTACCTCGCAGTGCGGATTATGTTCCTGGACAATGTAGTAGTCTCAGATGACAAACCAAATGACGGGAAGTAAATATTATATGGAACTATTTTTAGAACTAGGCACGTGGGAAAAACTATTTACAACAAAGTAGAAAATGGTAGATGTATCAGCTGAGAAAATCGGTTTCAGTAAAACGAGCAGTATATGTATGGGATTGACAAAATCAATGTATACCTAACGAAATGTTGTAATGAACCCAACACGCTCGGGTTTTTAATAGAATTTTGAAAAGAAGGAGGTTTTCAATTTGGATGTATTTTGTTTTCAACCGACTTCAAAAAAGGAGGAGGTTCTCAATTTGACAGGTTTTTTATGTTTGTTACCTCAGAACTTTCTACTGGGTGAACCGATTTTGATGATTCTATTTTTATTTGAAAGCTGGTGCTTGAACCACACGAGCACACCTATGTGGTTCCATTTCAATTTGGTCCAGTTCTGAAAATGGCATCCATGAGTAGTCGATTGCTTCAGTTTTTTTAACTATAATTATTTTGTATGTAGTTCACCGATTACTCAACCAATTGTGCATTGATTTTGATGATTCTATTTGTATTTGGTAGAGGTGGTCCCATATAAATTTTATCAAAATCGATGTAGTATTTTGGTGTTTTTAACAAAATAACTGGTAAAATATCATCCAAGTGCCTGTAGAAAAGTGAACAGTCCACAGCCAACAGTCCAACAAGTCCCGTATGTGTTGTATTGCGTATTTTGAAGTCGGTTTTTTCAGTTTTGTAAACTATAGGTAATTATTATTTAAAAGGACATACTTTCAGATTAGTCCCATAGGGATTTTATCAAAATCGGTTCCGTTATAATAAAATAAATAAATATAATAAATATGTCATCCAAATAAACGAAATTGCGCATTTCGATGTCGATTGTTGTAATATTTTAAATTATAATAATTATTAGAAATTGAAATAGTTTGTCAATTTTGCTACTTTAAAAATGTGAATTATATGTAATTGTATGTGTTTGAATGTCCGAAAGATAATGTCGTATAAACAAATACAGGCGTTTTGTAAGCCCCGGAGGTGAATAAGTTTGACGTGTATACTGTGTATCTGTGGCAACATAACTCTCAAACGGATGGACCGATTTTGATTTCGTTTTGTTTTTTTAGTTGATAGAGGATTTAATCGCGTGTTCTAGCTATGTTTCATCAAAATCTGTTCAGCCGTGTCTTATGTCGGAAGTTTATTAGTTTTCTAAACTTACTGGTTATAACTTATTTTGGGGGAGTTATGCGATTATAGCAGCCCCGTTTTACACGCAGTATACCGCTCAATAAAGAGGAATAATTGACTATTTTTTAAAGTCGCTGAAAAAAAATGCAAACATTGGAGTTTTATGTCCTCCAATGAGTAATGTGATGTGGTTGCCTGGAAGAGATTGCTTTTAGCGATAAGGCCGCCCGTTGTTACACTAGAGTAAAATTATTTCCTTTTTGTACTTGCTTTTGTTAATTTTAATGGTTTGTCAATAAAGAGTTTATCTATCTATCTATCTATGTGTCTTTCAATAATGCCATCTGTCAATCCAACAGAACAACATCAAAATGGGCGTGGCATCGGACGGGTACGGGTGGCGCGGCAAGATAGCAGCATGCCGCGAGTCTCGGAAGCTGGTGCTGGTGATCGTCGCCATCGCACTGCTGCTCGACAACATGCTCCTCACCACAGTAGGTCAGTATCATCATCAGCATCACCATCGACCAAATTTAGTCTCCTACTGGACATAAGCTTCTGAATCTAGTAAAAACATTTTTAATAAGCAATAATAATAATTGTCATTCAACGTGGGAATGCGGTGCTGGGTACGCTGCCAATTGGTAGTGGGTTTGACCATTTGGATTGTCTTTAGACCTTTATCGGTCTGGGTCTCAGTTTTAGATATTTATTTGCCTTTTGTGTAGTAGTTTAATTTGTTAAATATATGTAGTTTGTATATTGTTACAAAATACACCAACGTCTTAAACAATAATAAAATTTAAAATGTTCAATTTATCTAGTCGTTAAAAATATCGCAATAACTTATTTACTTATGTCACTTATTTTAAAAATTTATTATCTAATAATTCATCAATTAGTATCTATTAATATCATCATCATCATCATCTCAGCCATAAGAAGTCCACTGTTGGACATAGGCCTCCCCCATGGATTTCCAAAAAGACCGATTGGAAGCGGCTTGCATCCAGCGTCTTCCCGCCACTTGTATGAGGTCGTCTGTCCATCTCGTGGCTGGTCTTCCTACGCTGCGCTTGCCGGTACGTGGTCTCTATTAATATGTATATTAAATACAAAAACTTGTTATCTACTAACTTTATTGTAAAAAGGAATAATAAACGATTCGCGACACCGGATAGGAAGTCAACGCATACAGGTTGAGCCCTCTCTTGTGGAAAACAGGAACCAAAACAACTCTCCTGAAATTCAATCGATATTCAACATATTTTTCGTTTCGCGTTATGAAATGAATGAACGACGTTTCGATGTGGTATCGGGACGTCGGTACAGATGCGGCGCGGCGATGTCGGTGCTTGCAGCGGGGTAAATCCAATTTAGAAGAAACCAATTTTTGTTAGGACAATTTCACTTTTCACCACTTTAAGTTTAATCACTTTTTCCGTCAGACCGTACTAGTGTACGATCTGCCGAAGTACGGATACAAGTGTATCCGTAGCACAATGACTGGCCACCTTATCTCCAACAGCGATCTCTTCCAGGCCAACTTAGAACGAAGAGAAATTTAAAAGATATAATCAATACACGTGCGCAAGCGAGACGGCTGTCGCTCGTTTACAGGCTCATAAACATGCATTAAATACCCTTATCACCCTTTTAAGCCTACATTACTTTAACATCCTTTTAAGCTTACATGTCTTATTAAACTCTTAGAAATCTCTAAGGTAGTGTATCACAGACTTCAAATTGCGCAATTTTGTTTTAAAACCCAAACTAATGAACCAATTTTGATGAAATTTCTATGTAAAGAAAAAATTCAAACAAAAAATAATTTTCCAAATCGGTGCAGGCGCCTTCGAATAATCGGTGAACATAATAATAGATTCGACGAATTGAGAACCTCCTCCTTTTGGAAGTCGGTCAAAAAAGTATAGTTTTAATTGAAGTAATAGTTACAAATACCAGTATTTATTAGCAGTCAAATTTGCTGAAAAAAAAGTTGCGCTTAATAGCAAAAATATCAATTAAAAATATTTATTCATCATTTTCGATAAAATTTGATTTGAATAAAATTTGCCATTAATATCCTATTTTCTACAACAAATATGATTTATCGCCAATAAATCCGGATATTAAAGCTAACCACAATTATTTAATTGTCTTTTCCACCCCATTTGGTAAAAATACTTTTGTATGGATTTCGTACCATCCGTAAGTGATGTGTTCCTGATTTTTACCAATAAAACGTAGACAGTCTTCGTGTAAGAAACATACATTTATCGGGAACAAAAAGGATCGAAAACCACAACTCACTGTATAATTCACTCCGCAAAGTTACCGGTGTGGGTACGGACATACCTAAGCGACTGACTGTTAATGTCGTATATTAAAAGAACAACGCAATAAGCGAATGCATAGGACCGAAATTCATATTAATTTTATTACGTAAATCTTATTTATGTAATTTTTCATGTAAATAACCAATTCATAATAATACTCGTAGATATCAATAATCCTAATAATTTCAAAAGACTCAACAGTGTCAATATATATTGTACCGTAGTTTAATAATAAATTCACTGTCAGCTAGCTGAATTGTAGTCCAGTAAGTCATTGTAGTTATAGAACGCCTAGTCGATAAGTCAGCACTTCTACTTACTCATGAAACATGCTAAACTTGATGCTGATGTGATACTGTTGGTAGCTGTAGTGACATGTGTCAGTTTTTTTAACGTAAGTTCTCTAAGATCTACGATTGACCACCAACTCACCTGATGTTAAGCGACGGTGTGGCCGAGGGTGGAGCTCGTCGATCTAGAAGATATCTATTCACTCTAGCCTTGAAAATTCCAAGATTTTAGCTATCAGGAAACAGATGGCGGCAACGAATTCAATTCTAATTTCCTTGTTTTAGCTAATATCCTTCGGATTTATTGAAGCTGCTTTGAACGTCGAGTATAATTGTTCATAGGTAATGTAATTTAGTTTATGCTGACATTACGGTTGCTGTTGTTGAGTGTATGATTTCGCAAAAGAGTATGAATAGAGCCGCTGTAAAATGAAGTCCCCTATCTAACGTAAATAAAGTATTTTTCGGGATAAAATGTCTACATCGTATGTTATTGTACAAGTTGCCCAATAACAAATTTTTCTTTTTAAAAGAATTTTCATCTATATCCATTCAGCCGTGACTGAATAATGTTCTATTTAAGCGTGAAAAAATAACAGATTTGATATTTGCCCATTTGATCTAATACGTATTGCGCAGTCGCTCCGTCCGCTTCAGTGTGTCCTCCCACTCCTGTATTATAAGTACAAAGATAGGTCCCAATCTCTCAAGTGGCTCATCTACAATTCATTAGTCTCTGACCGCCGCCATTTTGTCTTGCTGACGGTAGATTTCTTTGTGAACAGAGGTAAGGGGCTTTCAGGTTTGAGGGTTCAGGTTTTTACGGGAAAAATTTACATACAAAGTGAATAAAATTAGAAAAAAAGAATAGTATGGCGTCAGGCCATTTTGTGACAACAGTGTTGGAAATTTAGCTTAAGTCGGGTCGCATTTTATTTACGTTGCAGAGATACACACATATAAATAATTATATATGTTTTTTTTTTTATCAGCCCTGTTCGTACAAACTGTCCCACTGCTGGGAACGGGCCATCTTCTCATTGTGAGAAGGGTTAGACCATAGTCTGCCACGCTGGCCAAGTGCGGGTTGGCAGACTTCAGACATCTTCAAGATCATTGAGAACTCTCAGACATGTAGGTTTCCTCACGATGTTTCCCTTCACCGTTTGAAGTTGGCGGCAATCAACAATACGCACATAACTTCGAAAAGACAGAGGTGCGTGCCGTGGGATTCGAACCCAGGACCTGCGAAACGCAAGTCAGACGGTCTCCCGACTTGGCTGCCGGAAACTATTATATATGTATTTAAATATATTGCACTTATATAATTCATTATAGTTTAAAAAAACTGACTTTATTCAACGCATTGTCGTTTATTTGGATGACATACTTTTCAGTTACGTATTTTTTAAGTCAAACTACTGAACCGATTTTGATGAAATTTCTGTGGGATCAAAAACAAAAACTAAGTATATGCTTAACGTCTTCTAAGGTTTTCGCTATTGTTACTCATTGAAATTAAACAAAAAATATAAAAAAATTGGTTGTCTGTAGAGTCGGTTTACGGACGATAGTTTAACGTGACAACGTCATAACAAAACATTGATGAAATGATGATGATGTAACGGGACAATGAGCGCAACGGGACAATGAGTCATCCTTTTTCGTGCGTGCAGCCGGCGTTCATCGATTTATTACACGTTGTCACGTCAAAAAGTAAAATGTACGCTATAAATCCGTTAAATGTTGTTTAATTTCAATAAGTGTGTTGTTTTTGTTATTTCCAATTGAAAAATAATTTTCTCTTACGGTTTATAAATGACGAAATTATGAAGAGTTAAAACATACAACCGAGAACTTCCTCCTTTTTTGAAGTCTGTTAGAAATTGTAGAACTTATATACCATTTATTTGATACGTGAGTACCGACATCAAACACTGGGTAATGACAGATAGCAGCAAATTTTATCTAATTGATGAATAGTAGTCCTGGTAAATCCCTGGTAAAAAATAATTGAGCGAGCGAGCAAAGCGAGCAACCCAGGAAAATTCAGGAAAAGGAGCGCGCCTTTGTGCTTCGCCGAAATACGCAGCAAGTAGGAGTCAAGGATTAAAAAGATTCTGTTTTATTTTCCTAGTGTTATTTTGAGTTGCATATTTTTAAACATTAAATAGATCTTTAATTAACCAATAGTGTAATTGATAGTGTAATTGACGTTCTGTTAGTCCTGCAATATAATAATCGGCCAAGTGCGAGTCGGACTCGCGCACGAAGGGTTCCGTACTATCATCTATAATACTACAAAGTTTAGTTCTGTTTATAAAATAACGAGAAATCAACGAAATTCCAAGTAGTAAATTGCAAACTTATAGGTAGGTTTTCGATACACATCCGGGCAGCATGACGACGCTCGCGCGAATACGCGCGGTTATGGCTCGCTCCGTGATGTTACCTCCCCCGCTACCTGCGCACCACCACACCGCGGCGCGGCGCTCGCACCGCGCTTAGATGCACGGATTATTTTCATTTTGTGAGTTTTTATGTATTAGATTAGGTATTTATTTTTATAATTAATATATTTCTAAATATTTACTTACAAATATTCAAGTTTCTACCTGTTAATTAAGTTCGATTAAAAATTGCTTAAAAATTACGTTTGTTGTATGGGAGCGCCCCTTTAATATTTTCTTTATAGTTATTTAATTATTTATTTTGAAAGGTAATATACAAGTAAGTATTCTGTGAAAATTTGAAGCGTCTACCTGTTACCGTTTTTAATATTAAGCAAAAAAATACGAAAAAAACACGTTTATTGTATGGGGACCCCCCTTAATATTTAATTTTTTTTAATTTTTAGTATTTGTTGTTATAGCGGCAACGGAAATACATCATTTGTGAAAATTTCAGCTTTCTAGCTATCACGGTTTATGAGATACAGCCTGGAGACAGACAGACAGACAGACAGACAGACAGACAGACAGACAGACAGCGAAGTCTTAGTAATAGGGTCCCGTTTTTACCCTTTGGGTACGGAACCCTAAAAATGGTACTTTTACTCGACTAATGAGTAAGAATCACGTAATAATGAGGGAAATGTTTTTCTAGTGTATGTTTGTATGTATGTACTTGTACGTGGATATGTAATATGTATGTATGTTTCTATGTGACAGGCTACAGTCTAAACAGCTTGACCGATTTTGATGTGATCATTAGTGTGTTATTAGATTCGTCTTCGCTTCCAGCGTGTCAGCTATATTTTTTGTAATAATAATAATACATCTCTTCCAAAAATAAAAAAATGCATTTTTTCGTAACCTCTAACGAATTATTTCGTAGTGAACAAGTGATTTTACTAGACCTATTCAAAAGAATGTGCATATATAATCTAACTATTACTTTCTCATAAAAACTCTACACTCAACAGTAGTCAACAGCGTATCAAGCTTAACGAAATCGTAAGTTAGACTGCACAAACTGCTTTTCTGCAGTCGGGTATTTTGTTTTTCTTTTAACATACATACTTATTGTTCGATTATTATTCGTTTACATGTACGAGTGTAGACCAGTGAAATAAAGAGGCAAAACGTGTCTTTTCACGTAAGTTTCCTGTAAAAATTATCACCGCTTTACTGAAACATGACTAGAAGTTGAAAATAGCTTTTTAACTTGACTTAGACTGTGATTAGTACTTACTCATTTGTTTGTATTATTCATAAAACTTGAACATATTTCAATACTTTAAAATGGCAAATCGCGCAAGTCAAACGAACAACCGTAGCAACTGATTGCACTGTGTTGTAGCTACGCTACGTCTGCTACGCCTCGTAGAAAGATGTAGCTTTTGTAGAAGGCCTACGATGTTTATTTATTTATTTCAGTAATCAACAGCTTTTAACATCTTAAATTATACGTTACTTAAATTATATGTTATTTTTGATAGTCCAAGACCTCAATTCGAACGAATCCATACCATTTGGCGAATTAGCGGTCAAATCTTGTTAAAGAATAAACCCTCTAATACCCTCTTCTTTCCATATAATCCTCATATCATGGTCAAATGTGGTGTCAAACGGCTTTATTGATATTTGATGATCTGCCTACTCCGTAAGGGAAAACAGACGTGATTTTATGTATGTATGTATGAATAAATAATTTATCAAGCGAGCGAAGGTCTCTCCATGAACTTTTTTTATGCATGATAGATCTACGATTGACCACCAACTCGCCTGTTAAGCGACGGTGTGGCCGAGGATGAAACTCGTCGATATAGAATTCTAGAAGATATCTATTCACTCTAGCCTTGAAAATTCCAAGATTGTAGACAAGATTTTCTTTCATCTGTCCGTATATTTGTTTGTTTATGTGTTTGGATGTTGTCACTCGCGTGCAGATCGTATTTTTTAAATAATACTGTCGAAATTTGATAAATAGGTACAAGTTCTACCAGGAAAGTCTGAGGTCACTGTCAGAAATTTTCTTAGTATGTAATCCTTATAGCCCGTCACCGTCCAGTGTACCAAGTATGTTATTTTTAATATACAGTTACTGTAAAAACATATAAATTATATAAAACTTACATGTATATATAACGTGTCGAACTCACATGTACCACGCCAAATATTGATCATGTACTGACATTCTTTTGACATTTTTATTAACTGTTTTCACTATTATTGGTATTATTATTTTTTCGATTGGTGACATAATTTATTGACATCTATTTTAAATGTATTCAAAATTTTAAAAAAATATGATTTTCCAGTATACTGGATACTAGGATACTAATATGTTTGCACACCTAGTATAAGGTTGTTATTGGCTGTACAACTTAAATAATAGGAACTATGTATTTTACCCTTTAACTGGCAATTAAAGCACTGAATTGAATTGAATGAATAAATACATACTTCTAACAAACTTGACCCTCTTTTCCCGGACCGCTAAAAAGTTCGATCGTAAAAACGTCTGCATTTCAAAATGACTTCTTAATAATCATATCCAAAACGAACAAGCTTTGCAAACTCGATCAGCTGTCATGATTCAATTATGAGTCTATCAAGAGGAGCTTGGGACCGGCCGGGTGCAGGCTCTAGTCAACTTTACACTAAATATGATTTTCAGTACATAGTTATGGGACAATGTCGATATATAAATAGTATGAAATAAAGTAAGTTCGTATAGACTGAGTGGCCAGCCCCTGTATCAGGGTTACTAAGCCGACAGAAGGCCTGTGACCTGGCTTGACGATTGCTGTTTTTGAGAACAAACAACCGGGACCTACAGTTTCATCTGACCCACGGTAGCGCTCAGAAAGAATGCCACTCACGATTACCCATCCGAAGACTGACCGGTCCGTCCGTTGCTTAACATCGTTCGAGAATACCTAGTCAAGCTACGCCACGAGCACTACATTGTATAAAATGGTAAAATACGTTACTTCAAGTAAACTATTTGCAGGTAATATATCTATGTAATAGACTTTTTTATTCTTTATTAATCTTGCGCTTGACCGATAACTTGGCTATCGGTGTGTTCTACGATGGAGCATGCTTATCTATAAGAAACCTACACTCGCGATTTAAAGACATCCAGATGAATGTATTAGTGGAAAGTATTTTTAATCTCTGGTCCAAAAAGCACTCTTTTTGGACCATAGATTAAAAATACTTTCTACTGTTATACTACCACTGTCTTATAAGTTTGACGTGTATATCTGTGTGTTTGTCTGTGGCATCTTAGCTCTTGCACGGCTGGGCCGATTGCGATATAGTTTTTTTATTGTGTGTAAGAGGATTTGATTGAGAGTAAATTAAGAGATAAGGCAAAATATGGGTTCCTCTTTTTTATTACGGAGCCCTAAAAACTACCTAATCAAGCCACGGCTCTCATTTTTAACCGACTTTCAAAGAGAACCGAAACAAACAACAAAAACATCGTCGCTTAAGCGAGTTAGTGGTCAATCGTAAATCTATCTTGTATAAATAAATTACAGTTTAAAAAACTAAAAAACACGCTACAAATTATTGTGGTCAAAGTTCATTACAAGACTTTTCTAACAAATCCAGACACAGCTATGATACGATGTTCCATCATGAAGTTCTAGTTCATATCTTCCGGCTCCATCATCAGATCAGTTCGACAGTACCATATTATTGTATTGTCATCAGAACTACATACAGCTGCCAATTTTCATGACGCTACGATCCTTGGAAGATGGTTAAATTAGTTACCTTAGATTTCATTACATAGTTAATTACATACAGGTCGACCTAATAAAAGCATGTTAAAAAAAATGAAGGACGGAAGGAAGGTTGCTTCGGTTTACAGATATAAACATTCTTACTCAAAACATAAACAGTATTATTATCACCAATGTAGTTTTAAAACTAAAACATCCCACTTCAAAATACGCAATTGTGTTTACTTGCATTATACATTTTCATTTTTTTTTTTCTGTTATTTTGTTTTAAACCAAACTATTTCAATGAAATTTCGACGGGACTAATTTGAAACTATGCCATTTCAATTAAAATAATTTTCTAAAATAGTTTATTAATAACGGAGTTATAATACAATCAAATTAGGAACTGTTGAAAATAAGAACAAGATTACTTAACCGGTACTGCTAAGATTTATTGTTATCTTAGACAGCAGGTTAATCTCAAAACGTCAGTTTTTCAATTTCAACCATAATATTATCGATAAATCCTCACCTTACCCCAGCACTAGCGGCGGCGTCTTTGATGAGGCGGCTAAGTGAATTTCGCTTTGATCTCGCCGGCGGGAATTGCCCGCTTCCGAGAGTTGAAAGCTGTAATGACTCCACCCCACTTTATTTTAACTTTGGTCCAGAAAGGATTGAATTCTTTTCATTCTTTATAAAGTAAAGATGGCGAAAGAGTGAAATGAGCGAACATTTCGGTCGTTAAAACTTTTTTTTGCGCTACAAGATCGCTGTATAGAATTATCGAATAGTAAGTAAGTAGAAATGACGATTTATTTGGCTATGGACACGTCCGCTTGAAGATAGAGAGGTTCCCGGTTTTTTAGCGGCCGGACAGATGTTTGGATAAAGCTTCTAAATATCTACTCCGTCTCATAATCCTCCGTTTTTTCCCAGTAGTACAATTGACAGTTCAATTGATTGAACTAATGAGACTTTTAATTCCCACTAGTTCAATACTGGCCATGTGGCTCAGTTGGTAGTCTGCCTGCTGAGCTGTAGGTCGTGGGTTCGATCCCCACCCAGGACAAACATTTGTGTGATGAGCATGGATGTTTGTTCTGTGTCTGTGTGTTTCTATATGTATGTATTTATAAAAAAGTATATATATATGTTCTATCAACCATTTAGTGGCATAGTACAAGCTTTGCTTAGTTGGGCTAGATGGTGTTGTGTGAAATGTCCACAAATAAAATAAATAAATAAACAACATGCTCAGAGAATGATAACTTGTAATGGGTAAATATTCAATTTATATAAAGGTGGTACGATTTTTATATAAAAGTATTTTTACCAATTATGGTTGAAATGAGTACAGTTTTGTAATTAGGTCATTGTAGTCAGCTTTAATATCGGCCTTTATTAGCGGTAAATCATATTTGTTTAAGAAAAAAACTAATAGAGACTAATAACAGAAATGTCAATTAAATATTTTTCGAATAAAAAATATTTGAATAAAATTTGCTGCTAATCTCCTCTTTTCTTCAACAAATATAATTTACCGCCAATAAAGTCCGATATCAAAAGTAACCAAAATTCCTTCATTGTAAAATTATACTCTTTGAGCCCTTATTTGGTAAAAATACTTTTGTATGGAAATCGCACCACCTTAAGTTTAAACTTCGTCGGTTTGGAGTAATGCGATTTATCTTTTGCGTAGTATAATAATGAAGAGTTACCTACGTGCTGTTACAAATCACAATTTAACCGAATTCAAAATACGCAATTTCGTTTACCGTGTTCGTGTATGAAATGCTAATAATCATGTATATTTAATCCAATAATTTGTCGATGCTATTGCAAAAACTCTAGTGCCATACTTTGTAATTGTTTTACTGTCTAACGTTTTGTCTGATTTTTTATGTAAGTACCTACCTAAACTTTTTATCCTTTTGTTGTATGATGTTTCTAAGTGCATGTGACGTCTACGGAAATAAAATGGATTTGATTGATTGATTTGACCTACTTGGATGACATTTTTGCATTTACATTATTTTAAAAATCAAACAAATTAACCGATGATGATGATGAACTTCTGTTTCTAATTATGGGATCAATCTGAATGTATATTCTTTCAAATCATTTTTAAACGGTCTAAAATTTATGGAGCTACGATGTAACAAACACGAAAAAATAAAACCGAATTAAGAATCTCCTTTCATTAAATCGTTTGAAAAACAATAAAATAATAAAATTCAAAATCTGACTAAAATTGTACAAAATTAATAAATTATAATGCAAATATTGTATAATTAAATGTTTCAAAACTTACGAATATCATCGTTTAATCAGTCCCTAGAACTAAATTAGTGTTTCACAGAATTCCATTCCTTTGTAGTTTCATAATAGCTTTGCCTGTGTTTCTCGCAGACAGACCTCGCCGCCAAGTCTATTTACTGGAGCTAAATTAAAGTTGTGGCACAACTTTACGAAGGAGATTCGATTATTGACATTCTGATGTAAAATTAGTTTCTAGAAAGAATATCTTTAGCCATTCAGTGTGGGAATGCAGTCAGCGTTCTAGGTACACTACACCAACACATATTTGATTTTTAGTTTTTTATTCAATGTTTTAGTTTTCTTTAGTTTATGCAAGTTACATAGGATATTATATTCAAGGGCGTCGCCAAGGGGGGCAGAGGGGGCAGCTGTCCCCCCCTAGAGATTTAAAAAATGTAGCCAACTGCAAAGCAACCAAAGTCCTAAGGCCGTGTAATTGTACCTGTACCTACAATTCATATTTTTCTCATCCTCCATAGTATTAACTTGCCTCCCTCTGGGCCATGGACTGGCGTCGCCCTTGATTATATTTGTGTATTATTTAAGTGATTTAGGTTATTTAGTTTAGTTTTATTTATGTAATTGTATTTAATTATTATTAGATAGAATGAGATGATAGAATCTTCTTATTCTTCTTTTATTGATTCTTAGCCATCTTCCCTGGTTTCTGGACAGATACAATCTTGGTAATTTTAAAGCTTAACCGAATAGATATCTTCTAGAATTTTTAGATAGACAAGTTCCCTTCTTCGGCCAGTACAATAACAGGCCAGGCTAGTAATTCAATAGAATATTTTTGCCGTCATCAATTTTTCAATGAGGGCGGGGGAAGGTTCCTGTATCGATCAATTTTGATAATATTTATATGGTAATAATATACTTGTAGTCTTAGTTTTATCAACAAAGAATGATGTAGAAACCTGTTAAGGGTATTCATATCAGAACTTATAATAAATATTAGAAATTACCTACTAAGTCTCATGTAATATGTTATACTGTTATTATTTCTTAAATAAATAAAATAAAAGTTGTCTCAACACCTTTTTTTTATTTTTTTTAAAGGTATTTAAGTTATTAAGTAAATATAATATATTTCAGTGTTTTTGTCTCAACAAAAGGTTCCGATGTCATAAGACAATATGCTAAGGTTGCTACGAGGGGACCGATTTTGATACTCGTAATATTCAGCAGAAACATTCGAATCCGATTCAAAGGCGCAAAACGCGAGTGAAAAAGAGATAACGATACCTAAAAGTGAAATATTTTCAGTTGTTTATGCAAGTTTCGTTCAAAACTCGACTGCAATATTACAGGTACCTTACACACATACCTCAGGAACAAACTCAGTTAAGCGCTAGTCCTGTAATTAATTTAAGCTGCAGGTTAAATGTTTTACTTACTAACATTTATCACATTATTTCATTGGCAAATGTAGAAATTAAAATATAATTTCCATTAATTTACAAAGTATTGGTGAACAATTACGAATTATTTTCCTAACAGATTTCACCTGTCATTATATGTTTTTATATCTTATTGTCTATTGTTCGCAAAGCACAAACCGCAATACAAGGAATCCAATAAATAATTACGCACTAAAACAACTCTAAGTACTCTACTTCTTGGCTAATCGGATAAATATTTAATTACAACCTTAGACTAATAAATACAACGATCTTTAATTCCTATTAATAGCACGGAACCCTAAAAATCGATTAAAAACCGTCTTGCAATCGACTGAAGAGCACTTGACGAGCGCGACGGGTGCGGGTGACAGGTCATTTCGCTCTAGTGGCTGCATTGTTCGATTCAACTGTACAGAATTGAACCAAGCTAGGCCTCTACTGGGACATGTCGGTGTGTACATACAAATATTACAGTGTGTGTTTTTGTGTGTTTTTTGACGTGATAACGTCTTATAAATCGATGAACTCCGGCTGCACGCACGAAAAAGCATGACTCATTGTCACTTTCCGCCTGAGCCGGGCGTGCAAGCGAGAGCGCGGAGCAAGCGATAGAGAGGCACGATCGGGCTAAGCGTTCGGCTTGTGACGCATCGTTATCAGATAAAATTATCGTCCGTAAACCGACTTTAAAGACAACCATTTTTTACATGAAATTGATTTACGATTGACCAACAGCTTACCTTATGCACATATGACATTGTATTGCATAAAGAACGGACACTCTCCACCTCCCGCCAATCTCGGGTTCCTGATCAATTCAATCCCGCTCCCCGCGCTTACCCTGTTGTTTGTCGGAGTTTTTCGGTACAGCGCATTCATTTGTCAATCGAGACGAGCGTTGCTGTCTTCAAGCGCTCGAATCCCAACGTCACGAGTAAGCGACAACCAAATGATGACAACCATAACTTCATACATGTGTGTGCTATATAGAGACGTCAACTTGCGTATGCGTCACTGATTAGTGCGCAGTAACATATTGTCAAATTAAATGATGTTCATTTCCAGCAGACACTATTTTAACGCATTTGGTGTCTTTAATTCCTGAGTGTCATATGTTACATTTTATAATAATAATGTTAACCTTTTAAACAACTTCAAAATACGTAATTCATTTACTTAAACATATTTTTCCAGTTATTTTGTTATAAAAACCAAAATACTGAACCAATTTTGGTAAAATTTCTATGGGACCACCTGGAAAGTATACCCTTTCAAACAAAAAATAATTTTTCAAATCAGTCCTGGTGTCTTCGAGTAATATACATTAAAATGATTCCGACGAAATGAGAACCTCCTCCTTTTTGAAAGTCAGTTAAAAACTAGTGCACACGCGGTTTAAAGACACCCTTTTTATATCCATTAGGAAATACCCATCTAGGAAGCAAAGTAGTCTTTTACCGATTTCAAAAGGAAGGAGGAAAACAAATCGCTTGTATTTTTTTTATATAACTCCGTCATTTACAAACCGACTTGAATTGTTTTTTGTTTGAAAAGATATATCTATTCTATCATAGAAAATTAATCTAAGTCGATTGACTAGTTTTGTTTTAAAAGAAAATTATGCATTTCGAAGTTGGCTATTTAAATTTTTTTGAGCTAATAAATCATCCAGTTCGTGTTTCGTTTTTAAGCTAATAAATCATCATCTAAGTTGGCTTTTTAGTTTTAATATTAATTGTTATTATAACTGAGTCCTCGCTTCGTTCGATCAATTTCAGTAAATGAGACTTGTCCTTACATTTATTCATCTAACGCCGGTGCCCGTATAAAGCCCAGTGGCGCGAAGAGATGACCGAGTAGATAATCATGTATTGCATTATAGCTAACTAGGTACCGGGGTAGGTACGTTTCATTAATTATAACCTGTCAGATTCGGACATAGGAATCGGGGTCAGGGGACGTAATAAGAAAGTGGCTGCCGGTGGCAACTTCAACCGATTTCAAAAAAGGAATAGGTTCTCAATTTAATTGTATATATTTTGTTAATGTTTGTTACCTCCTTACTCATTTCATCAAGCTTTATAAACCTATTTGTTAAATTATTTTTATTTGAAAAGATATCCTTTCAGACTAGCTTCATAGTTTTTTTTTCAAAATCGGTTCACTAATATGGTTTTCAAGACAAAATGACTGAAAAAATATGTCATCAAACTTGCGTATTTTTAAGTCGGTTATTTCGATCAATGAATAACACTTCATTTTTACTACCACCACATAAAGTAATAAGACAATAAACACAAAAAAATGCACGAAAGGCCGTCTTATCGCTAAAAGCGATCTCTTTCATGCAACCTTGGGATGAGTTGGAAAAAATATATAAAGGTATTTAAGTTATTAAGTAAATATAATATATTTCAGTGTTTTAAACTAATTATTACATGAGATTTTGTCTAGTAGGTTTTTTAGCAATATGTACTTATGTAACTTGTGAAATTGTAGTAAACAAATTCACAGTTTATAGAATTCACAGAAATAACAAAACACAATCTAATTTTAGTGATTCTGTGTTATTAACCATAATAACAGCTTAGAAGGCAGAAAAATAGAGTTAGAACAGCAGGCGTTAAATACTCATATTATTGTAATAAAAGTTTGTTAAAATTCACTGGGTAGTAAACCAAAATTTTTGTGAACGCAATTAGAATAGAAAAGTAAATGTATTTGTTTTATTTCATAAAATTAATCTCCACAGACACCGGGACCCGTGCCTTTTATAAACTAATAATTATGTATTTTTAACTATCACTTACATTTTTTTAATTATGCAAGAGGAAGACAAAATTCTAATTTACGTAAAAGTAAATGTATGGGATTGACATTAGTTAACGAAATATCACGTGACGGCATGTCACAGTATATTAGCATTTCGAAGCGTAAACGTTAATAATATTTTAAACGTTTGCCTCTTGACTAAGCCTACTGTTTAGATTAGCTACATAATTAATAAACATAAGCAAAGCAATCGAGTATCTTAGATAAGATAATGTGATGACATTTACCTACTAATGAAAAAAATTCTATAAGCTTAATGATTTTATGGAAATGAAGTTAAGCGAAAATTTGTTTTCACATGGAAGTGCATAATGATGTCATGTATCTTAGATTAAATTATTTTTTACATATTAACCTAAATGAAATGACACAAATTTATACTCAATTGATGACATTATTTTATAATTTTATATTTAATAATTGTTTGATCATTTCAAATAACGGTGGAATTCGCTGCATGTATTATGTAAATTTTATATTAAAATTTTAATAATGTATTCTGACTTACCTAGTATAATAAATCTCTGTTATAAGGTCAATAAAGTATCTAATCTAATCTAATCTAAAAATATTCTTCATATAAATGTTGGTAACATTTGAAATGTGGATTTCTAGATGTCGAAGCACGGACATCGATTGAATATATGTACCTAAAAGAATGCTTGTTAGACGGCGCAAAATCTACTTATAAAGCCAATAATTATGTAAAGAAATATCTCGAGGTCACCTCAACTATTAAAGATTACTGATTAAAGACATTTTAAGTTCCAAAATTATAAATATATTTTATATTATTAACATTATTATATTATGTTTTTGCCCCCAGTGCCCATCATCCCTGAGTTTCTCTACGACATACGTCACCCCGATGCGCCCCTGTCGATGTCCCTGGACGAACTTTCTACCACAACCCCCGCCCCTACGCCCTACTGCCCGTGCCTGGAAAAGAATAACACGCTCGTTGTTGAAAATATTACACATAGTAAGTATTAACCCATTATGTGTAGGTTTGTTGCCGTCCTTCTCTATTTCCTTATTGATGTGCTAGCAAGATGCAAGATTTATTGTGACTGCGTAAAGACTGTGTGATTCGGATTCGGAATTTCGGATCTCTCTCTGTCTCTCTCTCTTTTCAATGTTATTTACATACAAATGACAGAGAGAAAGATATAAATTCCGAATCTAATCAGATTCCGATAGGATGAATACTCGTGCTGGTCAATATTGTTTTTAACCCCCTACCCAAAAAGAGGGGTGTTATAACTTTGACGTATGTTTGTAAGTTTAACTTACTCGTATAATGTCTGTGGCATCTTAGCTCTCAAACGAATGGATCGATTTTGATCTAGTTTTTTTTATTTAAAAGATAATTTCAACGAGAGTGTTCTTAGTTATGTTTGATCAAAGTCGTATCAGCCGATTTTTTGTCGGGGTTTTAAATTTTCAAAACTTACTTGTTTCTTTCGTAACAAATATTTTGTTCCAGTCAACATAACCGCCGAGAAAGAAACCCGCCACCAAGAACTGATCCATGAAACTGTCGCTGTTGGAGTGATGTTCGCGAGCAAAGCGCTCGTGCAGCTGCTCGCGAACCCCTTCGTAGGACCTCTCACTCATAAGTAAGGCTATTTCTTTCTTTCACTTGACAAAAATAATATATTATATAAAAGATAGGTATCACACGTAAACTCTAGATATTACATTCTAAATATTCCTATACGCAATAAAAAAAAGATAATTATTATAGTCACAGAGGTCTTTGGTCTCTGTAATATAGGGAATCCTAGTGCAGAGGCCAGTGTCCAGTTAAAACCTTTATAGATTATTATCAAACAAAAGGTAATTTATAATATTTAACTAGTCGTTAACAGTTAATAACAAATTTTATTTATATCTGTTGCGCGTTTTCATACACTGTCAATGTGGGTAACTTTGACTTCGTGTCAAACACTGTACATAGCTTTTTTCGAAGATTCATGATTTGTTTCCCAATTTATTAGTAATAAAATTAATTAATTAGCAGTCAATTTGTATATTAATCTTTTGGAAAAATAAATAAGTACCTTCAAATAAAAGTGTGTACGATGTTTAATGCTGAGTCAAAGTTAACCACGTTAACAGTGAATATTCATTATTTTATTCACATTTCATTATGTTTTAGGATCGGATACAGCATACCCATGTTCACCGGTTTCATCTTGATGTTCCTCTCCACTTTGAGTAAGTTTAAACACGCTTATATTATAATTTATTTATTATCTTTAATTTAATTTAATTCATTTATTTATTCTTATATATAATTATTTTATTATATTCATTTTTTGATTTGATAATTTAATTTAAGTAATTGATATGGATTTACATCCGGTATAAATAATTTTTCATTTTCATTTCATTAACTTAGCTAACTTAACGTACACACAAATTAAAAAAAGTTAAAAAAATTACACACATCCGACGGACTTGAAACCGCATATCCCGATTAACTTTGTGTATTTGCCTAAAAGAGACCTAATTACTTACTATCGAATGAAATCACCCAGGGAAACCAACGAGAAACATTCCTTTTTTAGATCTTTATACATTTATTGCCGTTTTCTTCCCCAGTATTTGCATTCGGTCGATCCTACAGCGTCCTTTTCATCGCTCGCGCGCTGCAAGGCATCGGGTCCTCGTGCTCTTCTGTTTCCGGCATGGGAATGCTCGCAGAACGGTATCCAGACGATAAGGTATGCTATGCTATGTTAAATATATTCGGCAAAGTACGAGCTTCACTCGCACACCGAGGCTTTCATACTCCTATGCATGACACATGAACACTGACACCCTGAGCTAATTAATGAACAAAATGTGCTTTATGAAGCATGTTTTATAACTTCGCATATTTTCTACAGTAAGAATAGCCTGAAATGCTAGGCGGTTCACATACAATATCAAGTTCAAGTAAATAAGTGTTACAGACCTATTTTCTTTTTACTCTATAATTAAGTTTGTCAGATGATCTGTCAACGAAACTAACTTAAACTAGTAATTTTTCGTTTCTTTTTTTGTGGAATCAACACGGAGGTTTTATCTCGCACAAACTATTTTTTTTAAGGAACGCGGCAACGTTATTTGGTTTATATAGTGCATTTTTAAGTCGATTTTTCAATTTTTTAAACTACAAATTCTTTTTCAGGAACGCGGTAACGCTATGGGTATAGCGCTAGGAGGGCTCGCGCTGGGAGTGCTGATCGGTCCTCCATTCGGAGGGCTCATGTACGAATTCGTCGGGAAGACTGCACCGTTCCTCATGCTGTCGGCTTTGGCACTCGGAGATGGATGTAAGTGTAACTATGTATTCTTACACACCTAACATTTAGCCATAATTCAACAGAAATCTTATTTCTGGCGTCTATCTTGATTACACTTCGATGCACAAGAATAATAAGGTAATATATAACAAGAAAGTAGATCGAAATCGTTGAGTACAGTTTTGGCCACTAAATAATAATAAATAAGTGATAGTGTGCCGACTTTCTTCTTGTTCTAACTGGAATGGGGATGGTGAAATAAGGTCCTAATTTAGAATGAAACATCGACAGGAAATTAAAGATTTCTTAATTTTTTCTATGAAGTAATATAGGCATTTTAGAGACAGGAACACGCTGGATGCACGCCGCTTCCAACTGGTGTTTTTGGAAATCCATGGGGGTGGCAAAAAGCCTATGTCCAGTATTAGACTTCTTGTGGCTGAGATGATGACAGACATTTTGACTAATAGTTTTGTGTTGTGATTTCCATCTTCCGCAGTGCTGCAGCTAATGATTCTACAACCAGGCGTGGTGCGACAGGAGTCCGAACCGCCCTCACTGAAAGCACTCGTCACGGACCCTTACATCTTGGTCGCTGCTGGTAACAATTACTTATAAATAAAAGTATATGTGTATTCTATCAGCCATCTTGTTCCATAGTACAAGCTTTGTGTAGTTTGGGCTAGATGGTGTTGTGTGAAATGTTCACCAATATTTATATTTATTTATTCTTAACAGGATTCAAAACAAAGCTACAATATAGCGGTGGTGTTGATTCATGAGATACTCATAGACAAATTAATATGTCAATATGAATCCTAAACATTTTAGGACAAATTTTTTTTCCTATTTGTATCGAAGAGCGTGCGACAAACAACGTTTTTCTAAAAAGGTTTACAGATACCTACTTATTTGTAATATATAATTAGGTTTGTTTCCATATTTATAATTTATATTATTTCAGCTGTTTTAGTGTGTTGTTTTCTCCAGGTGCTATAACCTTCGCGAATGTCGGTATTGCCATGTTGGAGCCGAGTCTACCGATCTGGATGGCAGACACGATGGAAGCGCACCGCTGGCAACAAGGAGTCGCCTTCTTACCTGCCAGTATTTGCTACTTGATCGGTAAGTGTTATTTTTAGCCCACTTGAAAAAGGAGGAGGTTCTCAATTTAAGTGTATGTTTCTTGTATAACGAGAGTTATTTACGTAACTTAGTTACAAACATACATAATTCCCATCATACCTATATACAAATTATTTTTCAAATCGGAGAGTTTCAGACTAGTTCCATAAAAAATTCAACAAAATCGGTTCTTTGCTTTGGTTTTTGTAACAAAATTGCGCATTTCGAAGCCATTTTTGTACAGTTTTTTAAACTATAACCTTATTTGTCTATTCAATTCAGTAAAAAACAAATAAGTTTAGAAAGCTTTAAAATCTCTGACATAAAAAACCAATTGAATTGATTTTGATAAAAATAGCTAAGAACACTCTCGATCAAATCCCCTTTCAAAGAAAACTAAATCAAAATCGGTCCACCCGTTCGAGAACTACAATGCCACAAACAGACACACATATGCTAAAAAGAAAATATATACGGCTCGAAGGTTAAGAAAAACAGGGGAGTTAGACAAGTGGCATCCTAATTTCGTAACCGCCAGTATAAAAGCAAATACATGGCATTGACAGTAGCTAACGAAGTGTCATGTGACGGCACGGCACAGTTTCTTAACATTTCAAAGCTGCGTATATAGAAATAAAAAATTTTGGAACTTCTCTAAGTTTGCTGATACCACGTCCTTGTGCGATCACAAAAGCGTAATTTTTAGGTGCACAAACCCTTAACTAAGTATTTTTGTACGGGCTTGAACAAAATATTTAACATTTTCTATGCTTACAGGTACGAATCTATTTGGTCCTCTCGGTCACAAGATGGGCCGCTGGCTCGCTGCATGTTCTGGTCTTGTCATCATCGGAATCTGCCTTATTCTGGTCAGTATTGTAGTTTTATCAAACAAAGTCTTAAAATAGACTCACATATTATGGATTCCCGTAATTACTTATCAGTTGCCATCGATTTGAAAATTAACTTCACACGGTAGACCGTAACCTTGGACCACCTCAATAAAAAGTCGAAACTAATTTCCGATTATTGAGGTTCATATACTCAAAGATATTTGCATTCTAAGTATATGCATTATGAACTGGAATTTTTATTTATTTTCCGTTGAGAAATAGCGAAGTTATTGTAGTTTTCTTTTGTCTTGTATAAAAGTCCGTAGTCCGACCATCGACCGTCTAGCTCGTGCATTCCCACATTTTAGAAGATTAATGACTGCATGAACTTATAAAAATATCGTCGTTTGTAAAACTAGAATACATCATAAATATTCGACAAATATTTCAATTTGATCCAAGTTAATTTTCATAAATAAAAATAATTTTTAGAATTTATTAACGGCCAAATAATTTTTATGTATGAAAATTGACTTGGATCTTGGATCAAATTGAAATTTATGTCGAATAATTGTGATGTTTTTTTCTAGTTTTACAAACGAAGATTTTCTTATAAGTTCATTCAGTCATTTTATATCTTCACAAATGTGGGTACGCGCGAGTGAAACGGAAGATGGTCGGACTTAAAATGCGAACGCTTCGCGGTAATGGCCAATGATGTCATGAACGTGACAGCACACTCACTCACTGCGTAAGTAGCATTAACAGTGTGTATGGTTGACTGAGCGAGATGATGACTACGTCACATGCTATTTGATTGCCGTCTCGTTTTCTCGTTTTTGCCTAGGTACACTGATATCGCAGTATTTTTCATCCAATTTTGAATTATTTTTTTTGCACAAAATTATGCAAGGGGCTCCAATACTGATATAAGTGTTATCAGCCCTGTTTGTACAAACTGTCCCACTGCTGAGAACGGGCCATCTTCTCATTCTGAGAAAGTCTCATCACTCCCTTGGCCATAGTCTGCCACGCTGGCCAAGTGCGGGTTGGCAGACTTCACACATCTTCAAGATCATTGAGAACTCTCAGACATGTAGGTTTCCTCACGATGTTTTCCTTCACCGTTTGAAGTTGGCGGCAATCAACAATACGCACATAACTTCGAAAAGACAGAGGTGCGTGCCCCGGGATTCGAACCCAGAACCTGCGGATTGCAAGTCAGACGGTCTCCCGAGTAGGCTGCCGGAAACTTTTTTTTTATACTTAAATAAAATTATTTAAGTATACAAAACAGAATATAGTCTTACGTAATACAAGATAACACGTAACAATCGATCAGAATCAGGCTGTAGTCCAAAGCATGTATATGTTACTGTAAAAGCCCGAATATTGGTAAATCTTAGGTTTTACCAGTAAATCTTAGGGTTTACTAACACGAGTCGGTAAATGTAAGAATGTATAAAAAAGAAACGATTTTATCGGGCTTTTACCATTAGAATTTAGTACATGCTAGGTTTTACCAGTGACGGTTGGTAAATGTTGGTTTTGGAAATAAAACAATGCATAATAGACCAGTTTAGGCTAGGCCAAACTAGTTGATCCTGGTATAGGTATAAGCAATAATTTCTTCAGAGATTAGGTTATGGTTTTTTTTTATACAAATTTATTTCAGGCTCGCTCTTGGGACTTTCCTCGTTTACCCCCTTAGCGCTGTCGCAGAAAATGTATTTGCAGCTGCAAACTTAAAGTGTAAGTTATCTGTATTTGTAAATTATTATCTATAAATTTGTATTAAAAAAAAAAAAACAATAACCTAATCTCTGAAGAAATTATTGCTTATACCTAAGACTGCGTTGCACCAAGCTACATCGTTCAATCAAACAAATGTTATTATATATGTTACTGTAAAAGCCGAATATAGTAACATATGCATTGTTTTATTTCCAAAACTAACATTTACCAACCGTCACTGGTAAAACCTAGCATGTATTAAATTCTAATGGTAAAAGCCCGATAAAATCGTTTCTTTTTTACATATTCTTACATTTACCGATTCGTGTTGGTAAACCCTAAGATTTACTGGTACAACCTAAGATTTACCAATATTCGGGCTTTTACAGTAACATATACATTATATGAGCAAACACATTTTAGGTATTCTATATTAGGTTAAATATTAAATTAAAACAAAGGAAAAAAGAGATAGAGAAACTCTATTTTGTCTGGTCACGCAACCATACATACGATAATTGCTGATGAGCTGATATAATTTAACCTCATGCCAATAGATCCCAATGGCCAGGAAACTTGAGCACCTGATCATACCGAACGCTGGCCTCGGCTTCGCCATCGGCATGGTGGACTCGTCCATGATGCCTGAGCTGGGCTTCCTGGTGGACATCAGGCATGCAGCCGTCTACGGATCTGTGTACGCCATTGGAGATACCGCCTTCTGTCTGGGATATGCCGTTGGTAAGAAGCAATATTAAGAGAGCGTAATTAGACGTATTTGGTGTAAAGTTTGCAATCGAAATCACAACACAAAGAAGCCACAGTTGTCTTGGATTTAGTAACCTTTTTAAAAAGAACCCTAGAAAAGCCAACGATGTAGTGCAGACACTGCAGACCCTGTTCAGAATATATGGAAGTAACTTCGCATGCATTACGTAAAAAACGGAACCCTTATAGGATCACTTTGTTGTCCGTCTGTCCGGGTGTCAAGACCTTTATCTCGGGAACACGTGAAGGTATCCAGTTGAAATTAAAACCATATACGCAGATCCATAGTCTCTTGCTGCAGAAAGAAAATTTAAATTAAAATTTTTCGAAAAAAAAGTTACAGCGAATATGTCGTAAAAAACGCACATTTCGACACTCTTAAGGGAATCAAAACCTATGGGCTACTTCCCGTTGACCTAGAACTATGAAATTTGGCAAGAAGCATTGTGTTAGAGTACACATATATAGGAAAAAATCCGAAAACTGGACCTTTTTAATTTAATCAGAGAAAAATAGTGTCTTTATGCAAGGAGTGAGGGCCCAAATTTTAAAGCGAATTAACCGTATCATGTGGGGTATCATAAGAAAGAGCTTCATTAGCATAAGCTAAAACAGGTTTTTAAATATTTTTACGATGTATATTTTTCGGTTTATCAAGGAAAATATATATAATATATTTAGTTTGTACGGAACCCTCGGTGGGCGAGTCTGACTCGCACTTGTCCGGTTTTATTTTTCATACATTAGATAAATCTACGATTGACCACCAACTCACTTGGCGTTAAATGACGGTGTGGCTAATGACGGAGGACGTTAATCTAGATGATTATATATACATTTTAACCATCATTCTAGCTTTAAAAATTCCAAGATAGTAGCCATCAGGAGACATAGAAGACAGCAAGGCAAATAATTCCATTCCCATGCATATTATTCCATACAATTAAGCTAAGCTGAGGTACTATGGACAGGAACAAGGTTCCAGGAGCTTTATCTTAAACGTTTCTACTCGCTCATCATATCTACTCACATGCTGTCACTGTCTTTCAGGGCCTGCGTTTTCCGGAGCGCTGATGAACAGCATCGGCTTCGAGTGGATGATGGTGATAATAGCGATATTGAACTTCGCGTACGCACCCTTCCTACTGCTGCTGCGCTCCCCACCGGCCACCAATGAGAAACAGGTACAAAAAATAACACATTGTATGTATTTACGTACCAGAAGAGCTATCTTATGCAAAATTATTGTCACATTTTTTGGTAAAGTAAATAAAACAGCGTTACAGCGCTGGAGTAATAATTACATAGTTTATCTTTGATTATACGGTACGATTGATACTTGCAAAACAGAATTGCATCTATGGTGTGTTTTCTCGCCAGCAATAGCTACATCGAAAGCTCTCACTTCACTAGTGAGTCACTGAGTGAGGTGCGGCGCTCTCGCCACAGTTGAATGTAACAAAGTAGTTATGAGTGGTGTCTGCTCTCGTACGTAAGTACATACAGCTCAATGGAATAACAATACAAATACTATTTATCCGCAACCAGGAGTGTTATCACAATCATAATAGCAATCTTACTACAATATTTGACCTTTGTCTTGCTCTCTCAACTGTAGAAAGATCGAGACAAAAGCCAAAATAATATTGAACTCATATATTATTTTGGCTGCTCGAACGCTTGTGGTCCAACCCTGAGTTTTGTTTGAGAGATTCCTGCGCGCGAACGCCAGTCACGGGCCTATTTCTGAAGAAACAAACCTTTAATTGATGATGAACTGCTATTATTAGGGCTCACTCATATATATTAAGATGTAAGAAAAAAATACTATGGTTCTGCTAGTGAGCATTCTGCTTTAACGACACAGTAGTTAGATACGTCACGGTACTGCGGCACCACAATCTCAATAAATATTTACTTTTTCAGAGTCTAATAATCAGCGAAAAGTCATCAGTTCGCTATGTGAGCTACCAAAACGAGGAAGAAGAGTAAAATGCCCACCAGAATAACGCCGCCATCTTGAAAGCCCGCCATTTTGACTTTACAACATTTTGACTTGGAAGTGGTAATTGAGGTTCGCTTAGTAAAAAGTGCTGTATCGTGCCACAATTAAATAAAAAAATATTTATTCATATTTATAATCTAACTTAGCGTGACCAAAATGTGTGTATACAATAATATATTCAAATTATATTTATACTGTAGTAATATTGCCCATGAAAAGGTATTTTCTCTGCATATCTTAAAAACTATTAAAAATCATAAAAATATCTTTGAATAATCTACTTTCCCGACCAAAGTATTCATTATACACTAACGATTCAGTGTATTTTGGACGCTAGCTTTCTTCATAAACTTATTATAAAATTTGAAAAATGCCATTTATTCAGGGTGTATTTAAAAACTACAAAAAATATATTTATCTATCGTCTATATTTAAACGATATTTATTAACAATATTAGAGTATTATATTCTTGAATGATAATAATATTTTAGACGAGGTAAGCTTAGAGACGATATCCTATATACCGTGATACGTTATTGTTTTTAATTGTGTGTCCCCATGATACAAGTAATATAAAATATATACATTATTATACGTATATCTATATTATAAATTATACATGGCTTTTGCGATACCTAACAATAATTTATGTGATATATAATTTTGCAAATGTGACTTTGACAATACATAATATTTTATTATGTAAAAACATACATTAGGACAATAAAATATTTGTGTGTTTTGGCGATTTTGAAGACAATAAATTTTCTATTCACAATGTTACAAATGCACTTTTGGAAAACATTTTTATTGGATTGGTTGATAGACCAAGACATTAGTTTATTTAATAATTTATTAATTTTAGAAATGCTTTCTAAAAATGACGTGATTCTTAATAATATCTACAGTTTATTTTAACTTCTTATTATTATGTATTAATTATGTTTTTTGTCATAAAGTCACTATTTTAGCGTACTGTAAATCACGCTAAAATAAAATATTAATCATAATTTTAGTTTTACCCCGTAGTTTGTACCCTTATATATAACTACTCCATTTAAAACACTATTAATATTAACGGGATATTTACCGTGGTTTGCGTTAATTTTGAGCTCCCGATATTTCGGCACAGTTACATCCACAATGTACAAGGGCGACTGAAGAATGCGGGTGGATGATACGGTTAAGAGTATATACACAATAGACTGTCTACCCTCTTTCTTTGTATTTTACTGCGAAGAGCGTTATCACTAGCACTCGATTGATAGTCTCTACAAAACACACTCATAATATCAACGCATATTTTCTTTTGGACACATTTTTAACGCGCATCTTGTCGTATTGTATCTTTGCGTATCGTGTCTACTGAACTTCACTATATACCTAGGCTGATGAAGGACGCCATTAAAATCTCAAAATGCCCAAATTTCAATCGCTGTGATGGTTTTCAACTAGCCAGTGCATGGAATCCAGTATTACGTAATATTAGAAATAAAGATACTCGTCCAAAATGTATCCAAAAGAAAATATACAGTGATATTGTAAGTGTTTTGTCGGGACTATATAGGATAACACTCTTCGCAGTAAAAAAAACAAAGGAAGAAGGTAGAACGATATGCCTGCTCTTAACCGTATTAGCCATCCGCATTATTCAGTCGCCCGTGAACACCTTACATGTAACTGTGCCGAAATATCGGGAGCTCAAAATTAACGCGAACCACGGTAAATATCCCGTAAATAATGTGTTTTAATGAATGGCCGCGAAAGTTTAAAAAAGTGTTATAATCCATTTTACGTAGAAAATAGTTAGTTAAAATAGTTGTTAATGCGAAATATCATCAAAAGAGCTGTTGGTATGTTTTAAAAATATATCAGTTATGAATGATTATTTTAACTATTTAACTTGCATGCATAACTATATTGTTAGAAAAGTAGTTGTAGGAAATTAGCAATAGAAAACGAATTTGATATATCTAAATAATTAAAATTTTACTTATTCCTTTATTTTTATTTTGAAATAATATATATGCTATATATACTTACAATAACATTGGTTAGGATTTTAGGAATTAGACTATTTGTTTTATTCATATATTTATTATGTGTATTCATTTTGTCATTTTCTATTATTGGTATACATATATTAATATCTTTAAATAACATTTTAAATATTTCATCATCTCTTCAAACAAAAAGAATCGTTCCTATACTTCAAGCTGTCTCCATCTATAATAAGACAGGCCTCATGGCTCAGTGGTAGTGCGACTGCCATCTGAGCCGTAGTTCGTGGGTTTGATCCCCACCCAGGGCAAACATTTGTGGGATGTGTGGGGTGATTTGTGTATGTGGGTGTATCTATGTAACATAAGTATGTATTTGTGAGATAAATGTAATTGGCCTTTTCTCCATTTTTATCTCAATAAACGAATTTGAATGTATTTACAAAAAAATAATGTATATGTATGTATTTTATATTTTATCAACCATCCAGTTTCCATTGTACAAGCTTTGCTTAGTTTGGGCTAGATGATGATGTGTGAAATGTCCACCAAAAAAAAAAAAAAGGTGACATTTAGTTTTATTATTTGATAAGTCAGACTTTTAAAATAAACGTACAGTTCCAGTTATCCACAATGTTGATGGACTATCGTTCTTCATTCTTCTTCTTCACTTTCTGATTTTTTAATTAATTCTGTCACGTTGCTGTTGTTCTGCTTTACTACAGACCAACATGCTTCAATCGTTTTATTTTTTACCGTATTATTTGGTCTATTCAATATATCACATATTGATTGGTAGTTGAAAAAAAATTTCATTTTTCATTGTAAATTTTTATAATTTCATCACAAATCATTTAAATTCAGGTCATCTTGAATAAAATTTAGGTATATTATATAAAAATATATTGGATTTATGCATTTCAATATATTTATAATAATCTTTCAAAATTTTCTTAGCATTTAACTTTTAACGTAGATGTAGCTTATAGAACTGTTGATGTGGAAATAATATATTTACAAAATTCTCACGTATATCTCTAGCAAATGAATTACGATGGATACTACTTTTCTCCGATGGTGTTTTGTAATTTTTTTTTTTATGTCAAATTGTATTTTATAATAGTAATAAATAACAATTAATAATTATATTTATTTTTAATTATATAGTTTTAATTTACAATATTTAATTTACAAATAATTAAAAATAATTATAATAAAGAATATAAAACCTCTCCAGACAAACAAATCATTAGGGACAACGCCACAAGTATGTGGGCCCTGCTTTTTTCTGCTCTTGTCTAAAAAAATCAAAATTGTATAACTTTTCTACTATATATAATGTTAATTTTAACAACACCACAACAATATCATTCTTGTATGGCTGCTTGAATGGTATTAATTAAATCGTTGAAAATATTATCTGCGTAATTCTATTCTTACACATTTTTTTCTGTCACATTTTCTTAAATTCGTCATTATTACGTACACATATTTAGTATATTTTAGTAAAATAATCACATTTTTTCTCAATATATAATTAAAAATAATAAACTCGTGTTTATTATTTGTCAGACAGATATAATTTATCTTTTCAGATTCAATGTGCGCATTTTAAAATACCTGTATGTGTAGTCACACAATCTTCCAATAATAATATTAGCTAATACGTATTAATAAAACATCGTAATAGCACACCATACCATTTATATAACGAGTAGAAATTGATTTCTTAATTTCGTAATGAATATAATGTTTTTCATGTCATTATTAGGTAGCTAGTCGATAATAATAGTTGTTATTATTAATCCTTATAAAGTTAATAATAATCATTCATACCTATTTGATGAATAAAAATATTTTGTTCTGGACATATCAGTAAAATAATATTAACACAATAGCTGGGATGGGTCCTCAAAAATGTATGTTTTAGTTTTTAAGCGATGTAACCATTATATTAATTTGTTGACGCAATAATATTTATTTAGTTTTGTTTTCTTTGTGATATGGTGAATAATATGTCGCTTATATATTTTTACAAATTTAAGTTCTGCACTTTTAAATGACCGCTTTACCTAGTGAGGGAAAATTACCGGAAATCATAGATGTTACTTCATTATTAGAGAAGTTTCTGTGTTGATTTTTTATTTGTTATTATGTCAAACACTAATTAATATTAATTGATATGATATGATATTACTTTCGCTTAGAATAGATCAGGTATCTATACAAATTTGAAGTGATCCAACATTTATCTCTTGTTGCATTCCGCAGTATTAATATTATAACTGTATATCTAAGTACAACGTGGTAATTCCGCCAGCTTAATGGTTAACGTTTGGGCGGGGAGATACCTCGTTATAGGTTTTAACGTCAAATTGTTTTTTTTTTTTTAATTGTTTTAGTTATCAGTAATGTTATTAATTCTATGTATGTTTTATTTCAATAAATTTTTATTAAATACGAATAAATTAACTGTATATTATAATTTACATCTTCAATAAAATAAAAATGCAATTATTCAAATCTTGTCTCATGTATGATTTCGACATGCATACCTAGACGTATCATTACGGACGTATTATTTATCATATCGTTTTGAGAAAGTGTTATGTGTATATAAGTTGTTATGATTCTAGTCATGTACTATAGTAACTGAATAAAAATATTAAAAAAATCTCATAACTACTAGTAAATATATTTTGTGTACATACTATTTAGTATTCATAAGAAAATGAGCAAAGAGCTGAAGTGTATTCTAGTAATAAATGACGAAACTGTAAAATAAAACATATATTTCTTCTAACTATTTATTTATTTATATATAACGTTTATATAATATAAGTAGTTCGTTTTAATATTGCAAAAATATTACACCAATATCCTTAATATTAAATGTGATAGCTATTTAATGATATTTTAAATGTTGATGCTTTTAGAATATAATAATAAATAATAAATATAATAAATATGTAGTGTTTTACAATATTTGGGCGTTTGACGTATGCTTCGATATTCTAAATGTTTTAATAGGTAATATTATACAACTGTACTGTACAACAATCTTAGAATAATAATAACTTTAAACGGTATTCCATAGATATGTTATTTGTTATTTCGAACATAGAATGGCATCTAATCAACTTATAATTTTTACAATAATAAAGTGCCTATTTATTTTTTAACAATTAGTAATTATTGAATCTTGATACTTTATTTATATATTTTTTAATGTTTACATTTTAACATAGTTGTTAGTTTCTTCAAAAGTTTATGTCGCAGGTAAGATTCTTGGACTGTTTCTTTGACTTGATGATAAGTTATTAATATAATTATACATAATAGTATTATAACTTTTTTCATACGTTTTTTTTCTAGTAATTTTTTATTTTTAAATAATATTATAATTCTGAAATATTGGAATATTTTTGTTGTAATATTATATTTTTAGACTTATACACTCAATATGTTTGCGTTTTTCTTTTAATAGAATTTTTATCTTCGTTGTTATTATTCTTGAAATATGGTATTATTTTAATAAAGAAATAATTATATTACCTGTATTAATATTTGAATGTGTAATTAACTTTGAAGTGTTGTTTTAATAAAATGTGGGTATATGAACTATTTGTGACGTTTCATTTCATACCTTTATTGGCTGTTTTTTTCCCAACAACAAAAGTTATTGCACACATATACACATATACGTAAAATAAGTACGTAATAGGTCCAGAAAGGTAACTCTAAAATCTATTTTAAACAGCCGCTTCAACTTTTGTGACTTAGTTGCAGAGTTTTAGTAGCATTAAAAGATTGTTGCTAGATAAAATACCAGAGTAAGTTAATACGTATGTAGGTTTTTTTAATGATATCAACTTAGTTTATCCTATTTGTAAAAAAAAACTTACAAACGAAAGATTTGTTATTGTTAATGAGAGTTACAAGCACTGGCAGAACTGTATCATTGTACATTTCATGATGTAATTGGAGAATTAATAAATAAATATTTATACACATAAATATATATATATATATATATATACATATAATAAGTATATATATATATAACATAACATAAACAATATTTTTTTATTTTGGGCTCCTAAAATGATGAGATGGCGCAAATTTTTGCGAAAATATAAAAAATATTTGACCTTCAGCCGACCTCTAAAATGACGTCACAGTACTAAAAAAAGTTGATGCTGACAGCATTGGTATTGAATATCAAGCATAGACAATAGCTCTATAACAACTGTCATAACAAAATAATTTTGTTTAAAATTGTAGAAATATACATGTCACTATCAACGTCAAGTTAACGTATATCATATTTTTTTTTAGATAAACTAAATAATAAATCTATCACAATATTTTATTCAGTAGCAGGAATATTATATTGTTCAGTAGTAAATGTGACGTCATCACGATTTTATCTTTAACAAAATATTAAAAAATAAGTACCTACTGAACAGAATAAAAAAATATTTAAATTAGTTCTTTTATATTATCCAATCTATCAAATAAAAATATAAAAAAATACCGGAAAAAAAACTTCACATACCCCATTGAAATGAAACAAATTTTAACGGATTGATCGCGTTTAAATACATAATCATTAAATAATAACTTATTTTTTTTTTTTACATTTTAAATAAAAACGACGGGTCACTCACGTCTGTGAGTGACCCGTGAGCTGAAAAAAGCAAAATATTAATACATTTTTTTTAATAGGTTAAAATTATCCAAATACACAATCTAATCTATCTTAACGTATGCAAATATCAATATTATTGTTTAACCTTTGCTTTATATATCTAAGTAATAAAATAGCGTAGGAAGCGCTTTTACCAGTAACAACGCGCTGCGAATGAGGGTACGAGTACCAGTACCTACGAACTAACTGTAGTTTTTAGGTACCTATCTTATAAGCAAAATTATAATGTACATTTTGTGTATTATAATTTAAAAAAATATAAACACTCAAACTTAATACAAACACCCGCGCCTATTACACCAAACATTTGCCACGTAAGTAGATATTTAAACCCATAACCTTTTTTGGACAAAATGGAATTTTGTGCAATACTTATTGTTGAGATTCCTTACTTACAGATTAGTTGTAAGCACATACTTACATTCAATCTGGTGACTTAATAATATAGCTAGTATGTCTTATAAGACCGACATAATATCTATCTATATTATATAATATCTATTTATATTATTATACTTATATCTAATGTAACTAGTGAAATATTATGAAGCCACCAGATTGAATGTAAGTAGATAATTATCTACGACAAATCTGTAAGTAAGGAATCTCGACAATAAGTAAGTATGTAGTTAGGGCTACATGGTGTTGTGTAAAATGTCCACAAATATTTATTTTTTAATTTATTTTATTGCACAGAATTCCATTTTGATTAAGATAATTAATGTTCATTTATAATAATTATAGTAAAACTAAAATATCCGACTTCAAAATACACAATTTCGATTACTTGGATGACATATTTTTCAAGTTATTTTGATTTAAGCCCAAAGTACTGAACCGATTTTGATAAAATTTATACGGGACAACCTCAGAAATATTATCTACCAAACAAAAAAGAATCATTAAAATAAATTCATAATTGGCGAAGTGATCGCGTAACAAACATAAATAACGTATAGTCGAATTGAGAAGCTCCTCCTTTTTAGAAGTCGGTTAAAAATCAATTCTAGTAGGAAAATGGGAAAAAATCAAAGTTATCCAACTTAATCGTATTCTCATATCATCATCATCTCAGCCACAAGAAGTCCACTGCTGGACATATGCCTCCACCATGGATTTCCAGAAAGACAGGTTGGAAGCGGCCTACATCCAGCGTCTTCCTGCCAATTGTATGATATCTTCGGTCCACCTTGTGGCTGGTCGTCCTACGCCACGCATGCCGGTAATCGTATAATCGGATTTTATTAATTATTACACACCAGAGTGCAGTAGCCATACCTAATAACGACTCGATATTTTTTTTTATCTAAAACCTCAAGTTTTTATCAATAGCAATCAATAATTATCTACTTTTATCGCTACAGTCATCCGACAAGGAAAAACGGTGAAGCATTCAGTGCGCGGTGTGCTCTTCAGCTTATATTGTTTTAGTAAAAAAAAAAACATTTTTTTATCATATCCTAGTGTTGCATATTTTTTGTCATAGGTATCCTAAGTATTGCATTTTTTCTGATATATATTTTATCCGGTATTATATATTAATAATAAACTATTATTATTATAAAGTTCGGAGTGATTTGTTAATAAATAGATAAAATTTTCATAATAAGTAGGTACATTCCATTTATTGAGAGTTGTGTAGTGTATTTTTCGTTACAAAATAAAATTCTACGCCTAAAATAAACGGATTCGAATCTTTCATAAATGAAATCGATTTTCTAGATAATTTGAACAATAAATATCTTTAGCTATTTTCAAATGTTATTACAATTTCCAAGATACAAAAATATTCAAAGAGGCATAATCACAATACCAGTTTTTCATGATAAATGATTTCAATCAAATAACAAAATTGATCAAATTCGAAAAGTTTTGGGATAGAAGAAGAAAACAGTTTTATTCATTTAAAATTACAATTTACAAATACGATACTATAATTTCTTTTAAATCAAGTTTTATTTTTAAATGGTTGTCTGTAAAGTCGGTTTACGGACGATAATTTTACGTGATAACGATGCGTCACAAGCCGAACGCTTAGGCCGAACGTGCCTCTCTATCGCTTGTTCCGCGCTCTCGCTTGCACGCCGGCTCAGGCGGAACGTGACAATGAGTTTTTTCGTACGTGCAGCCGGCATTCATCGATTTATAAGACGTTATCACGTCAAAATCCGTTGAAAGTAAGAGTATTAAGTTCTATTTTTATAAGACGGGGGTTCCTTTTAATAAGTTGTCAAAATATCCGTTAACTCCGGGTAACTCGTTAAAAAACTATTTACCTTGATCTAGATTATAATATGAAGTGTTAACTAAAAAGTGTGTTAAGTGTTACTATGAAGTGTTTCTAATTCTGTGCGATAACATTTATTGTAAAGTAATTACAACATTAAAATAATAATAAGAAGAAAGTGTGGATAACTACTTACTTTATTATGGTGAGTCATAATTATAAATAAAAGTAATTGTATGTTCGTATAGACTGAGTGCCAGCCCTAGTGTCAGAGTTATTAAGCCGCCAAAAGGCCTCTGACCTGGCTTGACGATTGGCAAACAACCGGGACCTACAATTTAACGTGTCATCCGACCCACCGTAGCACTCAGAAAGAATTGCCACTCACGGTCAACCATCTGAAGACTAACCGGTCCGTCTGTTGCTTGACATTAATGATCGTTCGAGAACACCTAGTCAAGCTACGCCACGAGCGATACATAATTATAAATGTTGAATGGGTACGGTTGAGTAGGTCTTCCCCGATGAGTATAATATGGGTGTATTTAAATGACGAGCGTGGTTTCTTCTATATAAGCATGCTCTATCGTAGACCGCAACGTTGCTTGACTTCAGATGAGTTTGGTAGTCACGCGCAAGCCTATTATTAAATAAAATAATATTGTTGCCCAAAATCCGACTACGAAATAAAGCCAGTGACACACAGGAGTCAAAGTCAAATTCTACGAGATTTCAAACTTTAAAATTGGTCAAGCCGTTCAGACTACAAGAGGTAATACCTTCTATAATAACCTGCGATTTCTCTCAAGTAATAACGACAAACGATGATGGACATATTGATTATGAAAAAAGCCTAGGTATGTCGTTAGAGAGATATATAAATTCTTTATTGTAGGTACACACCTTAAAAGTAATAACAAAGAATAGGATAGAATAGACTAGTGCAAAAATAATAAGGCCGCCTGTAGAAATATATACACACACAAGTTTCAAATTTATAGTACTAACTGTGAAGTAAAGCAACAAACAATATAAAAATACGTGTGCTTATGTGCTTTAGGCTACACGACAGAAGTGAAAACTTTATCATCACGCGTTGACTGCAGATATCTTGCTCTCTTTAATAGTCGACTCGAGTCGGTTTTATCTTAACCAGCGTTATATAGCCGAGCGTTACTGCCAATACTTATTAAATACTAAAAAATAAAGGGCTCAGCACGCCTAAAGAAGATTTCATTTAAAAAACGGTCAAGTGCGAGTCAGTTTCGTCTTACCGACCCTGAACAGAACGTAAAATGTAATAAAATATACAGGCTGTATTAAATACCTATTCTTTGAAACAGGATCTTACCCAAATCCATTTTGGGAGGACCTGTCAACTGTTCAAGTGCTTGAAGATATCTTAGTTAGAAGAGGAGAGGATCTTAGAAGAGGAGGGCAAGTTAATATTATGGACGATGAGAAAAATATGAATTGTAGGTACAGGTACAATTGCACGGTCTTAGGACTTTGGTTGCTTTGCAGTTGGCTATATTTTTTAAATCTCTAGGGGGGGGGGGGGCAGCTGCCCCCTCTGCCCTCCCCTTGGCGACGCCCTTGCCTGTCTCTGTCCTTTTTTTGACGAAGGGGAAATGTTCCTAAGATATCCGGCTACGTTTTACATTGGGGATGCAACTGAGTTAAGTGGGATTGTACCCAATAAAACCCCCCCGGTGGCCAGCCTTAGTGCTAAACGGAGGACTCCGGGTTCTCGTGACAAACACACACCGGATCCCTCAGCACTGCCTCTGCAGTTTCTCCTGGTCGTATTGTTGGTTGTATTACGGACTCTTAACTGATTGTTATGAAATTTGATAAATGTAGTTGAACATAGACTACATTTTGTAATAATAATGTTATACCAAAAAAATATTGTTTGGGTGAAACCGCAATGCACTACCTATGTTTTTTTAATCAAAAACTAGCTAGTTGTAGATTAAAAAAAACATAGGTACCTAGTAGATATTGCTACAAGAATATTTTGATGTGTTTGTTTAGTGATAAAGTAATATTTCATTTACTTACTAGCTGCGCCTTGCGGTTGCGGCCCCGTAGTGATGAAAAACAATGAAAATTATGATTAGAATTATAGCCTATATCCCACTCCAAGTTCTTAGCTTTCTCGGTATCAATTTTTATAATGTTCAGTTCAATCGTAGATCGTGAAAAGATAACAAACAGACGGACAAAAAGACACATACTTTCGTTCTTAGTTTAGGTACTAGCTATGCCCTGCGGTTTCACCCGCATAGTGACGAAAAACGATGGCGATACCTAGTTATATTAGATTGTGTCTTATAGTTTGGTGTTAAATTTTGCATGACTCACGAGCTATTGTGCAGGGGAACGGAATCCTCGATGGAAAGGTCCAATTGGCACTGTTTTTATTTTAAAATTTCTCTTGATATTAGGTGTGTCATTTTACGAATTCAATTTTCTTTTAGCTTCATATCAACTGATAGAGATAGAAATTGAACACGTAATGGAGGCTCTTATCGGCCGATAATGATATAATTAATATTATTGATGGAACACAGCAGATTATTGAAGTTTCTTGTACCTGAACGAATGTGAGTACTTTTATTACCTTTTTATATGTTTTTATTGCGATTAAAATAATAATATGTCTGGCACTGGGCTTGCTTCTCTCACAAATGTATTTTTTGCCGGCTGAAGTTCTTTTGCGAAATCCGACCCTACTAACAGTGTTTCAGCGATTACGTCACAACATAGCGATGGGCTTTTATAAACACGATTTATTAAATTGTAATTAAAATTGACTTTGTTTATGTTTGAAAACAGTGTCGCAAGATTAATGGTATTCAGATTTAGTCAGTTCTGATGATGGGATTTGTGAAGAAGTTATAAAACTCGCACTAAAATTTATAAATAAGCATCTGCAAGACTTTATAATTCCTTAACTAGTTTTTTCTACTAACTAGTAATTTCACATTTCTAGGAGTCTAATATTTTTAGTAAAATAGGTTTCATAGTTTTTTAACCAGCTTAGATAGACTGAACTAGACTAAGCTCTTTGTTGTGTACATATACAGGCGTTCATATCACTAAAAACGATCTCTTCCATTACTAATATTTTCCTTTTTATATAATTAATTTTGGTTTCTTTATTTTAACTTGTTAAAAACATTACAGTTCCAAAATGGCTGAACCTGTTAAAATCAAATTCGAATACCAAAATCCCGAAAACGTGGAAGCTGAAGTACCAGGCGCCCAGAAAATAAGAGAAGCTCCACCCCAAAGCGAAACTGATGAAAATCAAGACGACAATGCCTCCAATAACGAAAATAATGGAGAAACGTCAAAAGTAAGTAACGAAGGCTTAGAAATAGCTACAAACGACGACTTTTCCACTGAACCCGTCATAGTTGTCACTAAAAAGGAAGCCACTTTCACTAAAGGTGATCTTAAACTGCAGAAAGTGACGGTGACTGAAGATATTTCTATAAAATATCAACATTTGTTCAAAAAGGAAACGTTGCCAGGCAAAACTGTTGTGACGCAAGTGCAGAAATTTGAATACAAATATTAAAATCAAATAAATCTTAATTGTAATGGTTTTATTCTACTCCTAATATTTGACTAGAGACTGTTCAAAAAATCGGCAATGTTAAGATTGGTGACACATGTTAGGATGGGTGTACATAACATATGTATCACTATATGAGATGAAAAAATGAAAAGATCTATAGACGTACGACGTCTGTGATTAGCAAGCTGAAGTGCCAGTGGGCAGGGGACATAGCACGTAAAACTGATGGCCGATGCGGTCAAAAAGTTCTCGAGTGGAGACCACGCACCGGCAAGCGCAGCGTAGGAAGACCAGCCACGAGATGGGCAGATAACTTCATATAAGTGGCGGGAAGACGCTGGATGCAAGCCGCTTACAATCGGTCTTTTTGGAAATCCATGGTGGAGGCCTTTGACCAGCAGTGGGCTTTTTATGATTGAGATGATGATGATGAAGTATACGTTTAGAAAATTCAAAAACCCCCGACTAAAAAAAGGGTTGAGCCGATTTTGATGAAACATAACTCTCGATGAAATCCTCTTTCAAACAAAAAAAAAACTAGATCAAAATAGGTTACAATCGCCCCTTTGAATTAGTTACAATTTAGAAAAATTTACAATGCCACAGACATACACAGATTCACAGAACCGCAGATACATACATAGATATACAGATACCTACGTCAAACTTATAACACTCCTCATTTTGGGTCGTGGTTAAAATGACTGAAAATTGAAGTATGACGCTCATCTGAAAACGAATGTAGACCCAAAAAACGGCTGAACTGATTTTGATAAAACACAGCTAAGAACACTCTCGATGAAATTCTCTCACAGTCAGACTCACAGATATACACGTCAAACTTATAACACACCTCTTTTTTGGGACGGGGGTAAAAAATTGTGCCCGAAGTAGGCTTATCGCAAGCTCATCTAAAACTAATGTACATAGTCCTATTCAATAGAATAGGACTATGTACATTAGTGAATAGATATCTTCTAGATCGACGAGCTCCATCCTCGGCCACACCGTCGCTTAACATCAGGCGAGTTGGTGGTCAATCGTAGATCTATCTTCAATAGAAAAAAAATGATTACCGCTTTGTCCAGAAATAAAGACCCCTGCTGATATTAATAAAGATGGCTGAACTAAAATCGATAATAATTACATAAACAGAAAACCTTGTTTGTCGATGTAGGAATACTATCTAGATACCTACGGATATATTAATCCACATTTAGATAAATTTTACACTTTTACGATAAATCATCAACCAATTTGATAAAATTATAGTTACCGTAGTTTTTTTTATTTCATATAATGTGACGTCATTTCCGTCAGAATTACTTGGAACAAGTAAGTATTTTTTAAATAGTAGAGGGGGCAGCTGCCCCCTCTACTGAATCTCTAAGGAATACTAGCACGGCTAAGTAGGCTTTACAAGTTAACGAGTAATAGTCGATGATCATGGATGTCTGGGTGTTTATATGTACAATGACATATCAATAATGTACTTAAGGCATTTGTAAGTAAGATGATATTTACAAATATATTTTATTCTCAACTAAAACTAGTACATACATACATAGACAGGCTTTACTAAGTTTGGTACTATGAAAATGTCTATCAATATTTTTAATAATATTTATTAAATCACCATTCATCACTTTCTCATTTGATGATTCATCACCATCTCTTGCCAACCCTCCCTGGTATGTGTTAGTGTTGCCACGCCAGTGTTTTAGGACAACCTGGGCAACATCTTCCCCCAGGTACCCACTGCATAACGATCCTTCACCAGCTATATGCCAGCAGTATGCTGAGCTAGGACCGGTTTGTGGCGGACACTTCATACTTTTATATTATAGCGTTTTCTTTTGTTTTTGTACTTAATGTTATTTTGATGTTATGTGTCTTCCATGAATAAATATATGTCTATGTCTATGTCAATTAGAATGCATATGTGTCACGTGGCTCGCATATTCCGGTGGCAATGAACCGATATATAAGGAGGGAAATATGGTAGGCCCAACAGTAGGACAGCATAAGTTAGAAATAATACTATATTACCAGGCTTAAAAAACTCTCGTCGGGTTAAGAACTTTATATATATATATATATATATATAGTTATTAGTTATATATATATATTTTTTTGTTAATGTTTTATTTGTAAATAATATTTTCATCCTCTATTAGTTTTAAGGTTTTTTAATAGTTTTATTTAAATATGTCATTATAATTTTATCTACTTAATTAAAATAAATAAACATTTAGAACTTTACAATGTTTTTATTTCAGGAACTTTCTCAAAATGGTCGTCATCCAGAGGGAGAAGGAAGTGAAGTGATAACACGACATGATCGTCGACATGTGTTCAGCGGAAAGAGGATCGGTATACACGGGGAGCCGGTCATGTTGGGTGAGTGATGGTGATGAAAAAGGTGATGGTGATGGTGATGGTGAGTGATGGTGATGAAAGAGGATCGGTATACACGGGGAGCCGGTCATGTTGGGTGAGTGATGGTGATGGTTCTTAATGATGAAATTAAATCGGGACATATTGGAAAGTAGTGATGTTTGTGGATGATGGTGGTAAAAATAATAATAATGAGAGAATGTGATGAGGTAATCATGAAGATACTGAGAAACATATTCATGTAAGATGATAAACAGATATACGAAGAATTAATTATTTTAGACAAATAACGGTTACGAGGTGATGATGATGGCAGGTGGTGGAAAGTGATGTTACAAAAAGGTAAACAGGAGAAACTCGATCATGTTAGGAAATTTAGTGATGGAAGAGATGATAAATAAAGGTGATGAAAGACGATACTGTAGTTGATGACGATGCTTATGGATGATAATTATACTGATGATGGAAAGTAATTACAATGTAAAGTAACCATTATAATCTTATACATTATTTTATTTTTCAGATAAATTAGATGATAAAAAATCTAAAACAAAGATACCAATATCAAGATTTAGGCAGACAGTGGAGAAGGTCAAGGAAGAGAGACGGAATGCCAGAAAAGAGCATGAGGTAGGCATATCAATACATTATTGCCAATTAAGAAATATTTAGTCTTAGATAGTAAGTACAAGAACACGAAATGAAATGAAATATTCTTTCAAATCAAAAAAATCAAAATCAGCCCTGTTTTTACAAACTTGGGACAGTTTGTAAAAACAGGGCTGATCTGCTGGGCGTGGGCCATTTTCTCATTGTGATAAGGGTAAGGCCATAGTCTACCACGCTGGCCATGTGCGGGTTGGCAGACTTCCCACATCTTCATCAAGATCATTGAGAACTCTCAGACATGTAGGTTTCCTCACGATGTTTTCCTTCACCGTTTGAAGTTGGCGGCAATCAACAATACGCGCATAACTTCGAAAAGACAGAGGTGTGTACCTGAGATTCGAACCCAGGACCTGCGGATCGCAAGTCAGATGGTCTCACGACTAGGCTACCGAAAACTTCTTCTTTCTTTCTCCGGAATATTGTTTAATTCAATAATAATATGTTACGTACATAGTGAACCTGATAGGGCCTTGCAACTTAATAAAGAACGGGTAGACCTATTCTAGACTATAGAATATGTTTTCTAGATATTTGAAAGAAATTAAAATTTCTTTGATTATGCGTTATTTTGCAGAAATACATAAACGTAATCTGAATATATAATCTTACTGACACATAATCTTACTGACACGTTTTTCATACACATGATAATCAAAAACTAACCTGACCCATCGTACCAGATAGAAAACTTTCTATAACAACTTTTGTCTACTCTTAAACAAAATCTGGTTCTAATGCTAAATCTATACCTATGCATTCTTTTCTATTTAGTTTTCGTTTTCTTATTTCAGTCGCATATACCAGTTCGAAGATCTTCCATTCCAAAACCTATCAAGGAAACTAAATCTCCATCGACTACAGTTAAAAAAGAAATAACTGTTACTAAATCTCTGACCAAAAACCATTTAGCTGAACCTATTGTAACTGAAACTACCATAACAAAAGAAACTATAGAACACAAAGACACTAAAACTCATGCAAACACCTCGCAGGCTAAGTTAAAACTAGATATAATGGAACCAGAAGATGAATTTGACAAAATCTACGCAGAAATTGTGACCGATACACCAACAGAGGTAATTCTTGATGATAATTTAATGGATCCTAAAGTAGAAGACCCGGATAAATTAGAAAGTAAATTTGAGGAAATTATTCATGACTATGACGAACATAAATTAGAACCCATTGATCCGGAAGTGGTTCGAAGATCAAGACTGCCGGTTTTAAAACGAAAAAGCCAACAAGATATTGAATTAAGTGCTCAGGCTGATAGAACAAGTAAGATAATTGCCGCTAGAGACAAATTGAGACTCAGGTATAGCATGAATAAGGACGAAAGCTTTGAAGAAGCTCTAGATAAAGAGCTGAATAATGTAGAAATAAATAATGGTTCTAATTCTAAAGAAAATAAGGATAATAATTTTGAAAAAGAAGCTCCAAAAGTTGACATCAAAACAGAAAAAGAAACTAAACACGAAGTTATAACATCTCCAAATTCTAAAACAGAATTACCAAGGCAGTTCACGAAAACTGTATCGACATCTTCATCACATGAACAAGAAAACGTTGAATCTTCTAGCCAGGTAGAAACCACAAAAATCAAAGAAATGTCTACTAATGAAAGCAATGAAATGAAAATTAATAAACAATACAATATTACAGAAGAAAACATTATTAAAGGTTCCATCAAAATTGGTATACCAGTTTTCGATTCTTACGTGCACGAGTTTTCTGAAACAAATGAAACAGCTAAAACTACTGAAATAAAAACTGTACTCTCATATGCGTCTAACATTGAAGGATTATCTGTCACAAACAATATGTCTGAAATCAGAAAAGAAATCAATACTACTGACTCTAAAGCTAATGTAACTAATAAATTAGATACAATGAGTGAGACATCAGTTTCTGAAATTACAAATAATTCAAAATTCAAAACTTCTGATAGTAATGTTGGTTATCAAATATCCGAGAGTGAGAATTATATGGTAGAATCCGTTAAAACTGAAAATTCTGAGTCTTTGAAATCAACTAATATGAATACAGGTGTCGAAGAAGCTGCGACAGTAAATGAGCCAAAAATAAACAATGATGTACAATTGAGAAGTAAAGTTGAACGAACCATTGGTAAAATAGAATCTAGAGAAATCATAGAAATTGAGGGAAATGAGAGAGAATCTATAAATGAGCTTAGAAAGAAGAAATCAGTAATGTCTAAAATAGCTATGTTTGAGGTAAGTTAAAATAAACTCTAGCATTTGTTATATTGTATTCGATCGATGAACGTCCATCAAATCTGTACTTTGTATTTTAATTATCACTTTTTCAAAACAGCTATTTTATTTTGTATTGTTCGAAATCACACCTTATAGTTTTCTATCTGGCAAGGTTGGAGTCAATAAATAACATTTTGTCTGTCTCTAAAAGTATACCTACGATTAAAAAATTTACTTTAATGGATATTACATGTAAGAGTGTAAGTTTAGTATGTTTGTTTGTAAGCGTAAGTATATTATGTTTGTTACCTTTTTAAGACTAAACAGCTAAATTTATGTATTGAATTTGTTATAGAATTTATAGATAACAAAAAAGACATATTATTTACTATTTATCACATAGGCATTTTATCATCACAACAGGGGAATGGGGGTTTATAAAAATAACTTTGTGCGATTCTAAAATATTTTACCAGATTGTTTAATAAACTTAAATGATAGATGTTTTAAAAGAACTATGATGAAAATATTACTTAAGAATGTTTATTATTTGATTGACGATTTTAAAAGGATAAACGGGCTTGGCAAAATGTAACATTAGATGGTAGTAATAACTTTAACTTTTAACCATATATTATTTAGAAATTATTCAAAACATAAAGTTATTATTTTTCAGAGAAAACCTGAGGAGGCAATATTTACTAAGTCAACAAAGAAAGAAACCAAACTACCAGAACTAATCACGAAAGATAGGCAGAGATTGGAACATGTACATATCCATACACCTTTAATAGTCGATGAAGTGTTTAAACCTTTCAGTGCAGATATATCAATTAATGATAGCGCTGCTAGGGGTGAAATTCCTATTAAAAACAATGAAGTTACTACTATAGTAAGAACTGAACGCGTAACCGTTAAAGGTCCTGATGCAGTGCATTATGCTACTGAAAGCAAAGTTCAAATTGAAACTGAATCATCAAACCAAAAAAAAACAACGAATGCGATTTCGTCCCAAAGTAATAGAGAAACACTTTATGATAAATCAATTACGGGAAGTTCGGTTCAAACTAATATAAACTCTGAAGTCTCTAAGCAAAAAGTTGAAATCGCAACAAAAACAGATGTATCTACTAAGGAATCAAATATAACAAATGACTTCACATCACCTAAACCTAACGAAGACAAAATTATTTATAAGGACATAAATAAAGTTCCAATAACTTTGAGAATTTCGACAGAATTAAATAAAACTAATGACATAGATTCACCAAGAACTAATGCAAACAAATTTGACTTCAACGCAGCAAGAAATAAGACTCTAAGCCCTACAAGATTGAGCATGACTAAAGAATTACAATCACCTATCATTATCCCAGGATTTAAACCAGTTAGCAAACTGTTGAGAAGTTTTGAATCAATCCAGGAAACAAATAATAATAGTTTTACCAAAAGAAGTTTTAGCAGAATTGAACATAAAACTGTTGAATCAGTGAAAGTTCCCGAAATCGCTGAAATTCTCTCCACTGAAAATCAAGCTATATCTACTCAAGTTTCTCAAACTGGTACTTATAGTAGTGAAATTTATGATGACTTTAATACAGTGAATGATTATAAAAGCTTAGATGACGTGTTTTCCAGAGATTCTGATATGATGAAGCTAAAATTACGGCAAGAAGATGATTTAAAAAGAGCAAAATCACTCGCAGAGTTAGATTTAGGGGATGCGGTAAAAGGAAAAGTGAATAATATAATTTTAAGAATGAAGTCGGTGGATAGAATGGAAGTGGAGAGAAGAGAAGCAATAAACAAAAAGGAGATGCCAAGAAAGAGATCAGTTTCCGAAAAGATAGCTTTATTTGAGGTAAGTTGACCTAATTTGTATACTTACATTAGCTAGGTATTGATGTTTATATTGAAATTTGTAGCTGACGTAAGCGACAAATTTGCAAACTGTAAAATTATTCTCCCATAAAGGGCATAATAATTTTACTGTATAAATGTAAAAAAAAAATTTAGGAAATCAAAGTAAACGTCCGAAATTATCTGAAAGCGAAATAGTAAATTGTAACAAGTAAGCAAAATAGTGTTTATATAGCAGCCAACAGCTTAATTAGCCATTCAATTAACAGTCGAATCTTTTTACTAAACGGGGCCGTTCAATTAGAGCGTCTTAATCTTAAATCTACTTACCAACAATATTGTTGCTTGATTTTTATAACTTCAGTTTTTAGTGCAATTTAAATAATGAATATTTTAATCAGGAACTATTAAATATATACCGCGGCTCACACAGGTAGCCTCAGGAGGTGCGTATCTTACTTAATATGACTTGACATTTTGTAACAGAATAATTATTTTTTTTAACCTCTGACCCAAAAAGAGGGGTGATATAACTTTAACGTGTGTATCTGTGCAAGGAACATTAAGTATCTGTATATCTGTGTGTATGTCTGTGGCATCGTATCTCTCAAACGGATGGACCGATTTTGATCTAATGTCAAGTGTCAAGTATGTTAAATATGTAAATAGGCCACAAGTAACATAAGTGTTCATTCTCGAGCTGCCCGCTTCCTTGCTCAGTGTTCTGTGGTTAATCCCCAACAGAGCGGGGGGGGGGGGGGTTGAGTAAAACGATACGACGATACTCTGTTAAGACGATACATACACATAATAATTTTCAGGGTAAAATCACACCTTCTAGAAGCGAATCCACACACCCTCTACGCATTTTCAAAGACGATATTCCTCCAGAACTCAGAACAGTACAGAAAACACAGTTCAGAACGGCACATAATACAAAAGCAGAAGTTGCTAAGCACAGAATAGAAGTACAAAGAGAAAAAAGTGTCACAGAAGTAATTGAAAGCAAAGTCGTGGAAGAATTGAGAAGTAATGAGAATGATCAAGAACAAATACAAAAGAAGATAGAAGAGTTAAGCAATGCTAAGATTAAATATGGAAAAGTAGAAGATATGCCGTGTATTGAATTGAGCAATGGCATAACAATGCCTGCTATAGCTATTGGAACTGCTTTGGTAAATATATTTTATAAATTCACATATCATTATTCTACTTAGAAACTGCACTGATAAAATGTGAATAAAGGAAAACATCTTGTTTACCAAAAAATACCATATAGCGTGGTTAAAGCGTGGTTTTTGGCTTTGACAACCTTTTTTCTTTAACAATATTTTTAATTATCACACTATTTCTAGCTGGAACCGCGTCTCATCTACCACATAATAACAGCTGCGATCGACCTCGGCTACCGAGCCATCGACACCGCCTTCATCTATGGAAATGAGAGAGAAGTAGGGGAAGCTATACGGGCTAAAATCGCTGATGGTACTGTCAAACGGTAAGCCTTATCAACGTATCTCGCAATATTCTAGTAACTAAGTCAAGTAGTCATTTCTTGTTTTCACCCTAAACACGTGATTCTACCTCTCTCTCTTTTTTTCTCTGGCCAGTCACCGATAATACACGCCATAATATATTATATTCTATTCCTCCGCTTGTTCAGAGCGCATTGAAATAGCTGCCATGTGAACGAGGACTGACTCTCTACTCAACTAAAATACTGGCGTATAGTATAGTGCGTAGATTATGATCTCATAAGTTCAACAGGTATACTCGTATCTGTGTGTAGACCCCATTTTGTTATTGATTGTGATATCTGCTATGGTTCAAGTAAAAAAAGCTGTTTTTAACCCCTCTTTTGGGGGTTATAATATAGATATATTATAACCCCCAAAAGAGGGGTTGCTTAAAATGCTACACACAGATGTGTGTAGCATTGTAACTTTCAAAGGGGCGGTCCTATTTTGATCTAGTTTTTTTTTTGTTTGAAAGAAACTTCATCGAGAGTCATCTTAGCTATGTTTAATCAAAATCAGCCTTTTTTGGTTTTCAGATTTCTAAACTTATACTTGTTATGTCCTTATTTTATTTGTTTTTTTTTCTAGAGAAGAGCTGTACATAATTTCCAAACTTTGGAGCACTTACCATCGGACTGATTTGGTGGAGGGCGCTTGCAGAGCTTCTCTAGACGCCATGGGGTTGAATTACTTCGATCTCTACTTGATACATAACCCCATGTCTTTTAAGGTAGGTACAAATGCAATTATCTATATTTTTTACATTTAATTCAATGAGGGGCGTTCTAAGTTTGACGTGTGCATCTATCTGTGTCGGCATCGTAGCTTTCAAACGGCTGGACCGATTTTGATGATTCGGATGGTTATTTTTTTATTTGAATGAAGATTTTATCGAAAGTGTTCTTAGGTATGTTTCATCAAAATCGGTTGGGCCGTTTTTTATTTGTCGGGGGTTTTAGAGTTTTTTAAACTTATATTTGTGAAGACGGTTGATTGTTTCAGTTTCAGATTTTACTACTTGCATAATTATTTCACATCTACCGGTTGTCCCGTGACCAGCAATGTTTTTTTTACCTGACTGCGTAAGAAGGAAGGCTATGTTTTTCGAGTATCTGTAAATTTGTATGTATGAATGTTTGTATGTCTATAATGTACATATGTATGTTTTTTTAAGAGTGCCAACAGCCTAAACGGCTTGATGGATTTTGATGTGTTGTTAGATTTATCTTCACTCCTTCAATGTCGTAGGCTGTTTTTTTTTGTAATAATAATAATACGTATCTCGCAAAAATAAAAAATGCGTTTTTTCGTAACCTCCAATGAATTTTTTCGTAATAAACAAGTGAATTTGCTATTCATTATTGTAAAGAATGACCATTTATAATCTTTTACAGCGATTTTACGCTTACTTTCTCACAAAAAGCGTACACTCAACAGCGTATCAAGCGTAACGAAATCATAAGTTAGATTTCGAAACCTCTTTTCTGCATTCGGGTTTATTTTGTCGCGGTTTTTGTGTTAAAGATACTTTTCTATAGACTGACACATTCCCCAAAAAAAACGCTCCGAGAAAGGGAGAAAAAATGGGTTTTTCACGCTAGTTCTACAGAGTATATCGAACTTTCCAAGTTGATAAGACGAAAAGAAAGGTACTTAGTTTATACTTTTTAACTGACTTCCAAAAAGAAAGAGGTTATCAATTCGGTCTGTATATTTTTTTGTATGTTTGTTCACCGATTACTCAGCCAATTGTACATCGATTTTGATGTTTTTTTTTGTATTTAGTCATACTTCAGAGGTGGTCCCATATACATTTTATCAAAATCGATGCAGTGCTTTGGTTTTTATAATAAAATAACTGGTAAAATATCATCCAAGTGCCTGTAGAAAAGTGAACAGCAAGTCGCATACATATGTATTGTATTGCGTATTTTAAAATAGTTTTTTTTCAGTTTTTTAAACTATAATTATATCAAACATATTTACAGGAAGGCGGCGGCCCTATCCCTAAAATAGCAACGGTGATACAATACTCGGCACATGATTATTTGGACGCGTGGTACGGCATGGAACTACTGGTTCCTAAGGTAAAATATTTTTGAAGTGAAAACTTCTTTATGTGCGCGGTGCACTTTATTTTTGACCGACTTCCAAAAGAAGGAGGTTCTCAATTCGATTGTATGTTTTGTTTTTGTATGTTTGTTCAACGATTAATCCCTCCATTATGAATTGTTTTTGATGATTCTTTTTTTGTTTGGTAGACAATATTTCAGTGGTGGACCCTTATAAAATTTATCAATATCGGTTTATTACTTTGATTTTTCTAACAAAATAAATGAAAAAACGTCGTCCAAGTAAACGAATTGCGTGTTTTGAAGTCGGTTTCTTCAGTTTTTTTAAACTATATTTATATGGGTAGGTATTGTATGAACCTGAGCCGTAACGCTCGGCTATGTAACTCTCGTTCGAGTAAATTCGGCTCGAGTTATAGTCACCGCGTGACTATAACTCGAGCCGAATCACCGGGAAGCGAGAGAGATATAGTCACCGCGTCACTGCTATACTGATTTAGTATTAATGTCGTCCTAATGAAATTTTCACATCTGGGCCTTTATTTCGTATGACCATAGACCACGTTACGTGAATATGACTTTGGCGTGAAAATTAGACTTTAAATTGAAAACGCTAAAGGGTAATATCCACTGTATCGTACCCATGTCAATTTCACGTAACGCACCCGATGGTCATACGGAATCAGGACCCTCTCGAGGTCACAAGCAGTACCTACACATTTTTTTAATTCATATTAAGATTTTGACCAAACTCGTATTGTGAAACTTACAAATTTTAGTAATTAACTTCGTATAAAGTTCTCAATTCTATTGTATTTTTTTAACAGACTTCCAAAAAGAAGGAGGTTATCAATTCGGTCTATATGTTGTTTTTTTTGTATGTTTCTTCACCGATTACCTATTCAGCTAATTGTGCATTAATTTTGATGATTATTTTTGTATTTGGTAGATCATACTTCGGTAGGTGGTAGTGAGGTAGTGAGGTAGTCCCATAAATTTTTGATCAAAATCGATGCAGTACTTTGGTTTTCATAACAAAATAACTGGTAAAATATCATCCAAACAACTGTAGAAAAGTGAAGAGCAAGTCGCGAATGTGCTGTTCACTTTTCTACAGGCGTTATACATATTGCGTATTTTGAAGTCAGCTTTTCAGTTTTTTTAAAACTGTAATTATTGTTGTATATGCCCCGTGAATCTTCGTCGATTGTAAACCAAAATCGATGAAAAGATGGTGGTAAACTTAAGAGGTGGTTTTAATACAAAATTCACCAACATTGGTTTTGTATTTTAACCAGCTCCAATTATATGAATATTTGGTCTCCGTACAATTCACTCGATTTGATTCTGGCAACCTTGAAAAAATACTTTGAAACTAATCTGGTTTCTAATTCTCACATTTTCCAGGGTCTGGTGCGAGCCATAGGTGTGAGTAACTTCAACTCGGTACAACTTCAACGCGTGTTAGATAAAGGACGTATCAAACCTGTTGTTAACCAGGTAAAGTTATCTAACTACAATACAATAAACGTAAACTAACATAACAAACAATACGATTCTGTGCCGTCATCTCTGTTTCCTGACAACTAAAATCTAGCTAGAGGCTAGATGCTAGAGGCTAGATGCTAGAGGCTTCCTATCTATATCAGTCATACTCTTATTATCTACATATAATCACGCATCACGAACGCTAAACTATGTGGCTACAGAACCATTAATCCAATTATTTCTTTTAACAGGTTGAATGCCACCCCTACCTCTCCCAGCAACGGCTAGACCTGTTCTGTAGCGAACGAAACGTAACTTTGAGCTGTTTTGGCGTACTCGGCTCCAAAGGAACACCTCTTGAGCTAAAGAACGGCCAGCCAGCTGTCATTGACGATGCGCTGATCCAGGTCATGGCATCTGGACTGGGAGTTACTCCAGCTCAATTGTTGATTAGGTAGGTAAAACTTTAATCAATGTATTTAAATGCCGTCCCATGCCGTGAAATTTCACGGCGCGGCGCCGAAATCTGGCGTTTTTTAGTAGGCGAAAACGTCGGATTCCGGCACTGTGCCGGCTTTTGTTTCCGATCCGGCGCCGTGACGGATGACATGGGGCCACAACCTTAAATGTTTAAGGTACCTATCAAGACATAATGAAAGTGACAGGGAAGTACAACGCCGTCACTCTAAGATATTAATTCTTCAGCTCTAGAATACTGAAGCACGAATCGCTACTTTAGATTTAGAGGTCAAAAGCTGTGAATAAAACTTCGCTTGGATGAATATACAGTGCACGCAAAACTCTGATCTTCATAGTTTTAATTTTAATTCGATTTTTTAGTTATCAGCTAGAAAACGGCCACAGCGTTGTTGTCAAAGCGTCCTCCGCTCACCATCTTCACGGCAACCTGCTCGCGGCTAAAGTGAGTCTCACCGCCGGACAAGTTGACGCTTTGCACGCACTAAATCGGAACAAAAGGATGTTTACTTTCAAAGGGTAAGTTACTTAGATAAAAAAATAATAGTAATAGTTGAAATTAAACAAGTTTTAGGTGGGTTCTATATAATTTTAAGAGCTGGCGTTTTGAACACTTTGGAACGTCCGTGATCACAAGTGAAGTATACATAGTTACCTGCGCGATAAATCCGTTAAAAGTAGTTTAATTTCAAGGAGCCATAATCGCGAAAAACTAAGAAATTAAAATAGGGACTTAGATATAGTTCTTAGCTAACTTCACTCACATTCGGAACAACGCATAAAAATGTGGACCTAAATCGTTGTATACGAATTTATCTCCAGTTTTATTATACAAACTCCTAAACTGTAAAATTCGCTGCCCATAATTATACGTACTCGTACATAAAGGCTATTTAAGCACTTCCATATTTAACCACACTTCGCACATCAACATCACTCAAATTGTTAAGGTTAAACGACAAAAGATAATATAAGTACATAGAAAATTAAGTGCATACCTGCATATGTACCTATACTTATATTTTTTTTAAGAATAATAAAACTAGGAGCATGCGAAATAAGCCAAATGACTTATTAGATAGATCTCTCTACTCTACTACTCTCTTATTATTTAAATGTAATGACTTATTCTTTCATTTGTTTCAGGATGGGCGACACTCACAAGAATTATCCTTTCAACGCAGCATTTTAGGGTCACAACCCACAACTGGACTCAGATTCCGCTCGTACTTCTTGTGTAACTTGTATCGTAATCAATAATGTTCCGGGCGACTTACACTGTACACTATATATACATTTGCCGACACGCAGTATCCACCTAGAACGCTTAATAACACATTCCAAAGAACTCATCTTTAGGCAGTTTGTCCACTGTGTCGTCATGTCGGAACGTCACCGAAAATGAGATGACAGCGCCGACGCCGACCAATGGTCGTCTATGCACTGCACGCCTGTCATCCGAGCGCCGTCGCCCGATTCTGGATATGATTTTTGTGGTGGCTTCTTTGTCGGCAACACTCCCAAAGTCCAGACGCGGCTTTATTACTTGCCCTGTAATACTTAGGTCATGGGTATCGCTACTTCGGCACCGTCATCTCGTTCTCGGAGATATCCCGGTGACGGCGGCGGCGTACAAACGGCCTAATGTTATATGATTTGGAAGATCCTATACGAATAGAGTTCGTTATATCACTCATGCTTTCCCACTTTTTTTGATGGCTAAAAAAATAACTGTATGTACTTACGACAAATCTGTAATAAACTACTTTTTGTAAAACATTTGAAATTGTATCTCTCTAAGAAAATGTCTATTTCGAGTAAATTTTCAATTGAGATAATTTAACTTATATATACATATTGCGTATACATTTTGAACTGCATAAAAATAAAATTTAAGTACCTACTGTACGTTGATAGATTATATTTATATTAGATATATGTAGATAATTTATAAGTAGGTACCTATATGTAGGTAGGTACACATATTTTTCGGAGAATTTTGTTATATAATTAATTTATAATTTTTAAGCTATCCTTGTCTCCTTTTGTAGAAATTAAGCCCCGTAATTCCATACCGTAGCTTTTCAGCCCTCCACTTGATTCGAATACAACTCGAAATTGTTTTGGTGAAAATTAAAATACCCTTGACTTCATTTTAACATTTCAACTATTGGTGATTCCATTTCAAGTGCTACAGAGACACAAGAACAAACGTCCGCAGTTTTCCGAGTTAGCTACGTTCTGGAACATGGAGTACCTAAGTATTAAGAATAATTTGGTTAATTATCACTTTATAATAAATTAATTACAGTTTTTAAGGACTTGTTTTATTTTAAACAAACTTCAAACAACTAACTTCTTATTCCTTCTCACTGCCTAATTTGTGTTTAAAAATATTTCAGTAATTTTGATTTACGTTTTTTCTACTATAAAAAGCATAGAGCATGCTACTGAGTTGATCACAAATATATTGCAATGCAATATATTTGGGGGGGGGGGAGGGGATGTTAAATAAACCTGGACTTTTAAAAATTAAGTAAGTTTAATTAACACCCCCTCCTCATCCCTCTCCAGGTACGCCCATGAGAGGTTTATTTAACACATTTGTAATCACACAAAAAAAAAACATTTAAAATAAGCATTAAAATTTTATTTAATTTTTAAAAGAAATAAGTATACATATTTTAACAATGACAAACCTTAATTATAACTTAATAAAGATGGCGATAACCAATCAGAACTCTTAATTTATAAAATTATGAGTTTTTTTTTTTAAATAAAACTTCCTTACGTCGATCGATATTTGTCAAGTTGAACAACATGTGTAGATTTCGTTCGAAAACATCTATGTACAATATGTCGTCAGATGAACAAATCGAACACTTATTATAATAAAAACTTCAGAATAATTTTTAATGAGAGACGGTTGCATTAACTTTTTTTTATCATATACTAGATGACCCGGCGTACTTCGTATCACCTATCAATGAGTGGACCGGATATTTTCTCAACGTTTAAAGCTTCCCTGGACTACGACAAACATTTCAAAACCAAAATCAGCTAAATCGGCCCAGCCGTTCTCGAGTTCTAGCGAGACACATTATATATATATATGTGTATGTATGTATATATGTATATATAGATTAATAGAAAAAATGCATTTTTAAAATATTATGTTCCGTTTAGAAACCAACTTTCATAGTTTTTTTTTTTCATAGGTGCCATCTATTGGTAATTTTCATTAAAAAAAACCCCTCATTATAGCACAGGCGGGAAAGTACTCACATTACTAGCATGTGAATTTATGCAAATAGTTACATACAAACATAATTAGAAAACATTACCTCTTAAATGAACAGTCTTGTAAATCGTTAATCTTGTAGGGCTATTCCCAACGTATTCAGAACTCATTCGGATATTCGGAATCTATATCTCCGTCTCTGTCATTCTCTATGGAAATGACAGAGACGGAGATATAGATTCCGAATCCAAATGAGTTCTGAATACACCTGTATTCAGATCTGGTCGGAAACTATGTCTCCATCACTATCATTTCGATCCAGAATGATAGAGATATAGATTCCGACAAGTGAATAGAGGTACTGCGTTTGTCTGTTGCATGAATGAATAAGAAAAGGAAGTAAACGTCGGGATAACTCTCTCTCTCTCTCTCATTAATTATAGCCAGTGAAATATATTGACTACTAGCTGTCCCGCGGTCTCACATGGTGATTAGTAACGAAATAATTGAAGGAAATATTTCAACTTCAAAAAGGAGGAAGTTAACAATTCGGCTTTATATTTTATTACGTTTTTACCGTATAATTCCGCAATTTACAAACCGAATCAAAATATATTTTTTGTTTAAAAGGATATTACTTTCAGACTGGTTCCATAGAAATTTCAACAAAATGGCTTCAGTAGTTTGGTATTTAAAGCAAAATTACGCATTTTGAAGATGGTTTTTCAGTTTTTTAAACTATAATTTTTAAATATTAGATTAATCCTAGTGGTCCTTTGTCCATCAGTCGAGCGCGACTGGCTGATATTAGTGAACATTCTCGCGATATTTATTGTGGATACTTGTCAAACACAGTTATTTTTCGTCAATCCTGAAAACAAAATACAAATGGTAAAGAAATACATCTCCGACCATTTCGTCACTGACGGGCGAGTTGGTGGTCAAACGCGGACTTATTCGCATCAAAAAATAACCGGTCAATGCATGTCGGGCCACGCGTAGGGTTCCGTAGTTGCACATCACAGTTTATGTGAACATAAAACAGGGCCATGAACATAAAACTAAGAATATACGATTTAACATAATTAAATATTATGTTTAAATGAAATTTACACGATTTTTTTCTATTTTATATTATTTTAGTATAAGTATGTACCTATTACTATTTCGTACATATACATGCATACAATCACGCCTATTTTCCCTTACGGGGTAGGTAGAGCATTAAAGAACATGAGGCCATTTGACACCACATTTGACCGTAGTTAGAGAGTTAGTTTGGAGGGAAAGGGTATTAGAGGGTTAGCACGTATTGGAGGGTAAGATGTAATGTTGGCCTGCAGTGATAGGGGGTCAGCCTACCGCCCACATAAACGACAATTTCCCTCAAGTCCCTTAACTGACTTTTACAGTATGCCCAGGAAGAGAAGCATATACATTATTTCGTACTTTATCCATTAAACATATTATGTATTTCTATTAAATAAAAATCATGCATAATCCCCATTCAGTTTTTCGGTTTTAATTTAATTTTGCTTATAATTTCAATGTACATATTTAACTAATACTCACGTGGTATATTTGTAAAATACTTTTTTTGCTTCATATTGGAGTCAGAAGTACTTTTGAATGTTGAGGGCAGTAGTCCTAAAATAAAAAATATACTTTAGTACTGTTTAAATAAAAACTTCGGGGCACTCACGACTATTTTAAGTTGAAATAGCCGGCTATAATTTTAACCGCATTCGAATGCGAAACGCGTCAAACGTTGCACGTTCGAAGAAGCAGCTCATTTGAAAAATACCGCCAAATACGATTGAAACTATAGTCGGATATTTCGACATACATTAGATGTGAATGTAAAAATGTGTATGAAATATGTTAGTTTCCATAGAAAAAAAATAGTACTTGTACAAAAGATACTAAATAAAGATTTAAAATATAACTGAAACTGTTTTTGGTAAGCGCATCAGTTTGGAAACGGCTAGATTGATTTAGTTTTTTTTTTTTTCATTTTCTTCAAATTAAAGGAAATAAAATTAAAACAATTACTACAATTAACCATTGAAAAATATGCCCAGGCTGGGCATTTAATCAAACCGCTAAGCCAAACAAATTGTTAGTGTTAAGTCAACTCAAATAAAGGGTACAGGCAAATAACAGGGAATGTCACAAAGTTTTTTTTTTTTTTGTTGGAATCATATCTTTGTCTATTGTTTTATATATTAAATTCCAATCATCAGAATTCCAGTCAAATAATTAGGACATTCCCTGTTCTTTGCATGTACCCTTCAAATATACTTACTCGGACTCATTCGCAAAGGATTGTTCTTTTTCAAACTTCCGTGTATTGACGACAATATCATAGGTATCTTTGAAAATTTCGAACCGCTATCATTTTCTTTGTCCGTTTTTGAATTCGTCACTTTTTTAATTCCGTCGGAAATATTCAAATTTTTTACTGTTTTTTTCGAAGTGACGAAATTTTTTATGACCATTTTTGGCCCTTCGGTTTTCGCGACGTTTTGTTTAATTTTCACCACGTGTTCCTTTTTATTGGCTTGTTTTTCAGTTAGTTTTGGATTTTTTTCGGAATTTTCTTTATTATTTTTAGAGGCTTTTGTTATGCCTTCTTTGTTACTTACAGTTTTAGAATTTACTACCATTTTGACAGTACCTTTTTGTATTGGCTTTAAGTTTAGTGTGTTAGATTTTTGAACATCTTTCGAATTATTTTCTTTTTTTTTCGCTTTCTGGTTTTGTATTTCTACATTATTTAAATTACTATTTTTGATAAGTTTATTTTTTGATACAGCACTGTCAGAAGTAACAAGTTCGGTATTAGAGTTTGTTTCTTTGACAATGGATTTTTTAACATTCTTAGCATTTGATTCTTTATTTTTGTTAATATTGGCTAGCTCGAAATTACGTTTATATTTATTATCATTTTTTTGATCCTTTTGATTTATATAGGCACTTTTTATGGCACCTTTTTGGATTTTCTTAACATTATTAATAAATCTTTTAGGCAATTCATCGATTTCAATGTTATTTGCTGAAATTATAGGGATATCATCTATTACAGCTAATTTTCCAATATTACTTCCACGTTTTGCATTACTTTCCGTAATTGATTCGACAGTTTTCGAACTAATAACGTTTTTTTCATTATTCGGTTGATTAGGTTTATTAACATCGTTTTTTGTAATATATTTACTATCCACCTTCTGAGTTTCAAAATTTTGTTTATTTTGAGAATTTTTAGATTGACTTGTTACAATATTGACATCAACCAATTTTTTAGTTTCACATTTTTGTACTTTTGGATCGTTTTTGGAAGAAGGGGGAATTTTATCTTTACTACGCACCTTTTGAGTTTCTGAATTCTTGGGTTTTGAGTCTTTTTTCGATTGAGTATTCACATTTTTGTCATTAGCTATTTCAGTTTTTTTAGCTTTTGGGTCGTTTTGTGAACTAGCAGAAATGTTGTCAATGTTAACTACTTTTTGGGAGTCCGTGCTTTTAGGGACCTTCTTTGTAGGCTTTTCTTGTATATTAACGTTTTGTTTGGTTTTTTTACTACTAACTATTGCTTGATGTAGATCGTCGTTTTCTTTAACCACCGTTTCATCTTCTTTATTTTTTGATTTGATAATTTTGCCTTTTTGAGATTTTATAATTTTGTCTTTTTGAGTATCTTTAACAGATTCCTTTTCATTATTTTGATTTTTATCGACTTCATTTATCAAATTTTTACCCCTAGATACTTTTTCATGGCCTTTAACATGTTCTGTGGTTTGTTCTTTTTCATTGTGATTAGATTTTAGTTCGATTTCTTTAGTTACTTCTCTTTCTACTTCTTTCGCCAATTTAGTACTAATTTGAATTTTAGAAGCCCTATTTTTGTTTTTACCATCAGTATTTTTCTGATGCTGGCTATTATTTTGTATTTTTTTATCTACCTCTTTATTTTTATCATTTTCATTTTGCTTTATATTGTTGGGGTCGTTTTTATTACTCTTAGCTTTTTTCGCAGTACCGGCTTCATTTTCCACTGCAGGCCTCTTAGCACACTTTCGACTCTGATCCGTACTCTCTTTCCCTATAGGTTTGACTTTTTTTGGCAGTGATTTAGGCGGTGCCATGATTTGATCATCAATATTTGTATTATGTTTATTACTTATATTGTCTCTAGCGTTAACATCTTCAATGTCATTGTTTTTGTTGCTATTTCTCATTTTTTTAGCTTCAGGAGCTTCATTTTCTAAAGTCAAGCGTCTTTTTTCTATTTTTTGCACCGACTCCGTATCTGATTCTATGTTTTCGTCTAGTTGCTGGGTGTCACGTGCTTCTAGGCAAGTAGCAATGATCTTAGCAAGTATTAGTGTGCGCTCATTCGTGTCGGTAGACGGGTCACCTAATTGTTTGTGTGCATTTCTTATTATTTTTAAGTAGCATTCGTCTGAAAATATAACATAAATTAATCTAATATGTTTTATAAAGATAATTAACTCAGAGTTAACTAAGAAATGCAAAACTCTATTTTGAGAAGCTGATATCAGAAAACGAGCGTTATGGAGTATTTTTTCTTTTATGTTCTTTGCCTCCATATTGAAGTACCACGTACCAAGGTTCTGAACTATATAAACTGATTACGTTACAGGATATGGAGGCAGAAACCCAAAGACCGCACGAAGTATTTCGGTACCCCAAATTCACAACTTGTCGGATTCAGAATCGGGTCAGAAACTATATCTCTGTCATTCTGTACGGAAATATTGAATATATAGATATAGGAGATATAGATTCCAACCTGATTCCGAAACCGACAAGTTGTGAATTAGGGTACGGAACTCTTAATCAGAACTGAAAAGAAAACATACTCCCTGATTTGCTGATTATTTTTAAATACCGAAACATGTATTGATCATTATGTGTTATCCGACCGTCGAAGTAAGGTAATGTTTCCTGAACGTATGTGTAGGTCAAATCGATATTTACCCATCTCTTCCACGTCAAATATCATTTTATGGTAGAAGGGCGCGACGCGAGACCATTTGTTTTCGAGCACCCACGAGATTTCCAACAAGTTCGCGCATTTCAACAGGTAACCACCTGTAGCCTGGAATTAAGATAAATTATTAACACTTTAAAGTGTTGAAATTAAAAAAATACCCGAACTTTAATAGAGAAGATGGTTGGCAAGTGCCACTTGCATGGGACCCGGTCATAAAATTAATAAAATCTTAGCTTCAACACAGATCTGCAATACCTGTTGACACCGTAAGTAGTTTCTGCGTGCACAGAGAACGTGTTGCATAAAAATAATAGACGGTAGTAGCAAGAAAGACAACTGTCATCTAGTCTCTTCCATGACCACAGACTCTGCAGTGTTCAAAACGTCAGGTCTTAAAATTATATATAATATAAGCGAAATCCGTAAAAAAATAATTAAAGTTTAATTTCAAAGAGAACAATCGCGAAAACCTTAGAAATCTTTATTTCCGACAAGTTATAAATAAATAAATAAATATTTGTGGACATTTCACACAACACCATCTAGCCCAAACTAAGCAAAGCTTGTACTATGGTACTAGATGGCTGATAGAATACATATATAATTTTTTTTTTTTAAATATATACATTAATGATACATAGAAACACCCAGACACAGAACAAACATTCATGCTCATCACACAAATGTTTGCCCTGGGTGGGGATCGAACCCACGACCTACAGAACAGTAGGCAGACATACTACCAACTGAGCCATAAGGCCAGTCAAAGTCAGTTTGTCGAGCTCATTCCACCTCTCTTGAATATATACAACTAAAAAACTTGGTCAGGGTCGAAAGTTGTTTGATGGAAATGCCCGATATGGGTGATTAGAAATCTCTAACCACCTTGGATCGGTTATTTAAAAAAAATAGCTCAAATAATTTTTGACAAAAAAAATACTTGAGTAAAATTCTCCTGTCTTTTATAATAAATATGATTTACCACCAATAGATACCGTTATATTAAAGCTAACTTCATTGTAAAACCATGCTCGTTTCGAATGTAATTAGTAAAAATACTTTTGTATGGAAATCAATCAGAGCTTAACGCATCATTCATCATCATGAATTAAACAATCGATCAGAGCTTAACGCTGATGATGAATTAACCAGTTTAACCACTAATCATCATCATCATCTCAGCCATAAGAAGTCCACTGCTGGACATAGGCCTCCCCCATGGATTTCCAAAAAGACCGATTGGAAGCGGCTTGCATCCAGCGTCTTCCCACCACTTTTATGAGGTCATCTGTCCATCTCGTGGCTGGTCTTCCTATGCTGCGCTTGCCGGTACGTGGTCTCCACTCGAGAACCTTTCGGCCCCATCGGCCATCAGTTCTACGTGCTATGTGCCCTGCCCACTGCCACTTCAACTTGCTAATCCGCTGTGCTATATCGGTGACTTTTGTACGCCTACGTATCTCTTCATTTCTGATTTGATCTTGAGATAGACCACTAACCACTAATAGCAAACTCAAAATCTTCGTACGGAAAATTTTGAGCATTGTAATTGGTCGATTCAGGCAACACTAAGCTCCGCTTCGCTTCATTGGAAGCGCAGCTAAACAATAACATTCATACATACCACAGGCTCCATAAAAAGGTTGTGTGCATACTTGTCTGCCAATTTTGCCAGAGTCGTGCGCCTCGATCTGTACGCAACTGAATAATTCCGTAAAACCTGCAAAAAACATTGTAAAATTAAATAAAAAAGAAAAACACGATTTTTAGTTCAGAGCGACTGACGGAGGTAAAGAAAGTAATATCATATCACTGTGAAAAAAGTTAAGTAACTTTATGTAAAATGCGAACTTTGGCCTCACTGATGGGCAGATGTCAAACTGAGAGAAGCAATCATCATAAAAAAAATATGATACCCAAGGTCAATGTAAATAATTTAGTATTTATTATCACATTGCCCTCTCATATTGGGTATTATTCATACTGCCCGTGCATTATAAATAATACCCAATTAATGATTTGGTCCATAACATACACACAAGAAAAACATAACTCACCTTCTAGGATAGTCTAGTAAAAATACGATACCTCAATAGCATCACTAGGTGTCGCCACTCGCGACAACAAAGATTTGGAGAGCTCAACCTCTTGAGCAGGCTTCATCGGCATGACTTTGAGGCCGCGGTATGACTTAGCACCAAATGAATCATTCTGAAATGATAAATAATTAATATAGATTTAAAATGGTTTATATAATTATTAGTTTCATTTCAATTATGCCGGCTACACACGTAACGATATATCGTAGCGATTTATCTGTGCAAACCGATTTACACAGATTTATCGATCGTGTGTATGAAAAATCGTTGTAAATTATCGTTCATCGATGGCAGTTGCAATTTCTATTAGATAAATCGTTGTCGATTGCGTTTGCACAGTTTTATCGTCACGTGTGGATGGCGATCGCTCATTTCGGCAGTACTTCACGGAGCTCGCTTGTATGCGCACGTGCGGATCGCTCTCTTTGCAACATGTCGGAAGAAGAAAGAGGTGGACACCGCGAACAACTGCAAGAGTTTATAGAAAGCTACAGAAGCGAAACTTGCCTTTGGAATACCAAAATCAAAAGATTACCATGATCGTGACAAAAAAAACGCTGCATACAATATGCTAGTCGAAAAATACAAAGCCATCGATCCAATTGCCAACAGGGATATAGTCGTTAAGAAGATTAATAATCATATAACTATCTATAAAAAGAGCTTAATAAAATTTAAAAAATACTTTTTCTTTCTTTAAACACATAACCAGGCCTAATATCGCAAGTGCGTCATCATTTTCCATCCTGGATGACATGTTTCTTGCGTAAGCTTCTGCGGTGAACTGACGATTGACGCCGATATCGGAGGCGTGTGGAGACACTAGGAACGATCGATTTATCTGCACAGTCTGAAATCGCTACGATATATCGTTACGTATGTAGCCGGCATTAGTGTACATTTCATCTGCATAACTGTTCTAACAACTTTCAAGTGCAGTAGTAAGAAGGGCAATTCAATTACCAGTGTTACTACTAGTAGTAAGCTTGGTAATAACACGGGCAATAAACGGTTTTTATTACTTTCCATAATGTCGCCTTTTTCATGCTTTTTTCCATGCATTAGAAAATTGTTTCATAGTGAATATTCCAAAAGCTCAATAAAATGCGAAATAAATATTCAGGAGTAGACAACAGTTTTTGACAATAGGCAATGAAAGGCAAGAGTTATTTTCGCTTTTATTTAACTAAAATTTTGGACCCCTAACTTCTTTACTTACTTTCTTACTTCTTACTTTCACTAATACAAAAAAAGTTGAAAAGGAAAGATGTGTGATGATAAGACAAATGAAGCACTGGCCTCATGTCATAAATATAACAAATTATCAGCTTATAGTCTACCAACTGATTGCCGATTATAAACACAAAAAAACGGACAAGTGTGAGTCAGACTCGCCCACCGAGGGTACCGTACAAATTAAATAAAAGGAGGAAATCATATAATTTTTTTATATTTTCCTTCATAGACCGAAAAATATACATCGTAAAAATATTTAAAAACCTGTTTTAGCTTATGCTACTAAAGCTCTTTCATATGATACCCCACATGATACGGTTAATTCACTTTAAAATTTGGGCCCTCATTCCTTGCTATTTTGAGACACATTTTTTTGTGTTTAAATTAAAAATGTCCAGTTTTCGGATTGTTATATATGTGTACTCTAATACAATGCTTCTTGCCAAATTTCATAGTTCTAGGTCAACGAGAAGTACCACATAGGTTTGATTCCCTTGTGAGTGTCGAAATGTGCGTTTTTTACGACATATTTGGCTGTAACTTTTTTTACGAAAAGTGAGAAAGTTTATTTTTCTTTCTGCAGCAAGAAATTTCACTCGATACCTTCACGCGTTCCCGAGATAAAGGTCTTGACACCCGGACAGACGGACAACAAAGTGATCGTAGGATCACTTTGTTGAAGGGTTCCGTTTTCCCTTTTGAGGTTCTGAACCCTAAAAACACTTTTATTAGTTGAGATATTACGGCATGGCAGGATCAGTGGCAGGGGCTGAGTGTAAATAGATATCAGAGTTAAGACATTTTTGTATTTCAAGAAAAAGCTTAAGATTACTTACAGCTTGATGTACATAAAATGTTGCAAGGAATGTCACAAGATCAATGCGACAGTCTACATTCACCTCTCTCCACAAACCAGGCTTTGTCACAGGCTGCTCTCTGAAAATAGCAACAAACCTAATTATTGACAGTTCGATAGGACATTACAATGTGAACAAAGATCTATCTGTTAAAGTTATGTACAACCTAAATGGTGATAACTATTTAGTATTCACTAGGTTATCATATTGCTATGGACTCAAGTGTCATTTGGACTTTTATCATACACTTTTCATATTTAAATGAATGCTCAGTTTGAATTGATGACTATTAATGCAATTGCTACTGAGTAATACTTAACAGAATCGTCGCACGATCTTTTGCCAGCAAAATACGTGTTTTTCATACATCAGGAGAAAACTATTTACTACTCATAAATATGATCCGATTTCGATAAAAAAAATATTATATGGTTGGAACCATTAATGGCTACGTAGAGGCGTAGCCATGGTTTGTTTTTTTGCAAAATCTTAACTAATGGGTTTTTTTTACTCTGGACATACAACTTCTCTTAATATCCATGTCCCCTTCATACTGTGTAGACATAAGCACAAACCAATAACACTGAGATAAATCAACACTAACTTAATCTGTACTAACCCAACTTTATCCATACAAACTGTATACATTTTAACACAACACCATCTAGCCCCAAACAAAGCTTTTATTAAGGGATCCAGACAACTGATATAAAACATATATACTTTATACATATTTTTTTTTTGGTAAATATATAAGTACTTAAGATATGTAGGAACAACCAAACACAGAACAAACATTCATGCTCAGCAGAAATGTTTGCCCTGGGTGGGAATCGAACCCACAACCTACAGCTCATAATGTATTACCACTGAGCCATGAGGTTAGTCATTATGAATCAACTTATCAAACAAGTTCGGTGTTTACACCAAGTTCAGACCTGCAGCCCAGGAATTGACAATATATTCTAATTATTAACACAAGGCAATTATAAGATATTAAAAACATTTCCTTACCCAGTTATAACCGGGTCTTCAACCACAATATCCACCTTAGACTGCATTACACATAGTGAAGATAGCTCCTGCGTTGCATGGAGGCCTGTCCGAAGCATGTTCTGCTGAGTCTTCAGCTGTGCCACCATTGGGCCTTTGACAATAGTGAATGGGCAGTCATCTTCTGAATCTGAGCTGGAATGTTATAATTTATACATCAATTTTAATTTCAATATATTGGTTAGCATAGATTTCATTAAATCTATGTTGGTTGGTATTAACAACATACACACCAACTACTGGACCTAGAAACATGAAATCGAGATGGTGTGTACTTTAATTTGTTAAGTGAATAAGCATCAATTGTAAATGGACTTTTAAAACAAAGCAAATTGTGACCAGAACCACGCTAGCTAATTTTGTGCATGAAAACTTAAGAGTCATGTCATGATAAAGTTATACATTCCAGACCTGTTTGGCTGTACCTAGTTTGATAGAAATCAATTCTTATTATAAATTAGAAGCTTTTGGAGTCTAAAGATTATAATTTAAGTATACCTGTCCTCAAAATTAGTGGATATGGAAGCACTGTCTTGGAAATATTCATTAATTCTTTTATCATAGTATTTAATATCGTTGAAAAGCTTTTCCTTGTAGGCAAGTAATGCCTTTTTCTTGTCTGTTGCAAGAAGAATTGGCATTTTATTATTATTATATTATCAATAGAATCAACTCGACTCTCAAGCTCACAATAAATACACAACAGTAAACATCTTCAATTCAATTTCAAATCCTGTGTTCAAATCAAACTGCCATGTTGTTGATAATTCGTTTTTTTTTAAATTAAATTTGAACTTGCTTAGAGCATTTGCCAGTGTCAAGTATAAACCAAATATTTCATCAAGTTTCTTGACTAAAACAAGTTATTAAAAATCTCAATCAAAATCACTTAAACAGTCGAGTCTTGCCTCAGTAACGTGGTGGCGGCTTTACTGAAAGTTTCTATAGAGTTTTGCCGACAATTACGAATGACTGTATACGTAACTTAGGGCATTATTATACTAGCGGTTTGCGAGCGTCCTCAAAGCGGAGCGGGCACACAACGAATTCGTTGCGGACGCGCAACGAACACGCCGCGCATCTGCAGCGAATTCGTTGCGGACGCGCAACGAGATCGCCGTGAATAGCAGCGTGGACGCCATTTTGTACTGTCTCGTACAAACGCGCCAGCCCGTCTTGTGTGTGTGCGTGTGTATCTTCATCTTAAGTAATAAGTGTCATAATGCGACACTGGACAAGTGTGCATGTTGGCCACTCCGGATCAAAACCGACATATAGATTAAGGCAGTAAGTAGGCATAATAAGTTTAGTATTTGACATTTTATTTCTTTTTAATTAATATCTGATATTTTAATATATTTTTTGTGTGTTTTAAAATCAGTTAATTCTAATTTAATTTAATTTTGTATATGGTTAAATGCAGCTGAAATAAAGATTATTATTATTATTAAGGCAGTTTCTTGTTTATGAGTTGTTCAGATGCATCAACTCATAAAATGTAGGTCTTGACATTCTCAGGTAGAAACTAAATTGTTTTGGATTATTTTTTATTCGTTTGCAAAACAACACAAAGTAGTCTCTCTCTTCCATTCGATTAATTGATAATGGATCCTCCCATATTTGTCGATGCTTTAGTTTTCATCTCCGGCGTTTTCGAAGTAACAAAGCCAACAGCACTGTTTCGTCTTCAGAATACATTTTGTTGCCGAGTGTATTGTACGTCGTTAACTCGCTACAAACACGCGACGAAAACGTTGCGTATCAGCCACGTGTCCGCAACGTCTTCGCCGCGTGCCGCGCCGTGGTGCGGCGTGTTCGCGACGCATTCGCTGCGCGCCCGCTCCGCCCCGCAGCCGCTAGTATGATAACGCCCTTAGATTGTGACTAGAACATTTTTATGACTACTTGAAAATTGAAAACTTAATACTTGACACTAGCAAATGCTCTAAGCGGGTCCAAATCCAATTTAAAAAAAATGCCTTACCTCTGGTCCCAGAGTAGGTCATTACCCTATACCTACTTAGAATGAATAAACAGTCCCTTGTAGCCGGGCAAGAGATAGCGATATTGATACCATTGCTTAACATTCCCATAGAAGTCGGGGAAATTAGGTAGGGAGTTGGAAGTGTGTTTCATTACATAAAATAACTTTAGGATATTTTATTGATGTTATTATATTAAAAATGTTCATAAATACATGCTTACACTAATTGAACTTTGAATTTGTAAGCGACAATACATATCAACTATGAGTACATGTACACGACGTATGACGTGATGGAACTTGGCACGTCGCTTTTTATGCTGTCCCGCCTCCAGGATATTACCATTCGCTCCTATGTACCTAGGCCCTAAAGAATATTTATTCTAAACTTCGTAACGATTGGTTCAGCTGTTTAACCGTGAAAAGGTAACAAACTGACAGAGTGCCAGACGACAGACAGAGTTACTTTCGCTTTTATAATAGCAGTTAAAAGGCAGAATGATAAATTGTAAAGGCTAGTCATGGTCATGGTTGTACAACTATAGAGAAACAAGTAACAGAAAACTGTTTTCTACATTTTTTAATACTTTACTAAAAGTGAACACTTTTTTTTCGTTCTATAAAAATAATGCGTAATAAACTACTGAAGCTTGCCATGCGCGACAACTATGCTCTTAATTAAAATTAGATATCAGAAGCCTGATTATTTTAAAATAAATTAAAACCACTTATTTGACAGTAAATAGCGTATTTAATTACCTTTAAATATTCATAATGATTTTGAATCCCACAACCAGTTAGTAGTATGTACAGTTAAAGTATACCATTATACACAATAATATATTTATTTAAGCATGCATATTATGCTCAAGGTCACCACCATTTACTAAAGCAAACTGTGTCATTAGTGCTAGAATGCTAGCTATTCGACCTGTCGCACGTCGCATTCGGAATAAGGCCTTTAAAAAAATATAATCTTGAAGTAAAAAGAAAGATTAAAAAACCCTTATTGGGTTACTTTCTATCTCTAACCGAAACGTAAAGATAGGAAGCATATCTTCATCTAAGTAATTATCATATTTTCATATAAGTAATTACATTAAAATCGGTTTATCCGTTGAGAGCACAGAATTCGCCCTATTACATAGGACCCAGAAGGATAGTCTCCATACAAACCGCCTTTTAAATTCGGGCCAATTTTATTTTTTCAATTTGACACTTCATTTTTTTATAAATTTATTTTTAACCGTAGATACACGCCCATTTGCCAAATTTATCTACAAAGTTGCCTTTAAAAAGGATATCTCCCGATTTGATCGGGTAATCATGATTAAAGTCAGAATGGTCCATGGGAGATTCATACAATCATATAACTGAAATAATAGTAACTTTGAAGTCTGTTGTTTCAGTTTTTTAAACTATAAAATTATTATATTTGTTACTTTGTCCGCAATTTAGGTATAAACGTAAAAATTTTGTTGGTTACACGTTTATCACGGTCAAAATATCACACATTATATAAGAGCTACTGTTAATACATTGTAATAGTGTTCTTATGACTCTGAAAGAAAATCTTAAATCAAAAATGAAATCAGTAATTTAAATATTTGTATATCTATGGGTGCCGCGTGCGAGCGAAACAGGCAGCGGCGCCACTTTCATCACTTTATAAAAGAATCTAATGTATTTTTATTTTGTAAATAAAAAATACAGTTCATGATGATAGTATTTATTAAATAAGTTTATACATGCAATTTACAAATTGTGACGTCATATAACTGATGTCACAACGGCAATGAATCGACTAATACCTCATTCATAAAAAAATAACTCAGTAGCTCAGTAGAAGTCATTCGCAGTTATTTTTTCCAATAAACTTCATTTCATTTCAATTTGACTCTGATATGTCATATTTTATTTTAGTAAACTTTAAGCCGGCCTTAACACGGACTTTGAGTTGCACGATCTGTTGAGAAGAATAAGAGTCAAAGTAATTGTGACTGGAAAGACTATATTTTTATGCTACGGCGAAACATACGTGTGTGTGTGTGTGTGTGCGTGATAAATATGTACATAATGTAGGTTAAGATCACGAAGGTTCTTTTTGCGTTCGCATCAATTGACAGTCAGGTAAACATATATTACGTTTTTTTTTGTTGGAGTGCAACGGTCCACGCCCAGCTATTTCATTCGGAACTTCATTTTTCAAAATAGGATAAAACAGCAAATGTTTATTTTATTATAGCAGAGTTCCTACATTGTGGTTAACGTAGCAATATTTTTTGTCCTCCGTATTCATTAACACATTACTGCCTCTCGAAATCTAATGAATTTATCACAATACTTAGATAAGTATGTCAATGGTTAATTCGTAGCACCAGTAATGGACCAAATTAATTTGATTAAATTCTACTGAATAAATAAATTTTCACACCTATTTACAAACAATATAGTATAGGTAAATACAAATGATACAGGGAAATTGAGAAAACATATACTGGCAATACTGAAATAAATAAAATAAAAAACTAATGACATTAAGCCAGAGATAGACCAAGAGGTATTAAAGTATCGATATCGATAAGTAATTATAGGTACCAATTTTTTTTTTTGTTTTTTTTTTTGTAATGTTTCAAGAAACATCGTTTTATTAGGGTTCCGTAGTAACTACGGGGAACCCTTATAATTCCGTCATGTCCGTCTGTCTGTCTGTGCGTATGTCACAGTCATTTTACTCGGAGACTATTAACCCTATAAAAACAAATTTTTATACATAATTGTGTTTTGTGAGCCGCTACAAAATGCCGTAGTAAAATTTTCAAAAAAAAATTAAATAGAGATTGGGTTTTTCATATATACAATAAAGACTGGATCATTTTTTTAACCCCACCCTATCGTGTCTCAGATGTGATATGTGCGAGATATAGCTCGCTAAAGTTAAAAAGTTGTGTCCCCCCCGCCCTCTCCCTACATTTCTCAACTAAGACCTAAAAATTCATTATTAACCATAATAGTAGACCATATTAAATACTTTCAATGAAAATTATTTTGAACATTCTGTGATTCCAACTTCTCTTTGGGACTATAATTTAAATTTGAATAAATGTTATTAATGTCATGATTTTATAATTCAAAGTAACCTTTGAAGGTATTGCTCAATATTGTAAACGCTGGCGCCCTGTTTTTGTTATGTATTTACATTTATTGTGGAAATTCACTGAACAAATTGTTAAGCGAGCATTCGGTTTCCACCAAGGATCATTTTGACTTCGCCTTACTATATCTGCCCAATGATCTGCTTGTACAGCATCAACTAGAAAATCTAAACAGAATAGTTAGCATGGTGCTGTGTTAGTTTGAGAATTAAAAAAAACATTTATCGTAAAATCAAATACCATGTTTCACGTACAAAGGTCACCGACATAGCACAGCTGATTAGCAAGTTGAAGTGGCAGAGAACGTAGAACTGATGGCCAATGGGGCTGAAAAGTTCTCGAGTGGACACCACGCCCCGGCAAGCGTAGCGTAGGAAGACCAGCCACGAAATGGACAGATGAACTTATACAAGTGGCAGGAAGATGCTGGATGCAAGCCGCTTTCAATCGGCTTTTATAGAAATCCATGGGGGAGGCCTATGTCCAGCAGTGGACTTCTTATGACTGAGATGATGATGATGATTCACATATCATAATTATTATAGTTAACAAAACTAGAATAACCGACTTCAAAATTCGCAATTTTGTTTTAAAAACCAAACTACTGACCGATTTTGAGATTTGAAAGGAATTTTAAATCAATTTAAATGACGAAATCATGCGGGTAACATATAAGAAAAATATAAGCTAACTGATAATCTCGTTTTTGAAGTCCGTAAAAATAATAATTGTTATCGATAACTTATATTACATCGACCCATCTCTAATTCTTTGCAGTAATTTGTATAAATAATAAAATCAATTTATGTAATGAAATGCATAGATGCTTTTTATACTAATATTCACGAATGTTATTTATTGAAATGAAATAAATTTCAACAATTTCATCGCGTATATTTCACATAATTTAAGACCCGATTTTTCAAACACTGGAGCATCCGTGGTCACAGGTGAGACACGAACATACGCTACAAATATGTAAAAATTTGTTTCATTTCGCTTTTTATACTGTTAGAAATATATTTTAGCTACTTAGAGATGGAAGGTGATAATGTTTTCCATAGTTTTTTAAAGAAGTTTGTAATTTTTACAAGATTCTGTTTAACACAGTTCACCATCTTGGCACCTTAAGAATTGAGAAGTGATTGCGATGAGATGACGTTTAAGATTAAATGACGTTTGTGACCTGTCATTAGCAAACACCTGATTTTGGTGTTAAGTTTTTGGAACAATATTTTGTATCGCATTAGGAGTCTTGTAAGTCTTTGGTTGAGAGCTATTATGCCACAGGCAGATACAAAGATACACTAATCAGAATTATAAAACCCCTCTTTTTGGATCGGAAGTAAAAAATTCCCAATTTTATTTTAAAAGCCTAGAGAAAAAAATGCGTAAATTTTTCTTTTTCACACTTGCTGCGATCACATTACGTAGTTACGCTGAGGAATGAAAGAAAAAGAAATGTGAGTTACTCCATTGCGTCTCTCCTTGCGCTTTTACTAACTAGGAAAAAGTGTTATCTTTATTTGGTAACACTGTCATGCCAACTTCAAACAACTGTCTTACAAAAACATAACCTCGTATGATCTTTCAATATTTTTGTTTATTTCACCGTTTTGAACGGATTTGGATAAATAGTTTGTATTCTAATAATTTTTCCTTCATCAATTAACCTTTAGTTATATTTGCGATGACACGAGACGAACACATGCACATAAAAAATATTAAAAACTCACCTGTGAAAACTAACATTATTTAAACCTCTAGCACTTCTATTTTTACAGCCTAAGACAACACAATTCACCATTTTACCACTAAACACATCGTTTTCTATACTACAGAAGTTAAGTTTCGTTAATTAAGTCCTTTTTTATAGTTATTTGAGATTATAAACTTGCAAACTGTCAAATTTGTGCCCCTATGCCATCGCATAGTAGGTAGGCGTATCAGGACCAAGCAATTTTCAACCCGCTAAATCGACAAAGACAAAAAATGCATAATCTTTCTCTTTCATGATTGCTATAATCACATTATGCTATTTCACTAGGGAGTGAAAGAGAAAACAATGTGACGGTCTCTATTCTACTCTGGGGTCTCTATTCTACTATGACTCTAGTCCATTCCTCATTCATTCTAGGTCTATCTATGCCTCTAATCCATTATCCCATACATTCCGTCTTACCTTGGGGGGCAATACATTTATTCAAAACCGATCCGTAACTGAACCTTGTGTGAAGTATTTCCTGTCGGCTGCTATTATTTTTTGATTTAGTAACGAGCGAAGGACGTGTCACGTTTCATCAAATGTGTCAATTGTATGACATAAAAGTTACTGAATAAAAAAAACTATGACGGCCGCCGGAAAACGCTCCACATAAGGTTCGGCTATGGAGCGGTCTTAAATAACTGAATTGGGCACCTAGGCGTCTTATCTATAAACGCTGAATAAGCGCATTTTTATTGTTTTGTTCCGTTTTCGCTCGTCCCAGTTCCCATCTGACAGAAAGTGACAAGTCCTTAATCAGTGATTATGATTTTAACATGTAAGACGGATTAGACGGATTATGTATATTCTATTTGACCTATACTACGAATTGGACACAAATTATAAACTTGGTCTAAGTTTTAGAGTAATCTGTCCAAGGAATTCCCGTCCTTGAGACGGGAATTGGCGGGAATGATTCTGATTTCTGATTTCAGACATGCTGCTCTGTTTAACTAAAAACTTGTAATATACTTGTCAACTGCAGAAATTAACATTATTATATTTACATATAATATTTGGTGACTTCAACTCAATTATTAATTTGATTACTAATATTTTGGGGAAAAAATCAAGAATCTTTAAGCCAGGCTTTAAACAAAGCTTAACGCAAAGCAAAGTCAGTATAGTGTCACCCATATCACCCATAGTGACAGTACGATGAAACATGCTAAGCTGAGCTTTGACACTTTTGACAGTACTGTAAATCTGCAGTCGCAAAATGTCATTATTCTCTTTGGCAAAAAAAAAGTCTACTCTCTGTCAAACAGGAGAAACGGAGAAACGGACGGGTTGTGGCACGATTTGTTTTATTATTAATGAATTGTAAAGAAGTACAAAAAATACCTAACAATGACGATTCGACACGTGTAATACCTGTGATCTATTTAACCAAGTCATTTAAAACCAATATAGCCTATAAAAGTAAAAGATTGCAACAAGAAATAACTACGTGAACATAAAAAACAGTAATTGAAATAATTACTTGTAAACATTAGTAGTGGAGGTCAGAGGTCGTGTTAGCTAAATCCCTGGACTTATAAGACTGTACAAGAGCTATAATTTACAATATGTGTGTGTAAATTGTTGTATAAACAGTGTAATTAGAGTGTTGTTAGCGCTTCGAAAATGGGCCATACAGGCAGTGCGATGCCCGGTAAGTATTAAATAATCAGTAATAATACATCTAATAAGATTCTAATTGGTTTGGGAGAGCTATTTCCTCATTATAACCTATATTGTTAGCATAACCTTATTGCAGAGCAGTAAAGGAACCAAAACATTTTTGTAGGTACATTGAAAAATACAATACGATTGTTTTATGCAGTTGCAAGAGAGGACACAAGCAATGAAATATTTACACGTGAAACGTATTAGTTATTTGCTAAGTCTAGTGGTTAAGCTTCACTCTTCTTTAATAGCTCAAACCTCCAAATGGCAATGCATGTCATTCTGAGTTATTAGGTGTTAGGACCTAAATTTTTTATGATTGAAAATACGGGCAAACCCGGGTTCTCTAAAAATGAAATCTAGCTAGATCGATTTATCAGCCTTGAATCTACATACATAAGTACTAAATTTCACCAAAATCATTGGAAGTATATGGGTGATTCCACAAAATTTGGGCAACTTGATGTCCACAGCAGTTTTCACTTGATTAAAATTATAGGTTAATTTATTTACAATTTAGTTATGAGGTAGCAGACAATCTGTATCTTTTATACCATAATACTTGAGTGGTGTGCCAGCTGTCACCCGACCCTTTGCTAGTTATTTTAAATAATGTAGTATATACATAATTATACTACATTACATAACTAGTATATATATTACTCTTCATACGCACTAATTGAAAATTGCACAGTGCCTAAAAACATTGTTAGGCAAAATATCCTCAAAAGTTACTATATTTTTGTGAAATCACCCATATTCTATATGTAGGTATATTGGTTACATAAAAAAAACATTGATTAATTGAACATAAAAAAGCTACCATAACAGCTTGGTGATTGAATAAATTTCAAAGGAACAATACTTCCTTGTGTAAGCTCTGTAAAAAATTCTATGACTACAACAACTACAACTACAAAAAACAAGTCTTACCATTACAAAACAACTTACTGATCAAACCAAATTAAATCACTTTGTAAAGCAATAACTACACCACTGATTTGCAGTTCTCCATAGGCAACGGTTATTGCTTACTATCATGCAAGTCATCTGCCTGTTCGCTGCTAATTATATAAAAAATAAGGAATAACTGGCCAAGTTAATATCGGGCCAAGTGGATAGGGTTCCATATTTGCATTTCACTATGTGCAGACTTAGAATATAGCTACTTGTTTGATACTATGAACATATTGATTTTTAGATTTAAATGGAATTTGTATGAAATTTGCCACTCCAAGTACATAGTCAAGACTACGGGAGCTTCGGAGACAATGGTGATTTTCTTAAAACTAGTAATTAAATAAAAGACTAAAGTAGAGGTCTGTTCAGAAAGGCATGAGCTTATTTAAGGATTTTAAGTCTTATGCTGCATTACTTAAAAATAACTAGCAAAGGGTCAGGGCAACGGCCGGTGTACCACTCAAGTATTTTGGTGTAAAAAATACAGACCATAGGAATGTGAAGCGTACTTGCTAAGGCTGATAACATAAATATGTTTTATATGAGTTATAGACAATCAACTCTTAACTTGTAGAGCCTACTTAGCTGTGATAGTTTTTCATTTAATTTAATCATAATTATATGCTACTATTTTAATAGCAAGATATTTTCATATCTCCAAAATCATACATTTAGCTGGTGGAGGGGAGGGACACATGACCCTAACAAAAATCATCACTTTAAAGCTTAATATTTCGCAAATGAATCCCTAAATTGAAGAAAGGTTTTCACACGCCCTTTTTATTACCTATCCAATGAAACCCCACACGATGGGGTAGATGAGAAAAATAATTTATCTCCACTTTACGCGTAGGGGAGGTACACCAAAAAGATTTTTTTTTCAAGATTTTATTCTATCATTTTGTTGGTGTGATTCAATTTTCAATTTATTTTGTTGGCCTTGTGGCTCAGTTGGTAGTGTGTTTACGTCTACCTGCTGAACTGAAAGGTCGTGGGTTCAATGCCCACTCAGGGCAAACATTTGTGTGATGAGCATGGATGTTTGTTCTGTGTCTGGGTGTTTCTATGTATCATATGTATATATTTACAAAAAAGAAGTATATAAGTATTCTATCAGCCATCTAGTTCCATAGTACAAGCTTTGCTTAGTTTGGGCTAGATGGTGTTGTGTGAAATGTCCACAAATATTTATTTATTTATTTAATTCAATTCAATTCATTTATTTGAATTAGGTACATACATTTTGGTACACTTTTGAACTTCATAAATTAATAATTATAATACATTTAAATTTTATATGAGATTTAAATTAGCATACAACTAAGTATATAAATTGTGCATTTATCAATTCTTATCTTGCATAATTGCATTAATCTATATAATCAAGTTACATCTTGCCAAGCCAGTTTGTCCTGTATAAAATCGTCAATCGAATAAGAAAACGAAACCAGACTAGTTTCCTCCAACTACCCACATTCAGGACATAACAAATCTTTTGCCACAGTAAAATAATTTGTCTATTGTTTAAATTACAACTTTCTGGTACTTACTTAAATATTCTTTGAGCCATGCCATAACAAACAAACATAATTTTGTAAGCCATGGACAAACGGACAGACATGGCGAAACTATAAGGGTTCTCAGTTAACTATGGAACTTTTTTCTTCTTTTTTAGGCTTCCATAGTTAAAAACAATAAGATCTTTTTTCGTTAGTATTATGTACTACACACTAATTTTCTTGAAATTTCCTTACCTTCAAACAGGTTTATCTTTTTTTTTACAATCACTGATGATTTTCCAGAAAGATAATGATTGAACAAAATGCTAGGGTTGGTTTGTTGTGTACAAGGGAAAACAAGCAAACTTATTGTTGAAAAACTAAAATGTGCTCATCAGAATTAGACTTTCCAGTTCACATTCAAACAGCAGAACTGATGTTATATAATAAACAGATATAGCTGAGAACCCTCAACTGCATCTGTACCTTTCATACATTATATGTGGAGAAGACATAGGCTACATTTTATCAACATTATCATCGCTGTCAGCACCAAAACCACAGGGCACAGTGTAGTATATCCTAGATAAAAGGTAAAATGCATAATATTATGTACTTTGTTCTTCCTTTCTAATATAATAAAAGCCAAAGTAATTGTCTGTTTCTCTCTGTTTATTACCTTTTCACACTTAAATGCCTGAACTGATTACGAAACAAATTTGGTACAGATATATAGCTAAGGCTGTGGAGACAGACATAGGATATATTTAATTGTCATCATAACCATTCACCATCACCATTTTTTTCATCACTATGCGGGTGAAACCGCGGTACATAGCTAGTAAATTTATATACAATTTTATTTTATTTATACATATACAATATCGGTAAAATATTGCCCTCTATCTTGGACAGTTGTGTAAAGAGTTACAAGTTCTATAAAAAATAAAATTCCAAATTCGAACAGCTGATCATCAGCTGTGGTGCAACTACCTGTTATTGTTTTTTTTTCGCAGTCTCTATGTAAAAGCACACGTGCGTTTAAATGCAAAATTGTACAATGGGCAGTCATATAGAACCAGATCACCGTACTTTTGGACTGGGGAGCCACAATCGCGTTTTACACGAGACTCACAGTTATTTCTATTAAAATGTTTAGTTTTCTTATTCGGCCACTTAATCAATTTCAAGTTGGTCTTTCTTTATTAGTCTTACTGTTCTATCGTACAATTTTAAGCCATATCTCTTTGATGTAAGATTCAATATTGCACTTACCTGATTGTATGAGATTCTTGCATGACGACAAATTTATCAAAAAAGTTAAATAATTCCTCTTTTGAAAATCAATCCATATTCCTCCTGCTGCAGAATCTAAAATCGTTCCCCAGACCAAATAAAAAGGTTTATGCAAAAAGTTTAACCTACCTTTTTTTTTTTTAAATTCAGTTATGCAAAGAGGTTTCTACCTGTTTTTTTTTCCGAACCAGCTGATTTATGATACTTTCTTTAAAATCAGCTGATTTATACTGTCACTAGACACAATGGCTACAGAAATGCGGTTTTGCCTAAATTAGATTTAGGTAAGTACTTTAACTTGTTATCTAGGTAATGTAACTTTGGATAGTGGTCAGTATACCACTTGAGAGCCATTTCCCATTTAAACTTTCTATTAACTTTGGCCAAACGATGCACGAAAAATTGACATTCATTGTCATGATGGATACTTACAAGTTTAAGTTTAGAATTAACTCCTCCTTAACCTCCAAGAAAAAAAGGCAGAACCGATTTTGATGAAACAGCTAAGAACACACACGATCAAGTCCTCTTTCAAACAAAAAACTAGATCAAAGTCGGTCTGTTTATCTGTTTAAGAACTACGATGCCACAAACAGACACAGATACACAGATAAACATGTTACATACATAAACCCCCCTCTTTTTGGGTCGGGTCGTTATATGTATATAATACTCAACTGCAAAATGTAGTGTAACGCTTCAGGCAATAAGACGAATCGTACAACATCCAGTACATAAAAATCAGTGAAGCTATTAAGGCTACAGAACAAAGTAACATAGATACACCCCAAAAAACCTTACCACCTTTCCTGGACAGTCGAGTAATTTTTTTTTGTCTAATACTCTGCTTGTCTTATAACAGCAAGGTCGAATTTACCTTGTAGGGTTTATTTTGAACCAGGTATAAAACAGCTGACGATCAGCTGCCGCCAGGACAAAGGTGAAGGGTACAGTTGTTGCAGCTACTATTGTATTCTATGTTACAGTGAAATTCGCGCAAATTCGCGCACACGATTTTGGATTTTATTCAAATAGTGATTAAGGTTGTGTTCGTATATGCTTTAAGTTTTAATTTTCATGTAGGTATTGTAAAAAGTTACCAAATTACTCACCTTCACTACTCCTCGAGATCTTGGGGTTATACCATAAATTTCCAAAAAGACTGGATGAATGCGGCTTGCCTACGCTGCGCTTGCCGGTGCAATTAGTCCAAATTACTCGAGACAATCCTGTTTCAAACAAAAAAAAAAAACTAGACCAAAATCGTACCATCCGTTTGGGAACTACAATGCCACAGACAGACACACAGATACACACGTCAAACTTATCTGCCCCTCTTTTTGGGTCGGGGATAAAAAAATGTGTTTATCGCGTTTATCTCGAAACCGTCATTTTGCAAGTACTGCGTTTGCTATAAGCAGAGCAGTTTATGTAACTGCTCTGCTATATGTATATATATGCTATATGCATATATGTATATACAATTTATATTAACTTTCTTTTGAATAGTTAGATAAAAGCTCTAAGCACTGTGTACAGTGGATAGTGCTTAACATTCCAAATTTGAATGCCATCACCTTCCTATCCCATTGGTCGAGAGCCACGCGCCGGCGCGTGCCTGAGCGACAGATGTTCGCAAATTGAACACCATCTTTTAATATTGCCACAGAATATAGTAATAGTTAATATGCATACCTTCTGGCGTCGAACCGGCTTTGTGTTCAACCTTTGTTAATAGCAGGGTAGGTGTTTGACCACCGCTTGACCACTGTTTGCTTGGGGTAGGGACTGAAGGGTTACTCGCTGGCATCAATTATCATTGGATAAGCAACGCACTGCGCTGCGTCATCGTTAACGTATAGTCAAGGACATTATTGTAATACTAAAAGAAATGTTGGTGGACATTTTCACACAGCACTATCTAGTCCCTAAATAAGCAAGGCTTGTACTATGGGAACTATATAGCTGATATAATAGATACTTATGTAAGTACTTTTTTTTGTAATAAGTACATACATATTATACATATATAAACACCCAGACACAGTACAGACATCCATGTAAACATGGATGGTTTATATGGATGGATATGAACATGGATTACACAAATATTCTGGGTGGGGATCGAATCCACGACCAAAAGAGAAGGAATGCTAATATGGTTACTACTAACTGAGCTGTCAGCGAGCAATGTATGAATATATGTATCGACATAATTATATGAAATAAATAAAAAATACCCGATTGCATAAGAACGGTAAGGGTTAGTCACGGACTCGTTAATTAAATAATTTAAACCTAAGGATGTATGTTATGTAATTTACGATCATAAGGGCCAAAGGAAACAGAAGGACTCTTGGATGGAGATGGAGGTGTTAAAGGTTATTACACACTTTTTTTGAAAAGTGTCTCAATTCGATCCTATGGTGATTATAAATTACTAAAAAATTACATATTTTTTTAATTCAATCGATAAGTGCCTTATAAATGCAATAAAAAAACATTTTAATATTTTGTGCGTAATTTGACGAAAATTTACAATGCTTCTGAAAATATTTGGCAGGTGTGCGGTATTGCGAGCAAACTTTATTTGATACACCTTATAACACAATGGACAAAGTTAGTTTATGCATACTTACAATAAGGCACGGATATATGAAGCGTTATTACATTAGGTAAAGTCCTTGACTTCTGTTTCTCTTACCAATATACGAGATAAATAAAAACAGGACAAGTGCGAGTCAGACTCGCCCACCGAGACCGCCCACTTCCGTACAAACTAAATACAAAGAAATCATATATTTTTTTTATATTTTCCTTCATAAACCGAAAAATATACATCGTAAAAATATTTAACACATTCCTGGCTGACCACTCGGATCCGAGTGGAGCGGGTCTATAGTAGCGGCGCCTCCCACTCGGATCCGAGTGAGCGTCCCGTTCCCCGTTTTGTAGTAGTCAGTAAACCGCCGGCTTTTGAGGCAGTCAACGTTGCTTTGCGCGGCCACTCTGTACTTAATCAAAATTCGCCTAAAAAGTTTTGGTTCCCAGCTGAAGTGAAGGGTCGAGAAGGGAAGGGCAGGGGGCGAAGAATGTGTTAAAAACCTGTTTTAGCTTATGCTAATGAGGCTCTTTCATATGATATCACACATGATACGGTTAATTCACTTTAAAATTTGGGCCTTCATTCCTTGCATAGAGACACTATTTTTTTGTGATTAAATAAAAATGTCGTTTTTGGATTTTTTCCTATATGTGTACTCTAACACAATGCTTCTTGCCAAATTTCAGAGTTCTAGGTCAACGGGAAGTAGCCCGTAGGTTTTGATTCCTCTGTGAGTGTCGAAATGTGCGTTTTTTACGACATATTCGGCTGTAACTTTTTTTTACGAAAACTGAGAATTTTATTTTTCTTTCTGCAGCAAGATACTATGGATCTGCGTATATGGTTTTAATTTCAACTCGATACCTTCACGCGTTCCCGAGATAAAGGTCTTGACACCCGGACGGACGGACGGACAGACGGACAACAAAGTGATCCTATAAGTGTTCCGTTTTTTCCTATTGAGGTACGGTACCCTAATAGGGGATCCGAGTAGGGGTTATAGGAGGCGCCGCTACTATAGCACCTACTCGGATCCGAGTGGTGAGCAAGAAATGTGTTAAATATTTTTACGATGTATATTTTTCGGTTTATGAAGGAAAATATAAAAAAAATATATGATTTCCCCCTATTATTTAGTTTCTACGGAACCCTCGGTGGGCGAGTCTGACTCGCACTTGTCCGGATTTTTTTATATAAATTAAAATACCCTATTGTGATTGGCTTCGCCTAACTCCTCGTCAGTGCAAACGCACCTTTACTGTACGCTTGTCTACGTTGGAAGTATAATTATACACAGTAGCTGTATAAATAATTATGAAGTATTTTTTACTAAATAATTTTTATAAAGTCACTTATTTGTCAAAGGAGACAAACGCCACAAGGCAAACTCTCCTAAGCCTCAACTTTTTTTTAGAAAGCTGCACGCGCCACACCGCTTCCGGGCACATGTCAGTCACATCTGGACGAAATATTGATATTATATTGATGCCTTTTCAAATTTTTGATTGTGTGCTTACATAAAAAATATGTAATGTATGTAATGTGTTGACTGGCCTTGTGGCTCAGTTGGTAGTGTGTTTACGTCTACCTGCTGAACTGAAAGGTCGTGGGTTCAATCCCCACCCAGGGCAAACATTTGTGTGATGAGCATGGATATTTGTTCTGTGTCTGGGTGTTTCTATGTATCATAATTATGTATATATTTACAAAAAAAAAGCTTTGCTTAGTTTGGGCTAGATGGTGTGTGAAATGTCCACAAATATTTATTTATTTAATGTATCTCAATGTTTTTAGGCGTCGCGTCGCGACTCGACTCATAAAGTAAGGAGTGCCCATAGCGTTCAGCTATCTCTCTTTAGCATCACAACATTTTTTAAACATATAAAATCACGGTTTAATCTTAGAAAAGTGAGACAAAGATTTTAGGAGTAGAAGTTTTCTTCTGTTGCATGAAAAACGTGTAATTTACAGGCAAAAGTTGCCGCATCAACTATCCTCTTAACAATATTAAATTTACTGGATTGGAAATGTTATAAAAAAGTTCTATTAAAGTACCAAAAACCCAAATTAGGATGCGCAACTATAAATATAGTATATTGTTGAGCTCTTTTTGTTGACCGTTAGTACAAGCCAACAGATGGCTGTGGCTAACTGTGTCTGTTAACTGTTTATTATTAAGAAAATGGCTTGACCGATTTGGGTGCTTATGGTGTTATTAGAATATTTTTTACCTCCTAAGTGTAATAGGAGATTTCCTGTAGTATTTTTCTTTAAATAATAATAATTTGTTTTCTAAATATGTTTCTTTGTCTCGTCTCCCCACATGGAAAATGTTGTAACTGAGAAAATGCCAATAAATAGAAAGCGTTATTTTTTCTCGAGGTAAGCGAGTGCAAAGACCACATTGCCACGCGCCAGATGCGAGCACACCTTGCGCAGGAGTCTGTAAACTTTTTTTTTTTATTTTGTTCCTAATTTTAGCGACATCTGTGGCAGTTTTTTGATAGTTCAAAGACCCATGTTTCTGACCTTTAGAGGTTGAAAATTATAATTTAGTAGTCCCTGTCGGGGGATCGCGACGAGAGGTCCGCAACCTTTCGTCGCGTTCTTTTGGTTGAGTGTGGTTGGAGCGAGCCTATGAGAGAAATTATGTGCGAGAGGTATGGCGTAAATCCCCGAGATGTTGGCATGTTTCAGGCCATCCTGGCCGCACCCACAAGCCAAGCGGCGAAGGAATTATGTACCTTGATCACCGAGGTACTTCTGCAGCGCAAACGGCTTCTTCCCTTGCTATTGTAGTTACTACATTAGTTAAAATGTACATGTGTTGCAGTAGTTGAAATGTTGAGATACATAGTTTCGTGTAAAACGGGGCTGACATAATCGCATAGCGACTTAAGCCCCAAAAAAAAATTCAGATTAAAAAAAAAAAAAAACCTTTCGTCGCGATCCCTGTAAAATCGCTTGTCCTGAACATTTTAGGCTATAGAGTGAATAGATATCTTTCAGAAAATAGGTCGACGATTTCCATTCTCAGCTACACCGTCGATTAAGATTTCTTTTATTCGATAATAGGTTTGCGCTTGACCGCTAACTCGCCTGACCGTTGCGATCTGCGATGGAGCGCGCTGGTGGTCAATCAGGCGAATTGATGGTCAATCGTAGATCTATCGAATGTAATAAAGATGTAATTTTTAGCCAAATACACAAGGAGTATATATTTTATGTTTAGGTGCACCTATGTAGCTAAATACTAGGTATGTAATATATTTATTTCTACATATCACATCTAGCCTAAACAGCTTTTAACATTCGTGATTCGTCCATATCTTCTAGATCGACGAGCTTCATCCTCGGCCACACCGTCGCTTAACATCAGGCGAGTTGGTGGTCAATCGTAGATCTATCTTCTATAAAAAATATTAAAAAAAATACTCCACGAGTGTCATAACCTACATTTTGCAGTAGAGTATTTTGTTTTCGTAGTAATAAATAATAATAAATAAATTATATTATAACACTTTATATATTAAGTATTATGTTACAAAAATAAATGTACAAGCAAAAGTAGCTGCGTCTCTGTCTCTTTGTTGATTTTTCACAACCAAACAGCCGAATCAATCATTATGGAATTTGGTGCAAAAATATTTGAGGTTTTAAATAATTTAAATTTTATTAAGACGGTGACTAGAATATTTATAATTCTATAAATTATTCAAGAAACTTGAAGAAATCTTAATATGTAGGTACTTGACACTGGATAATGTACTAATCACGCATGTCCAATAAATAAGACAAAAAAAAAACAGTATCATCCATCACCGTTTGTCATTACTACACGGGTGAAATAAACTATATATCCTAAAATATCTAATTGGCTAACCTCTTAGTAATTTCTTAATTGTCAACATTAAATAAATGTAATTCGATATAATAATCATCAATATCCTCAGTAGAAAGGATGCAATGTCTCCAAGGAAATAATTAACCTTTCCCCTTATCTAATCAAGTAATTAGTGTAATTATGAGACAAGGTGCAACGACGGGTCACCGGGTGACGTATAACAGTACTGGCCCGTATCACAAGCGTTCGAGCAGTCTAACTTCAATACTAGGTGCGCCCAGCGGTGTCACCCGCGTAGTGATGAGCAACGGTGATGATGAATGATGACGATAAAATATATATGATTATATAGCCTATGTCTCTCTCCAGGTCCTTGAGATGGTAATAGACATAGAGACAAACGGAGAGATAAGAGTTACTTTCGCTTTTATAATAATAGTTTTAATATCAATATTACTTCGACACCTTTGTCTCGCTCTTTCGATAGTTGAGAGAGCAAAGCCAAGGTCAAAGTACTCGTACATAAGTTTTGATATAAGAAATAAGATTGTGATAACTCCCCTGTACCTATGTACAGGGGAGTTATCACAATCTTTCAAAAAATTCAAAAATTACACGCCAAAAATTCGTGCTTGCGCATAATTTTTTAATCATCATCATCATCATCTCGGCCACAGGAAGTCCATTACTGCTGGATATACGCTTCCCCTGAGTTCGAAAGTTAAAACTAACTTTTTTTTTATAAAAACTGAGAATTTTTATATTTCTCTCTGCAGCAAATAGATCTGCGGCCGTATATGATTTTAATTTCAACTTGATACCTTCACCCGACATACGTTTTTTCCTTTTGAGGTACGGAACCCTGAAAATGTATAATTTCGGGGAAATTATATTCGATATTTTATTATTCGAATCATAGGTAACGGGTAATTATGGTAGGTACAGAAGAAGTTACATTTTTAAAAGCTTGTGTCTAAAAAGTTTGTTTTAAATTAAAAGTCATTAATTTAATGTTATTACGAGTAAAACCAAAGCCAGCAGTCTAAATGTCAATTATTCCCAGCCATCTGTCTAATTCTGTTCAAAACTGGGCTCACAAAGATGGCGTGTACGCCTTGAGCTGAAATTGACAGTATTTATTTCTTAACTTTCACAACAAAACCCTTTATTCTTATTAAAACTAGCTGTTGTCTGTTGTAGTAGAAAATACAGCAAATAATAAAATAACGGTGTACATTTTCATACAGCACCATCTAGCCCTGATTTAATTTATTTTATTAAATTAAGATTAAAGTTTACGACATAACGACAAATAACAAATCGACTAGACAAAGTAAAAACCTAACAAGTTAAAAATACGTAAATATTTTTTTTTTTTGGCATAAAAAATTTAAAGCCAAAAATACTTAAGTCGATAAAATAGTCAATAATAGAAACTAAACATCTAAGAAGTCGAAAAATATTTAAATAAAAATAAAACTACAAAAACAATCCATAAGACAAACTTTACTATCAATAAAAAACCGACTAGACTTAGTAAACTTAACCTATTGTTAGAAAATACGTAAATCGAAAAAATAATCGACAAGACAACGTAAAAACCTAACAAGTCAAAAATACATAAATCGAGATTAAATATGACGATATTTTTGGCAAATAGTCGCATCTTAGGGTCGTAACCTTTATGAAGTAAAGTGAATCATTGGGATAAAAAAAATGTAAAGCCGCGAAAAACTCGCAAGTTATTGAAGAGATAAAGATAAAAGATAAAATAAAATAGTTGTATGTATGATACACCACACAAAAACCGCGTTTTTTGGGAAAACCATGTACGAGTGTGTGACTCAAACAAAATCTTCAGTCTTTTTTAGGCTTCCGTACTATGGGTGCCTGTCTGCCTGTTTGTCTGTCCTACACTGTATATTTTGAATCGAAGATAATTTAATTTTATGGGAGCACCTCTGAATAACAGAATCTTTGGAATCGGTTCAAACCCGACTACTATTACATACAAAAATGAAAAAAGAGTAGTCAAATTGAGAACCTCCTATTTTGAGGTTGGTTGAAAAATTTAGTATATCCCTTTCAAATTTGTCTAGCAAATTAAACTGAACCGACTGAAAAACTCATGTTCATTACGTTCTTACGAATTTCAGCCCGCAGCTTACATTAGCTTTATCGGAATTAAACATCTTTGAACTGAAGCATTTATTAACGGTTTCCCCCTTTCAAACATTTTAACGCACAAAGCGTACTTCGTACAAAGCAAACTGACTTAGAGACAATGGAAATGTAATGCCAAAATTAGCCCAGAACTGCCCTTTGTCGGATCATCTGCTGGTCCTGAAAAACCTACCCTTGTTGACATTCTATATCTCTGTCTCTTCTTTTAGATAAATAAGGATGCAAGATAGGACTCGCTATAGTGGTTTTGTTCTGCGTGCGCACGCTAGTCTCGTGGTTTGTGGACACGTTACTCCGCCGTCAGGCACCGTCGGGAGCGGACGTCTGTCGCGTTTCGTGTATCGTCCGCGTAGACCACGACTCGTATAAGTCGATAATTATAATTTTTCGTTTTTTTTAAAATAAAAATAACTTTAAAAATATAAATGTTCATAGTGACTGTGAAAATAAAAGTGAATTCGTGACTCGTTCTTTTTTCTATGATATGTATTGAAATAAAATTTTGAATAAATAAATTCGTTATGATGGGAGTAAGCAGCTGTATGAGCGTGAGGCAGGCCAGGGGTGTATGCCACTGCCCCGCTTGCCCAAGAGGCTCCGGGCATGTTCCCCAGATGCCCCCTCAAACGTTGGTGTTGCCCCCCATGGCGTTAGAGCCTGAAACCACCCCTGTGAAGGATAAAAAAGGTTCAAAAATGAAGGTTTTGAAGAAGATTAAGAGAAAGATTGGCTTGGGTGAGTAGTTTTGGATTTAATTAATATTTATAATTTACCGATTAATTTTAAATTATGCTAATCACATAATATTTTTGTGATACGTTACCGATAACTAGTATTAATTATTTTAATTACGTGTGGTATTAATAGTTTTTCTGTAATGTAATCTCGGAGCTAAGATAATCAATTATTTAGTATGCTACATTCACGAATAGTAGGTACATAATCTGTGAATATATTTCTTATTTTATCAATTGAAAATTCACATCATAAAAGGAAACATAATTTGTTGAAATTTTACCTGTTGAATCACACTGCTAGATTTTTGTAATATAAGCTTTTTTTTTATTAATATTAATTTAAATCGAGCGTGATTCATTGTCCATTATGCTACATGTATATAATTGGATATCGATTTAGATTTATTGAATTATTTGTCAGAAGCCCAATTATGTTAATTACCATTATTACTCGAGGTAGGATGGGAGGTCACAACTTCACAAGCCTCCCCGTCTCTGCGACCCTTACGGATCTATTGTAACCTATGTTAATTATCATAGCTGAAGGACTTATTATTATTTAAATGATAAACAAAGCGTTTTGCTTCCACCTTCCTAATGCGAACCGCTCGGGAATGGAATGCCTTGCCGCTGTCCTTATTTCCTGAAAACTATAACCCGGGTGTCTTCAAGTCTAGAGTGAATAAGTATCTTCTAGGTCTACGTGCTTCATCTTCGGCCACAGTATCGCTTTCCATCAGGCGTGCTGGTGTTCAAACGTAGAGCTATTCTAAAAAAAAAATATGAAAAAGTTTGTGTGTGTATGTCACCTGTGAACTAGGACAAATCTTTACAAGCTTTTAATGACGCTTACGCCTTTACACCTTATTTGTACGGTCAAAGCTTACATATATACATATAATCACGCCTATTTTCCTTACGGGGTAGGCAGTATCAAAGACCATAAGGCTGTTCGACGCCACATTTAAACTCTCCTTCTCCCAGTCCAGGATGGATATATCTAGTTTGAGTTTCTTTTTCTTCTTGCGATGGCAAGGAGATGGTTCCTCTAGTCAAGGATGATAATGAAGTCCTGGGCTTAGTCAATCGTGTTCATTATGTTTTAATATTGTTACGAGCACAGTATACGAACTATTACATATTCTGTGGCTTAAACCATAGATTAAATATGTTTACTTCGCATAACGAGTTCAGCTGTGTTTACGTTCCTAACGGTTTTTCGATATCACACGAAATTATCATGAAAAATTGATTATCACGGGTTTTAAGGACATAAAAAACTGATATTTGTACTTGTGAAGGTTTTGCACGTTGATAACGTATTAGATTGTGTTCGGTATTATTATTATTTTTATTAAATGAAGGGTACAGCCAAGGAACAGGGAATGTCCTAATTAATTGACTTGAATTCTAATTTTGGAGAAACTAATGATTGGAATTTAATATACCATAGACAAAGAAAAAAATCTACCAAAAAAAAAACAGCGACATTCCCTGTTATTTGCTTGTACCCTTCAAATAATGAGTAACATTATAAATGATTTGGAATAACTAACTTCCATTGGATAGGAGCCGGCCAAATCAATCTAAAAACTGCAGAAATTTATATGCGACTGATAGAAAGAACAAATAACCCAAGGGCTGCCTCGGATAGCGGATTAGCATTGCTATCCAACGAGGCAATGTCATCAGCCTTTTGGGAACGTTGCCCTTGGACTGTGACTTGAGTTTTTTTTTTTTTTATCTATAATACGTATTTTATTTAGTTCTGTTGGTTATTAACATATTTAATATTGTTAAATAAATAAATATTGCATATATTAATGATAACTCCTATTTTTATACTGCAGTTGATGGATGCCATATTTGTTTATACCTTGGACAAGTGACAATAATTGACGGGCGTCATAAACAATTTCCGTTTGCAAATATGATAAGGTATTCAAGGAGACCGTCTTGCGATCCGCAGGTCTTGGGTTCGAATCCCGCGGCACGCACCTCTGTCTTTTCGAAGTTATGTGCGTATTGTTGATTGCCGCATACTTCAAACCGTGAAGGAAAACATCGTGAGGAAACCTACATGTCTGAGAGTTCTCAATGATCTTGAAGGTGTGTGAAGTCTGCCAACCCGCACTTGGCCAGCGTGGTAGACTATGGCCTTACCTTTCTCACAATGTGAAGATGGCCCGTGCCCAGCAGTGGAACAGTTTGTACAAACAGGCCTGATAAAAAAAAATACTTAGGTTCTACAAAGAATTACATGGCTCCGCATACGATACATCAGAGAAACAGTTTCCATAGTTTTACGCCTCTATCTATGTGTTAGTCTGTTAGTAAACCTATGGTACATATTTACCAAAGATACTATATTTACCAAGAGTTTCGACCCTCGTGGCGCGTGCCATCTGCCTACATGTCTCGTTTTTGTATGCGTTTGATAGCGATCCAGTTTTTTTTTTCCACCACAGCTGTCGTCTGCACCTTTGCTCGAAATATAATTACAATTTAGGTAAAAGCACCTGTTGCGCTTGACTTCGTCCTTGTGGTCGATTGATATTTTAAAGGTATTTAATTTTGGCCATTTTCTTAGTTACTCCGCTTGTGTAATGACCCGAAGATTGACCTTACGGAAAGTACTGTGCGTTCGCCTTATTTTGGTTTAAATTAAATGGATCTTTTAGTAAATATGTATTTATATAATTTAACAAAAATAACTTAAAACTATTATTTTTTTGTTTATTATTTGTTAATTTTTGAGTTAGTGCATTTTTTTGTTTTAGTGAAATTAAAAACTCAATTTTTGTTATCGAAAATTAGGCATATATTAAATAATTTAGACTATTATTTATTATAGGTCTCATTTGAAGAAGTCTCAGACTTGAAAATAATTCACCAAAAAAGTGAAAGTGAAAATTGTTATATATATTAATTATAGTTCAAAAACCTAAACCACCGATGATTTATTTTTTCCAGTTATTTTGTTTTAAAAACCAAACTACCGAACTGATTTTGATAAAAAAAATATGGGACCATCTACCAAACAAAAAAGAATCATCTAAATCAATTCCTAATTGAAAGTAAACGCGTAATAAACATACAAAAAAGACATACAGTCGAATTGAGAACAACCATCTTTTTTGGAAGTCGTTTAAAAAACTGATTATTTGATTTTATTCTGATGTTTCGGCTAAAGTCATTTTACAGTTCAAATACGGCCGTTGTTGTGTAAGCGTGTTTCAAGTAATTTTAAAACGTTTTTTTTTCTCTCTTTAATTGCCGCACTAAAACGCGCGTTAAGCCAATTTTTATTGAGATAATTAAGGTCAGCTCGAAGTTTTGTGTTGCATTTCACACTTTTATAGAGTGTTATGTACGAGTAAATGCCTTCGTCTGTGTTAATTTCATGTAAGTATGTACTTGCATAGCGCAGCTTAGGAAGTCCAGCCACGAGATGGACAGATGACATCATACAAGTGGCGGGACGACGCTGAACGCAAGCCGCGTCCAACCGGTCTTATTGGAAATCCATGGGGGTGGCCTACGTCTTCTTATGGCTGAGATGATGATGATGACTTACATACGTGCTTACTTGTAATTTTTTTAATGGTATTCGGGGAGCTGTCAACTGTCATTCCCATTATAGTTTTCTCTGAGGAATGTATTTTTTTTAGCAATATAGATCTACGATTGACCACCAACTCGCCTGATGTTAAGCGACGGTGTGGCCGAGGATGGAGCTCGTCGATCTAGAAGATATCTATTCACTGTAGCATTTAAAATTTCAGTAAATAGATAATTATGGTTGACTTGACAAATACATCGTGAAGAAATAAATAACAAGTGTCTTTAATAAAATAAAAACAAACCAGACTGCAAGTGTTTTTTACAGTCAACTTATGTTTGTGTGACGCTTACGCTGTTGAGTGTAAGTTTTTAAGAATATAACCCAATTAACCAACGCAAAAAAAACGCGATAGGTACTTAGTTGTGTAACGGTATCTAAAGAAAAGGCTTCAAGAGTTTTGCAAAAAAAAAAAATGCAGCGTGAGGACATACTAGAGTTCTAGTTGTGCGATCTTCATTATTATTTGTACCTGGAAAGCGTAACCCTTCCTCTGGGCAGGTTAAAACTGGCATAACCAACTTCCCCGATTTTCAACAAAAGCCTTCTAAACCCTCCAACACAATGGTTGTTGGCATCTGGTTCGACTTTTCACGTAAAAGTCATAATTCGTAACCAGATGCGTTTCCATTCAAACGCTCGTTTCCGGTCTATATCCGGTACATCTGGTATGAATTGCCTTTATCAATTTTCGCTAAATAAATAAAAAACTTTGGCGTTCAACGAGTTGATTGATTTTCACGTGTACGAAGTCATTTGATTCGTTTTCGCATTATTTACATAGGCAGGCATTTTATGTAAATAAACAAATAATTATGTCTCACACTTTCCATATGATATATATGGAAAGTGTGAGACCCTCTCTCAGTGATTTTATATATTTAAAAATGTGCGAGACAGAAATAAATCCAATATAAAAAATACACTTATGAAATTTAGCACACGTGCTTAGAAGCCAACATATATGTAAAAAGTGCACAATCCTAACATTATTACATACATACATATCAAATTAATAATCTCCTTTTTTGAAGTCGATTGAAAATGATTTTGTGCATGAAAGTTAACTTGGAATCAAATATTTTTTTTATCTATAATTATAGTTAAAAAAACTGAAGCAACCGACTTCTCATGGATGCCATTGTCAGAACTAACCAAATTGAAATGCACCAGCTTTCAAATAAAAAATTAATGATCAAAATCGGTTCACCCAGTCGCTAGTTATGAGTTAACAAACATTTAAAAAAAAACAGTCGAATTTAGAACCTCCCCCTTTTTTGAAGTCGGTTGAAAATTTTTACTGTTTCTAGTGTGTGAATTAATGATATTTTTTATATGTTTAATTCAGTCATTTTGTATCTTCAAAAATTTCGGAAGATAGATAACTCTTTATTAAAAGACCACATTGTACAAACACATTAAAAAGACAATATTACTATGGCTAATCTTTCAATAGGCGGCATTATCGCTTAAAGCGATTTCTTCCAGGCAACCATGAAACCATGAAAGTACCACCATGGAAGCGCGTGCGAGAAGGGCGATGGTCGAACTCTCTTGAATTAAAATGAAACGTGAACGCTGCACACGCTTCTGGAGACAGTCGGTGAATTAAAAAACGCCGTGTTAGCTTTATGTCGTGTGTAATTAAATTCATTTTCAATTTTAATGTTATATTGTTGAATGTTAGTAGCACGCGCCACGAGTCAAATGAATAATAAATTAAGGTAATCATTTGAAATATTGCTTACAAGAATTACATATAATATTATTATTTTTATGCGAAAAAAAGAGGCTCTTAAGTTCAGTGTATTTTTTTTAGTATTTTGCTTTATATTTGTCATAGTTTTCATTGGTGCATTTTTTAGAATAATATTAACATTTCTCTCGCTTATATTCATTACAAAATAAAAACAATTATACTTTTTTGTAGTATCCTCTGACAAATGAGTGATTTTATTAAAATTATTCTAAACCTAAAGACAACTTCTTATAATTCTAATTACAACTTTTCCTGATATAGCGATATTATAATGTAAAACACTTACAGCGTTATGGTAAAGGTCATTGACCATTTTGCAAAGTGATCTTAACAAAAAATAATCGCCAAGTGATCTCCTTTTAGATTATAGCATTAGCTACGTAACCCTACCATACGCGTGTCTCGACACGGTCTTGGCTACTTGTTTGTGTTTGAATTCTGATCGTGGGAAAAAATTTAACATTTTAACTATTCCATACATATAAATAATGAACGTCGGAAACGATAAAACAGTACATAACACACTTCCTTTTGCTGATAAAAAAAAAATAAAAACAATAATTTATATTATTTATGTACAAGCATTCTAGATTATACATAGGCAGTTGACGGTGAGTCAGAATTACTCAGCATGTAGTCTGTGCTTCCCCTTCTGTCTCATTAAAATATACAACAAAAATAAACCAATGAAATAGAGCTCTTTAGAAATTACAATCTAGGTAACTAATAGGTTCACCTTTCAGACAGAGTGATAGGCTGAAACAACAAATTCTTTCTTTCTCTGTCTGAAAAGTCTATGATCGGAGGCAATCACATAATATCTATTCACTGGAATCGATCAGTCTTCAATCGATCGATCGAAAATCGATTGACGGTCGATCGATTGATGACCGATACAGCAACAGTCGCCGTCGACGACAGGAGCTACCACACTAATCAATCAATTCGGACGTCACCGAACAACATGTCCTATTTTGAATAGAACTGAAGCAATACCGATGCATAAGCCCACAACTACGTCTATCGATGGTTGATCCATCCTCGATCGATGATCGATCAATGATTGATCAAAGTTTTCCGACCATTGTTAATTTTGACGTCGTCCCGCGATGAATTAGTGTGATATCGTTGATCGTTTGAGCTATATTATAAAGAGTTATAAAACTGAAACGATATAATATACGAACAACGGCTTAATACGAACAAAAAAAATGCCTGAGTTCGAAATATGTATAATTATTATGTAATAAAAAAAATGAGAAGTATTTAATAATACAATATGTCATAATAATATGTCGATATGCTGTCATATAATAATTTCGTCAAAAGGTTTAAACAATTCCTTCCTTTGCCAGTAAAGTAAACTTTTGAGCCTGTCGGTTAATAAGGCCACCTTTACTTACTTATCGAAAGAATTCTCTTACCTAAGTCTCTTATCAATGACAAACACATGCCCTGTTTCCATCACGCTCTATCTCTCAGATAATGTACGCTGCCTCTGTCGCTCGTATAGAACTCTGAACAGCTGTTTCGCAACGGGATCTTGACAGCATGCGCTTGCGCTGAGTTAGGGTTGACGCTAACTGAAAATATTTTCTTTTTAAGTGAAATTCAGAAGACTTTCTATAACATGTGACGGAAGTTTGACCATAGCTGACCTAATATACATCTAACCTAGGATAGGAATGATTTTGATTTTTCTTTCGTTTGTTAAAATCTCAATTCCCTTGTACGCAATTCTTGTGAATTCATTAGTAATTCTGTTGACCCATGACGGCCGCGATAACGATGACTTCCTTTTTAGATTTCCGTGCCTAAAAGGGGAGCCTATTACTAAGCCCTCCGTTCTCTTATTTGTCCGTTTATGTGTCTGGTCTCTGGTTGACACTTATAGATCCTATTTTGTTGGAGTAGTATTCGCAAATATTTTACACATTTTTCGTACAAGAGAAATATACTCAAAACAGACGTGAGTGACCGTAGTTTTTATTTAAAAATGTGTGAAAACCACGTTAATTTCCACAGAGAAAAATACTGTTTTCTATCCCTAAATATTTTAATCATTCATTTTTTTGTATGATTGAAACCATTTGTCCTACCTATGGTTTGAGTTTTCAAAAAAATTTAATTTGGTTTTATAACGAAATAAAAAAAAAATAAGCCGTATAGGTAGCCATTTATGGTTCCATTTAGAAAAAAAAAGTATATTATAGATATGAAGTTAATTTCTGTCGAATAAGCAGTGCATATTGTGTAAATCTTGAATAGAAGTATGGAATCGTTGATATGTGAGTTAAACTCGTATTTGGTTGGTTTTGTATTTTGTTTCGAAGTTTATACCTTGTTTCTGTACTTCTTATAAATGTATGTCAAAATTTATTCCCATTATAGATAAATTCTTACAATTGTTATTCCATTGGTCTACATATATCGGTCTCGATTAGAACAAGTTTCTTTTTTCTCTCTCTATCTAATTTATTAAGTTTATCAGTACGTAGTTCTTTATAAAAGCGGCTTTGTTTCTCTGCGACAATAGTAAAATGGAAATGACGTAATATTTCTACTGAAGTAGATTTTTATGTTTTTGGAATTATTACATTTTTTTTGGTAAACTCAAATACCTTAGCGAGTGTTGAGTGGTAAAACCCAATTAAAATGTTTTAATTTTGTTCGTTTGTGTTTATTTTTGTTTTTTGTTCTTTATGAGTCTAAGTTTTTTATTTTGACCAAGAGACTTGTTGACTCTTAGGTAAAGTTAGTAAATATCTCCTATAACATATTATAGAGATATGTTCACTTATAAGCAATTATTTTTATATTATATATAATTTTGAATTGACCCAGCATATTGAATAGAGGGAGAGGCACTTTGTCTGATATTATTTTACCATTTGCTTTATTAAAATACAATTCAATTGTTAATTAAAATAAAGACAATGCCAGCAATAAAATAATTTAAAATTTTATTAACTTGCATAGGAATAAAACAATGTGAAAAAACTTATTAGGTCAAGGAGTTTCAATAAAAACAGTATCATTGGTTCAGTAGCTTAAATCAGGTCCTTTTATATGAATATTATATTGTAGCTCTAGCTAATTAAAGTTTTTTTTTTAAATTTATTTTAAAATTTACCTGTAATTGACACCCCTATCAACTACAAGGATCAGCTGCTTACCATTTAAAAAAAATAAGTCCATTTTCAATACGGGCCCGAACATCTGTTTCTTTGTGTTCCGACCTTCGAAGGCTGTATAGAGAATCGCCGTAGCTAAATATTGAAAAAAAAAAATACCTACCATAGAGACGACCGTTGCACTTTTTTTTGTGAATTTGAAAATGGTATTGTGCAATCAGCTGGGTAGGTAAGTACATATTTTTTTAAGCAATATTATGCAACTGTCATATTTTTACCCTCCCGACTAAATAAATGAATGAAAGTGCGAAAACCACCTTAGTTTCCATAGTGTACCTAAATAAAATGTGTTTGATTGTATGTATCTCTGTTTTTATGTTCAATTTCTTTCTAATAGCATTTAAGCGAAAATCTGTCGCCCAAGCAACTAAACCTGACAGTGTTTTTCTGCCACTTGTACTAGGCTCATTAGAGCCAGTTTCAGGCTAGGTGTACTTATTGTTTTCACCCGTGCAGTTACATCACAATAACATGCAGTCGAGATACATTACCCTCTTTCTTGTGTAATCAGGTAAATAAGAAAACAGTAAGATTACGTTCTTAAAAATACTCTAAAACGATGTTGGGACACAAATATATCTTATTCTTAGATAAAACGTGTTTTGCCTTGAAAATAAAAGATTTCAAAAATCTAATCCATCTGCCGCCATCATCAGTAATACTTCCACGTACGCAGTAAGAGATAGAAGATACACATCTCACTAAACGAGAGCGAGACACGCACAAACCAATTTGCGGAAAGGTGTGCGTAGAAAGAGATGACAGATGTGCGTAATACTGAGATAATCAAAATGGCCAAGTGTGTGTCGTGCCACTTGCGATGTAGGGTTCCGTAAGAGCATGATTTATTTTGAACTGAATTTATGAACATAACGTATTATGCCTGTTTTATTATATGGGTGGTCCATTAAAAAAGTAAGTAAGTCAGGTCCATTAATCACATGATATTTTAGCAACTTTTTAACCCTTCCATCCCTTCCTGGTGAAACGTGGTGAGGTTTTAAATTTATTAAAAGAAGGATCTTTACTAGTGACTCTTCATGTAGACCTGTCTCTGTAGTAATTCAGTACATAATCACTAGACGACTAACAACGGCGCCAGGACGTATAGAAGAGGACAAAACAGTGGATACCCACCCTTATAAGCTAATGGCAAATTGTTTCGTACGTCTTCTTTTTGATGTTCGCTTTTCTCGCTCATTAGATGTAACAATTTAGCTTAGCTTATAAAGGTTTATTTTAGGTTTATTATAATCGTGAGATAAAAGCCGTATAAGGCAAAATTAGAAAGGGAACACGACTAGAACCTCCTTAGCCACAAATCACTTAAGAATGTGACTGGCCGAAAACGGCGCGCGTAATTCACCATTTCAAATTGTTCCAAATTCGAAACTTGGAGAGAACCGAGATGCCCGCGCCGGAGAATCAAAGCAGAGCGAACAAATGTATCTGTAGACTTGAATGTCGCCACCATCGTAATTTTAACAGCTTTACTTATAATAACGTTAGTTGTATCATCTGGTCACCTGTACCTTTAATGTTAGTTACTATGTAATGATCGTGGGAACGAAAAGGAATGCCTCAGCGCGCTCGGAATATGTTCCAAATTTGAATTTGAAATTCGAAGGTGATACTGACCGGTGCAGTTCTGGGTAGACTGAAACATGCATGTTTCGTGTAATAGTCAACTGGCGTTATTTTATTCGAATCATTGATATTGTTTGTCCACTGGATGCTCGTGATTTATCTGAAGAAAAAAAATAGTTCTATTATAGTCCCTACCAAAATCGAGTAACGGTTTTTATTATAACTGCGCTAAATCAGCCAATCAGGCGGCAACTGCTGAAATTGACCAATTACCACGTGACCGTCATTTGACCTCTTGGAAATTGAGCTGTCACGCGCACGCTTATTGCAGTGACTCTAGGACTTGGGATGAGTAAAAGTTGTTAGGGCTCTGACACAGGTGCGGCAAAGGGGGCAAGAAAAAATTTACAACTACGTATTTGTCCATTCAAAATGAGGTCTAGTTTCTACCCCTGTACATTGCCGATTCCGATATATTTTTATATGATTGGAACTACTAAGAACAAGGATTCTATTTTTTTTACCCGATTGTGTAAGGAGGATTGTATTTTTCGAGTGTATGTATGTACGTTTCTATATGATCGTCGAGGGATGCCTACACCCTAAACGGTTTGACCGATGTTGATGTGCGAGGTGTCATTAGATTCGTCTTCTCTTTCTGAGTGTCATAGGCTGTACTTTTTTGTAATAATAATAATAGATCTCTCGCAAAAATAGAATATTTACTTTTTCGTAATAAACAAGTGATTTTATTAGAATTATTCTAAAGAATGTACATTTATAATCTTTTATAATATAATCAAAATAATTATAGCTTAAAAAACGGAAACAACTGACTTCAAAATACGCAATTTCGTTTACTTGGATGACATATTTTTCCCAGTCATTTGATTTTAAAAACCAAAGTATTCAACCGGTTTTGATAAAATTTATTTGGGACCACCTACCAAACGAAAATGGTCATAATCAATTAATAATTGACGAAGTAATCGCTTAATACAGTCAAATTGAGAACCTCCTCTTTTTTGAAGTCGGTAATTAATGGTCTGCCAACCCGCACTTGGCCAGCGTGGCAGACTATGACCTTACCCTTCTCACAATGAGAAGATGGCCCGCGCCCAGCAGTGGTACAGTTTGTACAAACAGGGCTGATAAAAAAAAATATGTCATCCAAACAAAGTATTTTTTTTTCCTTTGACTTTTGTTCGACAGCGCGCTGATTAAAGACTGTTGATTTATTGTTTTAAATTAGAATTTTATTATATCTACTATTTCTACTTTATGAACAAAAACATCGCCTTTGTGTATTAAACAGCATACGGAATCGGTTTGTCAGGTCGTAAGTACCAAAGTACGGTACAAGAAACTCGTGGTTGCGTGTTTGCGTGCGCGCATCTTTCTCATGGCCCCGTGACCTCTCGCTCTCACACCTTTGTGGTACTCTACTGGAACCAGAAAGGTTAGGTATTACGTTAATATTGTAACTTGTATATATAGTAATAAATAAAACTATCTTAATTGCCCGCCTGGTGAAAAAAAAACAGGATAGTATTTTGCGATATCCAGAGGATTTCCTAATTTTTTGTGCAAATACTAACAAAATTCTAATACTATGAGTTAACCTTTTTAACCTACAGCGAAAAAGTAGAAAGTTGGATTTCGACTATAAGTTGTATTCTTTGACAAATAAGTACCTGCTTATTAAGTGTTAAAAAAAAGTAATTTGAATAAACCGTATAGTGCCTTTGTGCATACCTTCTCACGAAAAAGTACACTCGACATCATATCAAGCGTAACAGTTACACTACGAAAATTGCTTTGTACAGTCAGGGGCTATTTTATTTTTCTTTTAGTAAGTAGATATACTATATATGTGTTAAAACTTACGTACAAATATTTTATCATAATTATTCGTTATTTTCAAATGCGAGTTATTTTATCTTTAAATTATATCATTAATCGGTTAATAAATGTATATTAATCGGTTAATAAATGTAGTTTTCTAGCCGTTTCCCACGGTAAAGAGTACCTTCTAATAACTAATTATACCGGTCGCCGTGTTCGGACCGATAGCGGCCGGCTATGGGATGGGGCCCGTAGGAAATATTTTTTAACTAGTGGCTCTGCGAGAAGTAGACCTTGCGAGCACACCGGTGTTTTGATCAGATGCTCTCAACCAGGTAGAAAGATATCAAGTGGGGCGCCCGCTATAGATAACACATTTGAAGTTCATTTGAACATATGACACCTTTTTCTTGGTATAAAGTTATTGAATGTAATTCTGATATATCAAATTTGTGAAAGCCTACTTGTGCTAAGTAAAGGCATGACGATCTCTTTTGTTTTAATTTTATTGTACATACACATTCGAAAAATGTCACCCCTTCAATATGTAGTCGCGTGTTGTGAAAACTCAGCGCCGTTGTCACTACACAGATCTCCAGATTATTCCATAGATCATTCAGTTCGTGATCCCTATCTAAAGTTGCGTCGACGCCGACGTGCTGTCTATGGTAACAGCACTTTCTAGTTTTGTTTATGCTTCTCTTATCGCGTCTAATACGATAGTATTTTTATGGTTGTGTATTCCCTCTGAAGCCAATTTTTATAAAAGTTTTGATGCGGCCAGTTGGAAATTATAATTTGTTAAGGTAATCAAAAACATTAAAAGTTATTAAATTCGTCTTATCAGAGATGGTTTAGCATAATCATTTTTTTTTTTTTTTTTTTACTGGCGGTGAGGTGTTTTTAATTAATGTACAATATATATTAAGGTAAATTGTGTGTTTAACTTGATATTTTTAAACTATTTTTTATGAATCTAAAACTTAAACCTAAATTTATCCCTAAACAAATTTATTATCATGTTGAATTACGAATAATCGGTCAGTTTTATATTTCCAAGCATACAAGCTTTCGTAATAATTTGCTTACAAAACTCTGTAGCAGGTTTGGGTAAAACAAACTTTACACTGGCAACGTAAACAATGGCAACTCGCGTCAGATCTATTCATCCAACACGTGGCTTCAAACAATAAACTTAACAATTACTTACAATTATTGTTTACTAAAGCTCGTTTTTTTTTCTACTTTTCCTACATAATTTAATACAAAAGAAACACAGCATTTGTCCACCAGATGTAACTTAAATAATTGCCAGAAAAAAAAAGGTAAGTCACAACAGAACTCTTTCGTGAGAGAATAATTATAATATAATAGATGATACATACTAAACTTATTTTGATTATATTCAAGATTCGTACTTTGAGCTATTGAAATAGGACACACAAGAACAACTATAAGTTTAGAAAACTGTTTTTTTTTTAACATTGACTTTTGGCCATACGTGCAATATTCGTAATAATTTATTACAGGTAGTAATTTTTTACTTCTTGAAGCTTAAAAATTCTTAGGTTCACATATTTCTTCTGAGGTGTTTTACACCTTCATATTTGTTTATTATTTCCGTACTTTAACTGATACTTACCAATTCATGAGCAAAATTAGCAAAGCTTTTAAATATTATTTTTTCTAAGAAAAGGTTATTGACTCAAAATCGCACGTAGAATCATTAAATAGTACCTTCATTTGCAATAAGTTGGACTTCCGGAAGCTACGAATAGAATAGAATATTAGTTGGCTACTTCACCTGTCATCACACCTGTAACTGTCAACTTCCGGCCGTATGTGCCATAATGTCGTTGCCTTAAACTTATTTAAATTAAAAAATACATATGACGGGAGCTTACCGCCATTTCTGTTCAGTATTTTTCCATGGAAATTTAAGACTTTAATTACTGTAATTCTATTTATAAGTCTCTGCTGTAATTCATCTGAATATTAATATTTTAAGTATTTATTTATGTATGTTTATATGTTACTTCCTGTAGCCTGGCTTGATAGATTTGGAAATGTGTTGGAGTTGTTAGGTTTTTCTTCAATCTTAGGAATGTTGTAGTATAGCTACATTTTTGAGTCAATTTATTTTATTTATTTATTTTAGAAATAATGTTATTTTATTAATGTTCTTTAGCACCTGCATTGCCATATTTATAATATCGATAGCTCTTTTCATTACTTAGACTTGTGCCTCTTTTTTACAGTTTAGAGAGACAAAATAGCAATAGGTATTTTGTGCATGTGGCTGCCTAGATCATAGGGTTTGTCCCGAAAACCGATAGCCTCTATTTGAGAGACAGTTTTCATTTCATATGAGATGAATTTACTTTACCATCTTACGTGTAGTCGAACACGTGGCATTAGACTTGTAATAACACTATATATTACTATTTTTATACTTTATTCCATATTTTAAAATCAATTTATATGTGTTTACAAAGAGATGGAATATATTACAAAAAAAAACATGCCGTACATATTCAAAAACTCTTACATTACACTTTACATAGTGTTGTAATCGGTAACACCTCTTTCTATGACTCACATTGTACCAAATTCGGCCACTGGCCTTCAACTCATTAAAAACAAAGCCTCCGTCTTGCTCTATCACCGTAAGTGTCGTAATCGTCTATCTCTCTCCCTGTCTCGCGCTCTCACGTCGTTCTCACGGCACCGTGGGAACTTTACCTTTCGTAGCGATGGCTAGTATCGATTTGTCATTCGATAGTCTATCGAGTAATAGGGCTGTAGATATTAGTTTTAGTTTTCTGTCAATCTCAACGTCATTATTGAAATTTTGGCGGCAAACTGAAAAAAGTATTTATTTATGTTTCGTTAAATGTATACTTTAGTATACATTTAACGAAACATATAATACATACGGGAGAATAATTTTTAGAGTTAAGTAAAATTTGTATAAACGTTGTAATATCTTAAAACGTGTATTTTCATTTTAAAAGGAAAAATCATCAAATGAAGATTTTGCATTTAAATTTGGTTTACTTATATAGATTTGAACTGTTACTATAGCTTGTTTTAAAAACGTCTACTCTATAGTATAAACTGTTCGTAAAGTATCTTATTTCACACTCAATGTATAAATAAATGTCTGAAGACAAAAAAGAGCAGTTCCAACTGATACATGATAGAATTTTCGCGTATGACAACCCTAGGTAAAATTCTGGAGTATCGAGTCGGTGTTTGTAAACATTAACTGATAAAGCTTCGTATTAAGAGGTTTCCATTCATGATACAAGTCTGTCGCATGTTTGAAACGCAATTTAAATGCTGATGTCTAACGTTTCAGTACAAAAATAAAACCGGACAAGAGCGAGTCAGACTCGCCCGACCGAGGGTTCCGTACGAACTAGTAGATAAAAGGGGAATTTAAATATATTTTTTTAATGTTTTCCTTCATAAATTGAAAAATATACATCGCAGAATTATTTAAAAACCTGTTTTAGCTTGTGCTAATTAATCTCTTTCATTTGATACCCCACATGATACGGTTAAAGCCATTTAAAATTCGGGCCCTCCTTCGTTGCATAAACACCCAAATTTTGTGATTAAATAAAAAATGACGTTTTCAGATTTTTTCCTATATGTGTACTCTAACACAATGCTTCTTGCCAAATTTCATAGTTCTAGGTCAACGCGAAGTACCCCATAGGTTTTGATTCCCTTGTGAGTGTCGAAATGTGCATTTTTTACGACATATTCGGCTGTAACTTTTTTTTACGAAAACTGACAAATTTTATTTTTCTTTCTGCAGCAAGATACTATGGATCTGCGTATATTGCTTTTAATTTCAACTCGATACCTTAACGTGTTCCCGAGATAAAGGTCTTGACACCCGGACAGACGGACAGACAGACGGATAACAAAGTGATCCTATAAGGGTTCCGTTTTTTTCTTTTGAGGTAAGGAACCCTAAAAAATAAGAATCCATATTAGTTTTACCATTTTTACGACTTTTATGTCTCTATATTTTGAGATGTTTAGTTTTTACTGTTGGAATAACAAATACCTATGTAAGTACGTAGTTTTAAATATTTATTCGCTACTTAATTTGACTCTCTTGATAACGTGATTCTTTGTTTGTCATTCATAAATCGATAAAAATAATAGATGTCTCAAATTTAGTTACATTTTAATACATACATTCCTTTATTGCGCGGGAAACAAAAGTTCAAATGACAATGATATAATGTTATGAGTCTGTAGTTCCACCATCGTCCATCTCGCTCGCGCACATATCAACATTTTTTGAAGATATAAAATGACTGAATGAACTTTTAAAAAAATAGTCCCACAGAACACCAGACAGCAACGTCACAAGTTTTCAACAAAAAAATCATTTTGACCGAGTTAATGTTCATATTCTGTTTCCTGAGACCTACAATCTTGGGAATTTTCAAGGCTAGAGTGAATAGATATTTTCTAGATAGACTAGCTCCATCCTCGGCCACACCGTCGCTTAACATCAGGCGAGTTGGTGGTCAATCGTAGATCTATCTTGTATGTATTAAAAAAAAACATTTTTACGTATGAAAATAAACTTGGATTTAAAGTATTTTTTGTCGATTTCTCGTGATGTTTCTTTCTATTGTTCTGTGGGCTATGTATACTTTTTTATATACATTTTCTTAAAAGTTCAATCAATTATTTTATATCTTCAAAAATGTTGATATGCGCGAGCGAGATGGTCGATGATCGAACTACGGGCTCTTAATCAAAACAAGTACTTAACTAAGAAACACTTCCAAATAATTGTAATAAAACTTTTTGATAAATAATACACTTAGATTAAATAATTATATTGTAATTTATATACAGATAACGGATATAACGGCTCTGCATATTATAGTTAACAATAGCTATAATCTTTATAAGTACTTACTTCAAAAGATTCATTGCTTACGTTCAAATCGTGCGTAGATCATTAACGGTTTCGTAAGTATAAATTTAAAAAGAAAACTGATTTATCTATGATAGTACATTGTCGATGGTAAGAGCCGTGGGAATTCGCCGTTTTGTTTATTTTATTTATTTATTTTATTGAAATAGGTACAGTTACAGATAATAGGCTATATATAATATACAATAAGCTATATTAAGCTATGTTGTTTGTTTTTATTTTTTATTTTCAGCTTTTTATTTACATCAATAATCCAAATTATGAAAATCATAGTGTGAATCTTTTTTTTTTTAACTGGTAATATTTTCTTGTGGCTTAAACAATAAATTCAATATATTTATCGCGACTCGACCCTAACTATGTCGCTGCATACGCAAGATGTCGTCATTTGCTGCTCGTTGTACGCTTCCTTGCAGCTTTAGATCTCTCTGTCCACGGAATGGCAACGGTTGCATGCCGATACGCAAATGTGACGGTTGCCGTACTGTGAGAGGTTCCTACAGACACAGAGTACAGAGGTTCCTTTCATTACATGCAAACATGTTGGAAGCTAACAAGCAACAAAATTTGACGTAACCGTGCGCATGAAGTGACGTTAAGTGGACAGGAGGTCTAAGACACTTAGATTATGTCAAATTAATGTCAATAATCTTTTTTTTTTACTGTCTATATGTTAATCATCATTTTAATTTTGTTGCCAGTGGTGCTATAAATTTCGTATCATATACAAAACAGTAACTTTTCCCTCTAAACATGTAAATAATGTACCTATGTGAAAATCGCCTCTTTCCGGTCATCTCGCTTTTCAACTTTCGAAGTACCAGGCTCGCATGAATAGCCAGCTGGTAAACGAGTATTGGATTATATCGGGCCCATCCGATGGGTGAGCCTATCCTGTCTGCGGTTGAAACCTATACGCTATATCCGTTTCTGTGTGTTTTCACCAACTGTACAAGAGGGAGGTGTGAAGATGTTTTTATGGTGACTTATGTAGTAAAATAATATAAAATACCTGCTTTTTCGTGAATCCGAGAGACAAATAATAATTGAGCAAAGCGCCATCTGATGGTAAGCATCACGCTTGCACATAACCAAAGATATGATGTAAAGATATGAACATAACAGTCTGAATGGCCATAAGAATTTGAACTTCAGCAGTTTGAAGCTATGATCGGTAATACACTGTGCTTGTCACTTTTAGATATTAGATGTTAATTTTTTTTTGTGGGCGTGAACTCTGGAAATATTTCCTTTTTAATCCGGAACACAACAATCCTTGCATTGGTGCAAGGATTGAACAACTACTTCTTGGTGATTGAACAATTGATAAAAGCACCTAGGTGCCCTCTTCAAAAGAGTCCTACCACTACTACTGCTTACGTAAGTTTTTTTCTACTACAAACATGTATGAATTACTTTTTAGTCTACCTCTTCTTACTCAACAGTCGGTTAAAATATACACGTTTTACCTTGATTGTGCAAAAAAAACGTAAACCAGTAATAATCGTTCAATTTGGCGACAAGTCTCCCATAACGGTACCATTGACAATAAAACTAGACTGAATGGAGATTCCCACGAAGTCAGGTTATTATAGAAAAAAAAGTATCCTGTCACACAAGTCCCACGGGAGCATGAGGACGTCTTACGCATATTTAAGTAGGATAAAACAAAAAAGTTATTCATTGATGTTATTATATTGTAATTATACTAAGCTTCGGAGATGTCAAAGTCAAAACTCAGCGAGCTAAGAAATTTTGACAGAACCGAAGCTCCGATGAAAAAACACTGCGTTCCGCAGATTCACGAGCTATTTGCGCAGTATTTTTCATCGAATTTCTTTGACAGGGATTCCTATTCCTTTCTGAATTAGATTAATCTACTTTATTTTAATGCTCCAATTCCTCCTACATTTGAGTTCGATTTTTGTTTGTGTGGATGGTTTTATTTCTCCTTTGTTTTTTTTTCTTAATAGAAAAAAAACACACACAGGAAGCTTTCAAAGTGACCTCACAAAAATCATCGACTAATTCAATCGTTTCTAATCAGCTCCAATAAATAATAAGCCTGATGATTCAAATTTTTTTTGAGCCGTAGTTCTGAAAAAATATTTTTAAGAGTTTTTTTATTATTTAATAATTTGTACTTGTTTGACAGCGCAATGGCTGCAAATAGCGAATACGGTATCATTACATTAGCTATCAACAACATCCCGCCCGTGGCCATCAAAGAAAAATAAAACAACATGGCCGCTTCATGTACAATGACGTAAAAAGAACATGACAATTATTGCAGACGTGGGAACAGTTTATAACCGTTATTTTAAGTATAGACTTGATGTCATGTTTTACTATTTTGAAAGATCCTTGCACGGAAATTGGTTATTATATCTATTATTTACATTATATTTTTACCAGACTACTGCCCTGACTGAAAGCTTGAACCAGTGTTGAGGTTGCTATTTCCATCGTTAATCAATCTTATGATAATAGCAAATATTGTCCAGTAGCATCTTTCTGTTTATAAATCGAAGGCTGCTATTGGATATTTGCCATTCTCGCAAGATTTATTAACGACTGAAATGACTGACTTTTCAGCCACAACGTCACTTTCCCTCAGGCGAGTATGTAATCAAGCCGTAGGTAAAATAAATGAAATATGTATTACAAATTCTTTTTATGTGATGGTAAATAAGAAACATGACATTGGCGGCGTTGTGAAACATCATACTAAGGTAAATTTGAAGTAATATAAGATATAGAATTGGGAGCTATTCTCACTGTGACAGCTACCACCATTTTTATAGCATTAATATTCAAAATAACACAAGTTCCTAAACTTGTAAAATAAAACAGAACAAGAACATGTTTCTATGACGTTGCCGCCAAAGCTCAAAAAATTTGTAATAATATCATTTATTTTACTGTGTATAAATCCTTCATTTTAATGGAAAACTGATATTTCTGTCGCGTATCCCGACTGAATTATTAGTTTTTCAATAATTAGCTACGTCTCAACATGGCGCTGGGCCAGTCTTATTTAGTTATTCCTATTCTAAACAAAAGTCTACGGAACCAAATATTAGATTATTTTAAGCATTAATCATACTAGCTCACAAACAAACAAGCCCTGACCATTTATTAATGATTCGAAACCGTGAGAAGTGATCTACGAAATTAATTTATTGCATTCAAAACTTTATCGGTTAATCTTCAGGGTCCAAATTTGATATTTTATCTTGGAGTAATGAAAAATGTATGGTACATCTGATTATGAGCCTTGTAACAAGCGCGTTGAAGTCTATTTTGAGTTGTTGCGGCCTTGAAGTTGTTGTGAATGAATAGTAAAAAAATCTTGAAGTGACTATAAAAGTTATACAGGTTTTATAGCATGTTACCGCAATACTATCTTTACGTTATAGGCGAGTAGGGCGTCCGTTTAAAATTAGGCGCCGACGCCTATTCTTACATCTTTTTCAATGAGTTAAATATGTAATTGAATGATAAACAAAAGACTGTTGTTGAGAGGTACAGACTATTTTGACGGCACTTCCAAATCATAATCATAGTCAAGCCCAGTTGGCCACAAGAGGTAACAGTAATAAAGACAAATAATACTAGGCTACTTACTAACTAGTAGCTAGTACTAGGCAAATTTTATGACGTCACAGTGCTACCCACTCAAAAACTAAAAAAAATTTATAAAAACGACATCAATCACAAAAATATTGAAATCAGTTCCTTAAAATACCGAAAACTTGACTCCACGTACTCTATTGTCAATTTTCCCTTTTTGAAGTCGGTTAAGAGAAGATAAATTATCTTTTATTTTGAAGTCAGTCAACTAACTAAAAACAAAACAACATACTCTCCTAATAACAAAATAAATAAAATAGAGCACCGCAAATAGTATAGAACCCTCGATCCCCGTGGGTCCTCGCCATGTGTAGCGACAGTTGTGACGGAATTAGTATTAAAGCATTCTCTATGGTCCTCGGTCCTCCCCCGCAATTGATAGGTTTATTTTTAAAAATGGCGGGGGACGATGACATTATTTTTGGAGGGAAACTTTTCATAGACAAGAAGAAAGCAATCTATGGAATTTGTCAAAAAAAAATGTATTATACCGAGACCGATGCGCTACCAGTGTTTGCTTTGTTTTGAAAAACATTATGTTATTTACTGGATCATTTCTAGCAGCCATAGAAGAGATATGGATTTTAAACTTAGAAAGTTATATATTTATGTAAGGACTAGCAAAAAAAAAAGTTTGTATTTTGTATGGAATATATATAAGTGCGTCTTATGCCCGAAAATACTTATTAATTACACAACAAAAATAATGAATACTTTCGTTTTCACGACACATTCTCTTTCGCATGTTTCAACATACCTCTATCCTTCTCACACATAGTTATAGCGTTCTCTTTCCAACGTTACAGTTCAGATCGCGTGCTCGACACGGTCCGTCACGCACTTTGCCTTTTTGGAGCGGACACACATGACTGCGATTTTTACTGTTTCTAAATACCTATTTCTTATTTTCAATGCCATAAGAACTATATTGTAACGACTTATCTAACGAAGGTTAGATTCAAGAATAATTTCTGGCCATAACATAGAAATAATTTAAAAAGTCTCTAGTTACTGGTAGGCAATAAAAATGGCGCGAGCGGAGGTAATTTAATTTTAGAACGCAAAAAAGTATTGAAAAACTGACATGGTAATAAAAGAGGTTAGATGTAATTCTAAGCTCAAAATGATTACAATCGTAAAAAGTTTAAAAATCTTATAGTTAAATAGACGAACCCTAAAAAACAAAAAAAAAAAGGAATTAGTTTTGATTTTATCTTGCTCATCCTTTTCTATATCCACCTACATAATATATTAGAAACAAAAAAAATAATGTTTTTTTTACTAACTGCTTCGTACAGGATTTTTATTCAGCCTAGCCCTATTTAACATAACGTCATGTGTGCACTCCCAATAATTTGATTCTCACATAATACAAAAGTTAAATTTTAATGCTCCTAACATATTCTTTGCAACACTATCCCTAAAAGCGGCCAAATGCTGAACTAAAAATACTCAGTCAGCTTGGTACAGAAGTTGCGATAGTGGCTACACTGAATATGTTTGTTAAAATGAATGCATTTAGACATTAACTTTAATGTTTATTTTTGTATGAGTCAGGAAACCTCCTTTGTGATCTTTGTTAAAAGCGCTTTTGTTTCAAAATTAGGTTTCTTGTCTCTGGCTGAATACTTGTGCCTTGCTAAGCCTTTTGTGCGTTACTATTCACGCATTATAGTTTTGTGTTTATTTTCTCTATAGAAATATGTAGTACTGTGAAAGAAAGACTGGGGCAGGCTCTCGGCTTACGTCAGCCGTTTATAAATATAATAGAACATCGTTTTCTTTATATGTCAAACTCGATCCGAATAGTTTTTTTTCCAGGAATTACGTCACAACATGGCGGTAGATAGTCCTATAATATAGAAACCATAGATTACTATAGATACCTCAAGTCTATGTACCTAGCGTGTCAACAAGTATGATAAAAAATCGTACAAGCGCGCGGATGCATTGGGTTGAATAGATTTCGCGCGGATGGAACATTCCATCACAAAATCGTTTGTGTGACGTCACAGTCGGTACAAAAAATGTGGCACGCAAGGTTTTCATATAAATGAAGTCGCATGCTCCATCTACTATGTCTGTGATAGAAACATACAAACACACACAAACCCGAAAAACATTCCCCTCCTTCTCGATAATAAAAAGAAATTGATATAAAATCGGACCGAATCGAACTCGTAAATCGAATATCGCCTAAAAACTGCTTCGTAAATGGTTTTTTAACAAGCGTTCAGTTTCGGTTTTTTTTTCACGGCGGTTAGTCCGTTCAGTCACGGACCGTGCTTGGGTCCATGACCGGACCGCGGTTCCTGAACGTGCCCACTTACTTGCCCAGTACTATTGTCTATTCTGTGGGATGGAACGTCATTGTTCCATGGTGTACTCGTATATTAAAAAAACACGAACGAAGCGCTTCGATTCCACTTCTGTCGTGCGGACTGTTGAATTGTGAAATATGCGTTCTGAGCGTGCTTTACCGATAAATACAATCTGGGTGTCTTTAAATTGCGACTGAATCGGTTTCTTCTAGTAGTTTCCATTGTAGACCGCGACGTAGCGTCGTTTCGTCGTCAGGTGAATTCATGTCAACCGCAAGACTATTATAAACACATCACAGGTAAATCACAGGCTATAACAAAATAAACATCAGGAAAATTTTTGTTTATGACCACAAGTATGTCTCCATAAAAAAAAACTATTAGCTGTTTGGTTCCCATACAAACTTTGCGCTAGATATAGTGCTGTCTGAAAACGTCAGAAGTTAATTGAATAATTATAGTTTAAAAACTGAAAAGAAACCGACTTCAAAATACGCAATTCGTTTACTTGGATGACGTATTTTCCAGTTATTAAAAGAATATAAAATAAACATCAAAATCGATTCATAATTAGCGAATTTTGTACAAACATAAAAAAAAACATACAGTTGAATTGGGAACCTCTTTCTTTTTGGAAATCGGTTAAAAATATGTGAAGTCCATGTTTAAGAAATTAAGAAACCGTAGCATGGTATACATCCCAAAGTAACTAGTTACTTTGGGCTGTATACTGCATATGGTATGTACTGTGTAGATCTATGTTAAGGAATTAATCCAGAATTATGTCCCGAAATGCGTAATTAATACGCTACCCCACAAAATCCAATACAAGCCCCCAAGGGTGAATCCGAATCCAATTTCTGGATGGCCCCGAAACCCGGCGGGGCGGAAAATGACCCCAAATACGACGTTTATACGTCCATCTGCCCACCTTATTAAAAGCACTAGCTTCAGCCCTGACGTCATTGGCGTCGGATGCTTATTTTATTTCGTAACTGAGTGAAGTAAAGGTCTTAAAGGTCGGCTCAACTTTGTACTAATATACGATTTCATTTGTTCGGGGCGAATCTTCGAAATTGTTTCTAAGTTCTGGCTATGTTCGGCGAACACACACTGTCGGATTTAAGTTCGCTTCGAACATTTTCAACCGACGTCCAAAAGGAGGAGGTTCTTAATTCGTCTGTATTCACTTTAATGTTTGTTATAACTCATCCGTTATAATATATAAAAATGAATTTGGAAAATTATTAATTAATATACATACGTAATTTTGTTTGCTTGGTTATTTTATTTTAACAACTTATTTTGTTTTAACAACTAAACTACTGAACCGATTTTGATGAAAGTTCTATGTAACCACTCTGAAAGTATATCCTTTCAAATATAAAAAAATCTAGTTGGTTTGTGAATAAATGAACGGAGTTATGAGTAAAGATCGGATAATCGGACGCATATTTAAATTAGATTAGTAATAAACATAAAAAAATTAAACCGAATTGATAACCTCCTCCTGTTTGAAGTTGGCTAAAAACATAACCGGCTTTTGCCATTGTCGGGTGACCGACCAAAGCTTTTAAACATTATATTTTTATCCATCTGTTTCATATCGCCTCAGTGTTTATGAAAGGGACTAAAAATACCTACGCGCAGTGGATTTATTTATATTAAAGGTTAAGGCCTTTAATCGGTGATTTTTCAACAAATTTGACCCACCTACATTTAAAAAGTCATATAACCGACTTCTAAAAAAATAAGTTCTCGGGCAGACTATTTACAGAACATATATTTGTTCTGTGTCCCAGACACAGAACAAATATATGTTTATATGTATCATATTTGCGCAAAATATTATTGAAGTTTCTTACATTATGGGTTGATCGTTTTAAAAACCCCGGAAATCAATTACTGGCAAATCAAAAAAAAACTATGATATTTCACGCCCACAATGGCGTCATACAAACAAGGAGACAAATATTCGATTGTCTTCATTGTACACAAATATTCGATTGAGTTTTTCATTGACGCATTGTATGTCTGACGTCATTTGATAATTGACATTTCTGGCATTACGTTTTGAATTTTTGATGTGGCTATGTTTTCTTTTACGTTTTCTGCTCGAGACATATAGCTATTCAGCCAGTGTGAAATATAATTTTAACCCCCGACCCAAAAAGATGGCTGTTATAAATTTTAAGTGTGTAGCTGTGTGTCTATCTGTGGCATCGTAACTCTCAAACTCATAGACGATTTTGATATAGTTTGTTTTTATTGAAAGAGTATTTGGTCGAGTGTTCTTAGTTATGTTTCATCAAAATCGGTCGAGCCCTTTTTTTCTGGGTTGCGATGCAGTTGCCTTTCACCGGCAAGTCAACAACTACAACCGCTTACGTTCAGATGAACGACCTGCTCGATTCGAAGACTTATATTATTGAAATGATAACATTTCCTTCCCCTATTCTAACGGCGATTCGCTCCGGTGCGCGCGCGCATCCTGTCACAGATTGTTATATTAGTTTCTATACAGGTTTCACAAAAAGTGTATGGTAAGCTGAAAGGAACTCATTTTCATCATGGACAACTTATACTACGGACATGTATGAAAATACTAACGAAAGTAGAAGAAATGAAACACATATTTCAGAATCTATCTTGCTATTTATATTCAACAATTATGCTATGACTGATTTTTGTCGCGATACTGAAAGTTTGTGTGTAAGCAAATATTTTATTTATTACTTGTTCGAAATTAAATGATTGTGATATAGACAGCTTCTATCTTTTTACCCGACTGCGTAAGAAGAAGGGTTATGTTTTTCGAGTGTATGTATGTTTGTTTGTATGTATGTATGTTTCTATATGACAGCCTACAGCCTAAACGGCTTAACAGATTTCGATGTACCAAGTGTCGTTAGATTCGTCTTCACTTCCTGAGTGTCATAGGCTATATTTTTTTGTAATAATAATAAATACATCTCTTGCAAAAATAAAAATAAAAATTGTAACCTCCAACGAACTATTTCTTAATAAAAAAAATATTTTATTAGAATTATTTTAAAGAATAAGCATTTATAATCTTTTACAGCTATTTTACGCGTACTTTCTTACAAAAAATGTACAATCAACAGCGTATCAAGCGTGAAGAAATCTTAAGTTAGACTGCAAAAACTGCTTTTCTGCAGTCGGGTATTTTGTTTTTCTTTTAATCTACATACTTGTATATTGATACTGTCTTACTGTGTAATAGCGTATGAAACTCGCGATGCAACTAAGTGTTCATAATGTTTTAGTATGATGAGCTCCTTTGGTTAGCGCATCATTTCTGTGTAACCCTGTATAGGAAACACGATATTTACATATAATTACTTGGGGTGATTTAATGTAGAATTAGAACGGTTCACGCGTTAAATCTTACGAAGTTTACTTCCTGGGAGGAAGTAATGGTAGTGTCTGTAATTGTTATTGTTTTTTTTACTCGATTGGCCAATGAGGGGAAGGTTCTTACGGTGTGTACAAATATATATCTCTATTACTAACTGTAGCCTGAACGACTTGATAGATTTTGGAATTTGCGGCGACGCATGTTAGGTTAATTTTATTTATATTTTTGTGATTAGGGTTTTAATTACATCCAAAACTACAATATTGTTACTGTCCCCCTGTGTGTCTATTGTCTCTAAAAAACTGAACACAGATCTAACAGAGTGACGAGCGCACTGCATTGCCTCACAGGATTTTGAAGTGTTGAAGTCCACAGTTCCGACGAGCGTGTTGTTTCATCTTGTCACTTATCGTAATTTTATAAAAGTACCTGGGCGACCGAGCTTCATTCGGAATTTTTATGACTGAAAATACGAGCAAACCCGGGTTCACTAAAAATTTAACCTAGCAAGATCGATTTATCGTCCCCTGATCCCCTACAAACCAAATTTCATTGAAATCGTTGGAGCCGTTTCCGAAATTCAGATTATATATATGTACATAATATGTATATATACAAGAATTGATTGTTTTAACTTTGCTGAATATAAATATATGTAAATAGAATAGCGATAGTGTAGGAAACAGTTACAAGTGTCAGCGCGCTGCGAATGAAGGTACCAGTACAAACTAACTGTAGTTTTTAGGTAGCTTATAAGCCAATTTATAATGTAAATTTTGAGTTCTTAAATAAATTAAAAAAAAAGGTATTAGATTAGATAAAGAAGATTATGATAAAATTTTGTATATAGATAGCTGAATGCCGGAGAAGGAAATATGTATACTGTTTTTCATCATAATATTTTTTACCATCACATCCGGGTAAAACCGCGCTGCATAGATAGTTGTTTTACATTTAAAACAATTTCATAACGCGAAAATTACCTTAATCTTATTTGTACCACACTAACCTCTTACCCCATATAAACGCCCCCGCATCAAGGGATTATACAACCCTTATACCACTCATATACAGCTGCGCTAATGTGCTGTATTTCTCAAGGGGATGTGAGCTAATAAAATGGCTATTGTTCACGAATTCTCTTGAGTTTATGTCGCCTTGGTACTTTGGAATTGGCGTTGTATTAGATAGGGAGCGAAGTGATAGCGCCTATGTTTATGTTGTCCTAGTACGTTTATGTATTTTGGACTTGTCAATTACGATCCCCCCCTATTTCTCCTTATAGAGGTGAAAGGATAGCGGGCAAGGGCAATTTTCATAGCTTTTATCCCTATAGATATCTTGTAAGAAGCAAAGTCAAGATGCATTTTTATGCTTCCCTGATATGTCCAGTTTTAAGAACATTTTTTAATTTATTTTGTGTTATGTTTGAGTTTGGCCATCATCTCGACCGTTGAACGATGGAAAATGCGCTTAATTTACCAAAAGAAACTAACCTACAGAAATCTAGTGTAGATATATTGGAAAATATGCCATTAACTTTTGTAGCCTCGTTACTGTTGTTGTTACATACATTCTCATTTTGCCTTCATTTGTTTTGTAGCCTCAGGTACACCATTGACAAAAATGTTATAATTTTATTTATTTATAATCGATAATTATTTATGGTCGTCTTAATTTATTATTTATTTATTTATACAAAAACTATCAGAAACTTAGTCTAAACCAAAACATTTCTGAAGCACTTTACATAGATTAAATTTAACTTATGAGTAAATACATAGCTCAGGCAGGAGTTGTATACAATTAAAACCATTTAGAATGCTTTGAACTCCAATGGACGTCTTAAAACTATTTTGCTATCCAGCTTACGCAAGTTACTTTAAACCAGAGCTGCATAATCGTAGTGCTAAACATAGACTTCTATAGATACCCCAAGTGTATGTACCTAGCGTGTCAAAACGAGCGTGTCAAGTACGATTAAAAAAATCGCAGTTGACGACCAAGATTTATTTAATTTCAGGTGATATATACTTCCGATTCGATATATTGCCAACTAGTTACTAGCGTACAACCGCGCGGATGCATTGGGTTCGATAGATTTCGCGCGGATGGAACATTCCATCACAAAATGTGATGTCACAGTCGGTACCAAAAATGTGGCACGCTAGGTTTTCATATAAATGAAGTCGCATTCTCCATCTACTATGTTTGTGTTGCTAAACCATCAGGTCATTAGCACTATCGACTTACCCAATTGCACAACTCCTATTAGCCTATTTCTAGCCTATCTAGATCGGTATTGACGTCAAACGTGGTTCTGCATTTAGCCCGCGGGATTGCACCAGGAAGACTGACGTCAGAGGTGACATTTGCAGCTCGTGTTTTGTTTTTAATGCGCACTAGATGGCGTTGATACGTGTCAAATTGATTTACGTTTCATGTATTCCTGGTACAACTTGCGAGATGCACTTTTTGAAGTTACATTACATCTTCATTGAGATTTATGTATTCCTGGCACTAGTTGGAAGATTAATTTAGTTTACTTCGAAAAGACAGAGGTGTGTGCCGTGGGATTCGAACCCAGGACTTGCGGATCGCAAGTCAGACGGTCTCCCGACTAGGCTGCCGGAAACTTCTGTCCACACTTATCTGTTTCATACATACAACATATAGGATAAGGCTTGCTCGGTTATTACCGCACTGGTAAAGCGGCTTTCAAAATAAGCGTGTTTTTGATAATGGCCATTTGAGCGCTCTGTGTCGAGATTGGCAAGTTTTCGGGATACTCACAAGTGGGTTTCAAATTGGCACTCCTCATTTAGCTGCCATGGAAAAAGGGGCAAACCTTGTCCAATATCTTAATAGATGGAGATTATTGAATTGTCAGCTAAGACCAAGATTTTTTGCCATATTTTTTTTTGTCATAATACTATCAAAAAGGTAATAAAATGTACGTACTTTATAATAAGACTTCCTGTCTCTTTTCACCAGTCGTAACAATCATTGATTAACGCACCCCACCCGCCAAAATTAATAACGCACACGTGCCGGCTATTTTTAAACGATACCAGTATGTTTGGGGATATTTTTACACTAAGTGTTGCCATTTTTAGCCTGTGTTTATGTTTTTGTGGCCAAAATAGACCGTCTTAAAGAGGAATCGGATCTATATCCCTCAAGACACGTGTTGCGTTTCAGATTCAGAGCTTAACTAATACCTTTAAACGAGCAATTTTTGTATATATGTATATAATTATATAATCTGAATCTCGGGAACAACTCCAAAATTTTAATGAAATTTTGTGTGTAGGTAGATAAGGGTAGGTGGTGGTAGGTTTTGTGGTAGGTGATAAGGTGTGTAGGACGATAAATCGATCTTGCTAGGTTTAATTTTTAGTGAAACCGGGGTTGCTCGTATTTTTCAGTCATAAAAAATCCGAGTGGAGCTCGGTCGTCCAGGTACTAAACCTTAAAATGTGTTGCTTTCTTCCTGAAATTGATTTGATAAAAATTTACCTTCGTACATTTATTTATCGCAATATTATCAAATTACATCGACAACTACCCGCATTTTTTTCGTCAACTTCCGATTTCAAAAAACGTACCTAGATCTTATATCCGGCGCGCTCCCCCAAATCTTCTATATTTGAATGAAATAAGGAGATCCGATCGATCTACACTTCCGGCGGATGCTGCCCCCTAAAATGGCAACCCTCATGTTGAAACACCTGGCTTTGGAAAGTACTTGAGATAAGAGCTTGATGATTTGACAATTTTATCGGATTTGTGAAACTTCTATGTAGAATTGGATTACGCGGAATTATTGCCACTTTTTGGACCAGCTTCAATTGTATGAAGCTTCAATTGGGTATCTTATTGAAGTTGGTTATTCATTTTTTACACTAATTTACCTATACAGTTTTTTGGAGCAGTGGTTTGACTTTTGCGTCACACAGTCATGTCAGTCAGCCAGGGCCTCAGGGCTGCTATTTGCACTATCACTCATTCCCTACTCGCTGATATGATTTAGCTGCTATTTTGACAAATTGTTAGTCTACAAAGTATAATAGACTAGCAATTTCTCAAAATAGTCGCAATAATAGTAATTATTTCTGTAAACAGCGAATAGAAACTGTCACGTAACGAGTTCGTGGTCAATCATAAATCTATCTAGCATAAAAAAAGAGTATTTTTTTTAACCTCTTACTAGTATATACAAACTACAAGCAGTTACTGTACTAATTCCTAGACTACAAAATTTACCAATTTCTCAAAATAGTGGCTAAATCGTATGCAGCGAATGGTGAACGAGTGATAGTTCAAATAGCAGCCTTGAGTCTCAGATATCGAATTTTATACAATGTACTCGTACTCAAAAGCTTGTTATATAAGTACATAAATAATTTACACCTTCCTAGTACAAAATCATGACCGTGTCGTAAACTATTTTAAAGTAACGCACGAATACTTAATGGACCCCTATATTTTCACCCTCCGCTAGTCAAGGGGAACACCCCATTGTGTGCCCACGTGCTGGCATGGATTACGTAACAGTAACGCTTCCTCTCTATTGCATAAGAATATAGAACAAAATAGTCAATGACAGCAATGAGTTGATGATAAAGTGTTAATTGTAAGACTGGCTGAATATAGCTCTCGTGTGAAGCCAAAACAAAATAAAAAACTTTCTGAAGCACAACAGAACTATGACTGTTGGAAAAATCGAAGTCATTTTAGCCATAAGTGGCTAAACAAATATCAAAAGATCATCATTGCTTATTGTTTGTCGATACAAGACAAAATTAGGATCTAAAATCTGTAAAGGCGAATTACTTAGTGACCAATGAGATCTGCTATTTTCGAGCTGCGATTGGGAATTGTACGCCGTATTTATTCGAAACTTTGAGCAACAATAATTGACACAGTAGCGCTCAATTGTAAATGTCACTCGAGGTCACCATTCGAAGATAGACTGCTGTCTGTTGCTTAACATGATGGATGGATTAAGAACGTCTTTATTCTCCTTTTGTCCTTTATTGGAAATAGAGAAAACTTCAGAAACTACTTTTTTTAATATAAAATATGTGTTGTTATAGAAAATAATCTAATCCATTATGTTATTATTCAACTTGTTAGCCGATAAATAAATAAAAACTGCTGTATTTTCCGTTACCCGTTAAGAAATAACCGAGGCCAACGCAGTAGACATAATTCCACAAACCACACCGCAAGAAAACAACCTTCAAATGCCACAAACCAATAATACATTTCTAGACCATTTCTAGACTTAAATAACAAAACGATACGACATTTAAACCACAAAGAAAGTACAATAATTGAGTAAAGTTCAATTAAAGTTAGCATTTGAGATACAAGCTGCGCGCGCGCATCTGCCGCGCAGGTGACGCGACGCCATCTTGGATTGTGAGCTGGGGGAGAGCAGTGTACAATGGATTAGTTCTTGGGGTTGGAAATGGATGGTGTATTGACTGTGTAATAGTTACTAAGTCTGTAGGATATATTCCGTTGAATTCGTTTCAAAATACATACTTAGTTACTTTTTAAAGTAGGTACGTAAATTTAAATATCATGTATCTCTATCATATTTTGGTGTATGCTAATCATTTAGCGCGTATTCGCCCGTCCATACAAAAGGCATGAACATTTTTTTTTGTTACTTGTAGTTTTTTTACTCTTAAAAATGGTCGTAACTTATTTTGTATTGTTATCAACATTTATTATTCTTGCTTGCGCTTGACCGCTAACTTGCCTGATGGGATGCGACGGTGTGGTCAAAGATGGGGCACGTCGATCTATTTCACATCAAAAAAATACAAAGTTATATTACGTTATCCTAACTAATAAATTATTATAATAGCGAAAGTAACTCTGTAACGTCTGTTTGTTATCTTTATAACACCAAACGGTTGAATCGTTCCATATGATATTTTATACAAATTCTTTAGGACCAGGAAAAGGACATAGGCTATAATTTATCATCATCGCTTTTCATTACTACGCGTGTGAAACTGGGGGCGCAGCTATTTTAGCGCTGAAATTACAAATTATTCCAAATAACTAAAGGTTCATTGAAATTAAACTAATTTTAACGGATTTATCGCGTATATTTTACATAATATTATAACCTGACGTTTCGAACACTTTGCAGCGTCCGTGGTCACAGGTGACCACGGACGCTGCAAAGTGGTGGTGGGCGGTTTATTTCATTTCAATGAGTAATAATTGTGAAAACCTTAGAAAACATTAACTAAAGGTTCTTTCGTTTGTTTCAGCTCCGCGCACCTCTTGCTCGGGTGGCACCCCCAACAACCTTCCACCGCTAGGGTTCCACTCGATCCATGGCGAGAACGTCAGGGTGTCTCGTGAGGGCACCACGGCGCGCCGCGTTGAGTCCTTCTGCAAGGGGCTCGCTTTTAGCGCCAGGCCTGTTAGACTCAATGAGAAGGTTAGTAGTAACTTCTCATCTGTTATGCTACGTGCCTCTGTCCTGTTCCCATCGAGTTTAGATTTGGCTGGAAGCTCATGACCTGGAGTGGAAAATAATCGAATATAAAGAAAAACAAAAAAAAAACGAATCAAAACGAAAACGATTCAGATTCTTCGAATCGAATCGAAGAATCTTGGAATTTTGAAGGCTTAGAATTGATACCTTCTAGATCGACGAGCTCCATCCTCGGCCACACCGTCGCTTAACATCAGGCGAGTTGGTGGTCAATCATAGATCTATCTTGTATTTTTTTTAAATGTTCTCGTGGTCCGATCTGTTGGACAAAGCAGTCTGACGACGTGTCCAGAAGGTTTTCTAGCTTTCATAATTCATAATAACTTTATTTGCGTAGGGTACAAACGGATAGAATCTAGACAATAACAAGACCGCCATATCCTACCTAACGGCATGCAAATTTGAGCAAAATAAAATCGAACACCCGATCGACATTTAGTTCAGATAATTTGGTTCGCTACCAGTACACAACAATTTCATGTTTGTGTTATTTTTAGACTATCATGCTACAAAAACTTTCAAGTCCCGTCGAGTGTAGAATTTTTGAATTGTCTATAAATTTCTAAAAAATCTTTATTTTCTGCTATTTTGCCTGTCTCCATTTTAACAGAGATCAAAAGATGATGAATATAAGTAAACGTGTAATTTTTGTAATTTTAAACTAAATTTGAATATTATTTTTTCATTAGAAAGTGTCTTCAGATCGCTTTTACATTTTTTTAGGGTTCCGTAGTAACTACGAGGAACCCTTATAATTTCGCCATCTCTGTCTGTCTGTCCGTATGTCACAGTAATTTTACTCAGAGACTAGCTTAGCAGTTTTCTTTTAAATTACAGCATTAGCTACGAAACCCTACTATACGTGTATCTCGACACGCATTTTGGCCACTTCTTTAAACTAGAGATATAAGTAGGTTCTACATTAAATAAATAATTTCATATAATAGCTTTTGTAAAGTTGTATCTTATGAATTTTTGCTATCACATCCAATGCCCCAGTCTGCAGTATAATGTTATGTTATGATGTCCTAGTTAACTTAGAGTGGATCTCGAGATCTTAGATTTAATCTTTATTATCTAGCTTACCATCGCGATAACCTACATTATGTGCACTAAACATTGAACTGAAGACTTTTTATTCTTAACACAATGCGGATAGATTGTTTTATTATACCGATAATTCCTACACAAAAATCTTGACAAAACTGGCAATTAGAAATCAAAACTTTCGTAGAACAAAAATTTAACAACCCTATATCTCTTTTCAGGTGTGTCTACGCATCGTCGAAATCTCCAACAGCTGGAGTGGCGTCATTAGATTCGGGTTTACAACTCACGACCCTGCCACGATGGCTCACGCTTTGCCCAAATACGCCTGTCCAGACTTAACCAACAAACCCGGAAACTGGGCCAAAGCTTTGGGTGAAAGATTTTGCGAGAAAGACAACATTTTGTATTACTACGTCAATGCGGCAGGGGACGTTCACTTCGGCATTAATGGGGAAGAAAAAGGGCTGTTCTTCTCAGGAGTAGACACGAGAAACCCTTTATGGGCGTTAGTTGATGTATATGGAAACTGTACGGCTGTTCAGTTCGCTGACCCGAGAGTCCCGAATCAAGTGAGACGAGCCACTCATAGCCCAGACGATGAAGACAGGCTGGTTAGCAATATGAGGTCTTTATCAGTCGATGAGCCATTACCAGCTCCAAGATACCAAAATCCTCTCGTGCCTTTAAGCCTACACAGAACCAAAGGACGTAATGTACAATTTATAAACGATAGAGGCGTAGCAGCAAGATTGGATGGAGAATTCTGTCAAGGATATGTCTTTACAGCGAGACCGATGCTTCCAGGGCAAACGATCGTTGTCCAAATTCTGGCCACGGATTCTGTTTACACAGGCAGCTTAGCGATTGGCTTGACATCTTGCGATCCGGCAGTTTTAAGACCTTGCGATCTACCAACAGATGTGGAACACCTTTTAGATAGACCTGAGTATTGGGTGGTGAGGCGCAATGCTGCAAACGGTCTTCGCAGAGGCGATGAATTAGCTGTAACATTAACAGTAGATGGAGAGGTTAGAGTGAGCAGAAATGGATCCAATGCGCTCACAGTAATGCATGTAGATCATACACTACGACTATGGGCGTTTGTGGACATCTTTGGAGCTACACAGAAAATTCGGATGTTGTCTTCGCAAGGAGTTCAAGCTCAGACTCCACCACAGCAGTTGAGGGTTTTGGCTGGAACAGCACCAATTCAAACTGGGTCAGGTGGAACTGTGTTGGTGGTCAGTCTGCCGCCTCAAAATGGAAGTCAGAATGATGTGAACCATCAGCAAATGGCGTTGGCTAGTGCGCATTATATTGAGGTGAATAATAATAATTTTGCTATTAAGGTTTTTAATCACATTAGTTTTTAAATCATTTTTTTACAGAAAATTTATTTTAGTTTATTGCTAATTATTTTATCTGTTATTGAGTGATATTATGGTCTATGCCATAGACTCTATGGTGAAGCTCATTTTTACTATTAAAAAAAACATCATATTGAACCTTGTTTCTACTCGATGTATTAAAAAAAACCTCTCCATTTGTATAAATGTATTTTATGTAGGTACTTATAATATTTAAGAACACACTTTTTTATCTTTTCAGCGGATCCAATCATCCCAACTGGCATCAATCGCTGGTCTCCAGCCCGTAACGTCGCAGCCTTCCTGTTCATCACTGAATCAACCTCAATTCCCTCGACGCAACGACCAATGTCCTTCCACCAGTCAAAACAGTGTGAACGAAGCACTACCCAACGGCCACGTGAACGGCGTAAACGAAAGGATCAATGAACGAGTGAACGATAGAATGAATGAACGCTTGAGCGAAAGAATTGTCAACGCGCCATCGACGAGTCGGTCTCAACCTATCTATTCTGTGATTGGTGAAGGTAACTTGACAGGAACTGAATGTACTATTTGTTATGAAAATCCTATAGATAGCGTGTTATATATGTGTGGGCATATGTGTATGTGTTATAGGTGTGCAGTGCAACAGTGGCGCGGCAAAGGAGGTGGCCAATGCCCCCTGTGTCGCGCACAGATTAAAGACGTCATTCGCACATATAAGTCTTGAGTGCGTCTATAGATGGCGTTAAAGTAAAACGCGTTAATTTATCGTTTTCATCAATAGATCGCGTTACAAATTTCATGCCAAATACGGTATAATAATCCCAAAAAAACTGTAAATATGACGCGGAGAGTAATATATAGCGATAAATAAGAATTACATAATAGTTGGTCGCCTTTAGTTTATTTCTATTTATTTTATTCAAGATTGACTTGATTGACTATAATTAATATGACTGTAAAAAGATACTTTGACTTTAGATTATTTATTTCTAACCTAGTGGTGCTGTGCATCTTTCCTGTGACTATAAAAACATAGGTAAATAGTTTGTACACAATATTAGCTAGAATCTAACTTTTTGAAAACAATAAATTTGTTTCGATTACACTGTCTGTTAGAATTAAAAGAATTCGCGCCAAAATATCAGAGTTGCCAGTATTTATTTTAAAAAAAAACTACTAACAGCTATCGAAAGTAATAGATTTATAAAATAAATATGTATAATCCTATAAAAATATCGAGGCTTATATATGTATTGTAGTTGAAGCTAGGAGTAAATAGGGTATATATATTTCTTAGACTGGTAGAGCTTATTTTTAAGTTTTGACCGTTTCGATAATATTAATATCAAAATGGCGACAATATTTGTTCTATCTCTTTTCAACTGTTGTTTTCGCGCAAGATTAATTGAAAAATCATACAGTTTTACAATTCTTAGATGAAGAGGTAGAATGAAACCGATACCTAAAATGGTGATTTTAGAGGTCTTAGTAAAAAACTAAAAATAAGAGACTGTTGTTGCTCTTGTCTAGGCTAAATTGAATTTAATATATTTTCAGTTAGTTCTGTTGACTTCATGTTCACGATTGGCTAAAATAAAAACAACTTTTTGACAAAACGCTTCTGATAAAAAAATACAATGGTTAAAAAGGTGACCTTTCAGAGAATGTAGCATACTCACACCGGAAATAACATGTCGTCCATACAATATTGATGATAGGTTAGAACGCATTTATGAAAAATACCATATCAGTAATTTTAATTTTATAAATGTTCTCATATGGAAATAAACATTTGTGAATATTTTGTTTTTTCAAACAAACTTTTTTCTGCTTATTTTTCAATGTTTTTTTAAATAATTATTTTACATTATGCTTTCAATCATTTTTTTTTAATTTGCTACCCTATTTGTTTTCCATTTTTAGTTTTTACCACTTTCTTTTTGTTCTCTATATCTACAAAATTAAAATCCGTTTATTTTCATATGAGAGAATTTAAAGTAAGAATAAGAGAAGGGAGTTCCTAAAAAAATGTCTTTACACAGTTTTCACAAAAAAATATCGTATTTTTAGTTAAAACTTCTTGGGTAGATTTAAAAAGCTACCATGAAGAGTTGCCAGCGCTAAAAATATCAGATAAATTGGTAGAAAACTGTGTAGACACATTTTTGGTTACAATGCGATTCAAATTAGAATAGAACCAACGAACAGCTATCTTGCATTGTAATGTCGAAAATGTTGCACTCGAAAAATTGTTTTAGACGAGTCTAAATAGACTAATATATGAAGAGGCATATTCTTAATTTAATCGCATTGTTCACTTGCAAGACAATAGTTAAATTGCAAAGCTTTAAGTGTAGAAAGTAAATATCCATCTTTTTAGGAGAAAATAAATTTACTTTTATCAATCTGTAGATATTATAAACTTTGTGATTTTTTTCGTGTTGTATTTAGGAATGTCATGTTCATAGATTTTATATTAATACAAATACAAATACAAAAATCTTTATTTGACTCAATTTACATACATTATTGTGCAAGTCCCTGACCCCTATACTAGGTTATTTACCTGTATTATAGGAGCCAGTGACTTCCAAATGTCACATTTTATAATGAATATATATACATATGTATCATAAAACCGCCATAAGATTCACATTCTCACTATCTTTTTTTGATTTTGGTTTTTATCTATTTCATAAATTAAAAATTTCATGTTTCTACATAATATATATATATATATATATCTCTTTTTATAAAAAAAATTTATTGTATATTTGTTTGAGTTTTTTATTCTACTATTTTATTCGTTGTCGAAACAAAACCATGCATTTAATTAAATTAACTATTATGAATCTTGTCATTCCTCCATTGCTCAATATTTTCTATTATGGCAATACTGAACCTGTCAATTTCTAACATACCTTTTGGACAGATTACCTTGATTATAAATCCCCCAGTGGGTTTTAGGTTTTTATAGTTTACTTTTTATAAATATATGACAAATTCGGCCACCCTATATTATTACCTTTGCGATCATTCCTTTTTTGAATACTTTTTTCATTATCTCCCATCAAATTTGTTTTGTGTATCGACTTAAGTTTCCAATAATGAGAAACTATTTGTATAGCCTGCGTAGATGTAAAATTAGTAGGCGTTAGAAATTATGTGTGTATGACAAGGAAATAATTTTAAAGAGCGAATGAAGTCTGTGGTTTGGCGTCTACGCAGGCCCTTAGCGTTGATTACCATTTTTTTTGTACCAAACTATTCAGCCAGTAGAATTTTGTTATTTTATTTAATTTGTGTTTAAGACAGACCTGAGATAAATGGTGTCAATTCTGTAACGAATTTTTCAAAATTAAATTTGACTGATCCCAAGTTTGTGCGCTGTCATTGATTCGATGTTTCATATAATTTGATGCATGTCAAATTTTATGAAAACAGAAATGGTTGAAACATTTTTTTAAAGTTTTGTTTTGACAGCATTGTACATAGAAATAATAAAGTAACTCATACATTATATTTATTATTTATAATACGTTAATTCTAGGTTTAGTTAACACTTGTACCAAATCTGTTTTGTAAAATGAACGAAAATTACGTTCCAAGCCAAATCGTCGTATAAGTTATTAAAAATTATTGTGTATAAATAATAATTTGTAGAGTTGATACAAATAAGTACGTAAAATTCGATTAAATTAAAGTAACTGTAGGACTAAGGTGCGCGGCCCTACAAAATTTCTACTACACATTTTGTCGACCGAAAAAGAGACGGATATATAAGTTTTCATTTTATAACCTTGTCACGTTCTCGCACGAGAAAAAGAGTAGAGAAAATTTTGTCACAGCGCGCATCTAGGCCTGCTGGATATAATAAGCATGGCCTTCCATCATGTTCTAATGTAATTTGCTAGAAAAATGACAGCCGAATTGTATTTCGAATGGTGCGATGTTCTGACGAAATAAATGAATGAAGCTGAGGCCAGTTCGACAGAAAAAAAAGTACGATTCAGATAATATTCTGATCACCCTTCACAATATGTCGGATACGGATCTCGTTCGGAAACTAGGTATATTCATCTGTTTATTATGTATGTAAATGACAGGTGAAGATATAGTTTCTGAACAGAATTCGAATCGGACTGATTGTGAACAGACATGCTGAATCGCATTAAAAAAAAAATGACTGCTTTACTTACTTTAACGTTTACACTGGATTCGATATGAATGCTTATTCATTATTCTTTTTATTTGACCATTCACTCGCTAATTCAATATACCAGGACTAAAACCGTAAAGTATGGCAATATTTCTCGACATTCACATTCATAAGGTCGCATGTCCCATTTTTTATTGATTAATGGGACATCCGTCTTTATGGATCTAATATCGTAAGTATCTATTTTTTATGACCGTGACATCCGATCTTATAGTTCTGATGTCAAGATTTTAGGAATGCCAAATTTTGTTTATTTAATTCATGTGATGTTCATTCGCATCTTGAGTACATTTGCTAAATTGTATTTTGCCATACAAATTGCATTGTGATATATTGTGTATAAATCAGAAAGCACAGAAATGTTATCTATGTCGAAAGTAGCTTGTAGTACTGACTGTTATGATTTTGTTTATAAAAAAAATGTAAAAATAGCCTTCTTATACATTTCTTTCAAGTAAATCGCATTTCTATAAAAAACAAATTGTTACGCATTTTCAAAGATGCTTCCTTGATGTTTGAAGGACGGCTTTTTTGAGGGATCTAGGTTGAAACTAAAAGTTGTTGATAATTGTAACGAAAATATGTTTTGGCTTAAAGATAGTATCCCCATTCTGCTTTACACTGTTATTTGACTATATAAAAATACAATGATTGTATCAACTTTACAAAGGCCAAGTTTGTGATATTATTGATTTTCCTTTGTATTTTTTTTTTTAATTTCGAGCTTGGTCATGTACAGCGTTGACATCTAGTCTCTAATTTATTTTTTTCATTTAATTATTATTTCGATATGCATTCATGTTAAACGATTTTAGAGTTAAGTTTTTCGAATAAAAGTAAAAATTATTAAACTTTAAATGTTTATTTTATTTGTATAATGGACGCGTTTTAACTTTATGATGGACGCCAGTCTTTTTTATTTCCTTATAATTAAGGTCTAGAATAGAGTCAGTAGACACCATTTAATGGCTGTTTCCAATATTCGATTTCGACGATCCATTTTAACGTAAAATAGGTAAATTCATTTACAAATGAATGTTGAAAAGCAATATATTGAATTCTTTTTAATCCTAATTTTATAAAAGCGAAAGTATGCTATGTTTTCGGCTAAACGCATTGTTATAAAATTTGGTACAGAGATAGTTTAGAACCTGGAGACGGACAAGCTTATATTTCATAAGGAGAAGCCTTTGGCTCTGTAATACAGTTATTACTAGTTCGGAGCCAATGGATTCATAATCACGCTGTAACTATTTTCTTTTGTGCAAAATAAACTTTATTATTATTATTATTATTATTATTATCAAGAGGTACAGCTAGTATCAATTCATATCTCAGATAGATAAGAAAGGCCGTAGATCGACGTGCTGTATCCTCGCCCACGCCTTCGCTTTACAGTTAACAATTTAACCGCCAGTTTCAATGACTTTCCATCACGTGGACGTAGTATAAAACAAAATTCACGAATATAGTGTCCTGGCTTGACCGATACAAGTATACCAACAATGACGAACTTAAAGATTTTGATATAAAGACTATGTCGCCGCGCTAAAGCCTAATTTAGATTGAGAAGTCTAGAGACGTCTTCCCGCTCGAATTATTTTGAAAATCGAAATTATTTTACTCGAGTAAGGGATCTAATAGATCTCATTGAACTCTGACGTTTTTGAGGACTGACGCTACATCCCGTTATCCATTCCACGAAGACGGAATTTCGCATTTATCATGAGTTAGTTACATTTGTAATCGGGTAAGTAGTTTATTTTATTAATGACTAAGATAAAACCCTCAGGCTTTGTACGCCATCTAGTGAGAATATAATGAAATATTTGAGCATGACATTGCGTTGTACCTATGAGTGCTCGCGATGTCTACTGCTCGCAGAGCCAAAAAATAAAACAATGTTCATATACAAAAATGCTGTTTATTTACAAAAAATACTTGAACAAAATTCATTTCTCTTTCTACAAACACTACTTTTGTCGTTACAAAACTATGGAGTATTATGTATAAGTCTTGGATCTAAGCTATGCTACTAGGAGGGTAGGCAGATAATACTCACGGAAGAAATACAAAAGGGAGACGGCTAAAATTAGAACTGGGCTTGCGCCATGTTGTGACGTCACTGGAAAACAACATCAATGGCAATCTGCTGACAATAATAAATGTATAGTTTAAAAACAATCTACTTCAATAAGCGCTCTCCCGAATATAACCATATGATTGTTTAGAACATATCGAAATCGATTCACACGGCGAACAAATTTCAAAGCATACATAAAGTCTAATTTTAGGTTGCTTAAAAACCATCTCTTCTTTGTACTCACTCCATGATAATATGATTATGTCTAAGATTTAGTAATGAACAACTAAATTCAATAGTTTGGTTTTTGAAACAAGATTGCACATTCTGAAGTCGATTGTTTCAAATTTTTTAAACACTAAATAAACATGGCCGAATACTTTCGCGAAACAAGCGACATTCCCGAAAAACGTTACTCAACTTTGATCAAGGTCTCAAATTATCTGTCTTATTTCCGCATGTGTCATTACATGTCAACGAAAAGTTGTCAAAATATATTGAGCATGATCAAATTTACGTAACGTTTTTTTAAAAGGTCCAAGGTTTGTAGCGACATCGGTTCATCTCTTTAGCGACGCGGGTTACGAAACATGCGTTCCTAGTAAAAACTAGGCTTAAACGTATCATAAACATATTTTAGTTTAAAAAATACTATACTAACCGCGCCCTACTTTTTGACCAGCTATCTTACAATAACTTTTTCGGGATAAAAATTAAACTGGATAAAGTTCACTTTAGTTTTTTTGTTAGTCTTTTTTACACAGACATAGTAAATGATGCATGTGACTTCATTTATATGAAAACATTGCGTGCCACATTTCTGGTAACGACTGTGACGTCACACAAACAATTTAGTAATGGAATGTTCCATCCGCACGAAATCTATTCAACCCAATGCATCCGCGCGCAATGTTGACAGTTGACAAAATATCGAATCGGAAGTATTAAGTCACCTGAAATTAAATAAATCTTAGGTCGTCAACTGTGATTTTCATCTTACTGTTGACACGCTAGGTACATACACTTGGGGTATCTATATAAATCTATGCTTTTTTACATTAATAAGAATACGAATGCCGTTCGCATTTGTATTTTGGATATAAAATAAATTATTTTTCCTGGAGACTAAAACAGTTAAATTGTTTTAGTAAAATTTAAAATAAAAATACATTCTATTTGTATCCAAAAACAGTAACAGCGAGAACAATTAAATGTTTATCCTGAAATACTTGAGAAACAGCGGCGGGTGAAACCGCAGGGAACTTTTAGTTAAATATAATTTTTAACTAAATAGTTTATGAATAAGGAATATTATAAGACACAAGTCCGGTAGAGGCACAATTTATTACAAATACTAATTTATTAATAAATTTATCATAGCTGCCTTATAATACTATATACAGTCTTAAAAACTACCCGCTTTTTGTCTCGCTAATTTTAATCTGAGAATCTGTCGTCTATCGGCCGTTGTTATTATGATACGGTTAGACTCAAACCGCGCAGCTATCTCTCGCGCATCACAACATTTATAAGCATTGAGTAGGGGTATTAGAAAAGTGAGAGATGATTTTGTTGCTAAGAGAAATATTTAAAGAAAAAGTTTTACTCAGATACTATTTATATTGGAGTAGTGAAAAACAATTTTCTTATTCCTCAGCCAATTCAAAAAATCGATGAAAACATTTTTAAATATTTCTTCTATGTACCTAAATAAACAAATCTATCTCTCACTTTTCTAATATCCCCTATATATACGGTGATTTTACATGTTTTAATAATAATGTTCTCGAAGGTTTTTGCGATTATTGCTGATTGAAACCACGACCACGGACGCTGAAAAATGTTCGAAACGCCAGGTCATAAAATTATGTACAAATACGCGATAAATCCGTTAATAATTGTTTAATTCCAATGTTTTAAAATGTCATGATGCGTTAGAGAGATAGCTATACTCTTTGAACCAACCCTTAAACCTGATTTTTCAGTAACCATCGCATGAAATAACATTTCTCTTAAGCGACATTGTGGCCTACACTTTTCCAGTCGCTAAGTATCAGGGACGCCATTTATCAATTCGGCCACGGTCTTTTCTCGTGGTGTGTCAAAATATCTGAATCTGATTAATATATTTTAAAACCAACCGAGCGTTGGTGGCGCCACCTGCAGCACAACCTAACTTCTGTTTTTGAATTGTCCACAATACTGTTATAGTGTACTAACACTGCATTTTTTTTAAATTTCCATTTATTATAACAAATAAAGGACAACAGCGGCGACTCCCGTTCTCCTTCGTTCCTGGTGCAAAGATTGGCTATTGCCATACAGCGTCGCAATGCTGCTTGCATGATGGGCACCTTTCCGCTAGGGTCGATGCAGGATGGGTTTCAAAAGACGAAATTTTTAATTTTAATTGGATTGAATTTATTACTGACTTATTTATTATATTGACTTGTTTGTATACTATATTTATTATAATGTTTCAGATTCTCTGATTAAATTAGCGTCTATTTTTTAAACTAAATACTGTTATTAGCGTTAATATTATAATACTGCTACCTTTTGGTCTTTTTTAATTAACTTATGTGTATTCATACGAGGGCGCCTACAAAAATACTAATCCTAGTCAACTTTATTTACACACATTTTAATGCTTTCGATAAAAAAAAAACACTCAAATATACAAGAAAAATGAGATTGCTAATAAAGTAATAAAAAAATTACACCGATGTAATTTATCAAATAATTTTAGCTTTGATTAAAAAAAATCAGACTTAATTAAATCAATAATATCTAAACGTATACAGGGTTATTTATAATATATTAACAATAATATTATATAAACAGTCGTTTCGCGAGAAAGGGAAAGAGCATCATTCAAAAACCAATCCAACCAAAAACTTTGTTTATATCTCGGTAAATTATTGCCACATTAATTTTATTTAGTAATGGTATTACATTTTCGTATATTAACCAGTAAATTTAGTTTCCTATTAAATAAATCATAGCCCTTATCATGCATATTTAGAAGGCAAAAACAGCATTTTTCAATTTACTTTATTTAAAAGTACTTTGATAGATTCGTACTAAGATCTCTGGGTAAATATTATGAGTTTATTATGAAAGATCCTGAAACTGTTTGCATATTTCCCAATAACCCTGTATACTTTTTTATGATATATAAAATCTTCCATGATCATTTTTTATATTTATTTATTCTGTTTCCAAGACGCCCTTACAATACCATACTACCTAAAATAATTCTTAATTGTACATCGAAACGCTTAAAAATTCCTACAAAAATACTGGTATATGTCATTTTTGTACATATATCTAAATACTATATTACAGCTGTCATGCGCATGGCCACATAGACATTATATTATACCTATAAATGTACAATAAATATAAGACTGACTTAAGAACATGTTTTACATACAATAAACTATATCATGCAGTTATACGAGGAAATTAAGAGACCCTATATTAGCAACAAGAGTTCCAAATGGGGGGGAATTGGAATACTAAGCAACAATAGATCACCAAGGGAGGGGGAGGGGATTTTGAGTTATTGTATTTCTCGTGCATATACAATAAGAAAACGCACGCAACTATTTTTGCGTACTTACCTGACCTTTCTTTACCTGAATGAACTATTGCAATGCACCACCATTGAGACAAACATCCTACGCTCGCTACTTTTTCTTTATCTCGTCCTATTTAAGCCAGTTGTAAAATACACGTGACGTTGAAGACACTAAAAAATCACTAAAAATAACAAGGGGAAGAGGTATCAAATGTGGTATAAAACATGAATATGGATATCCCCCTAAGCCGAGAGTCAGTCCTATTCTTATTTAACATTGTAGCTGCCTTTATAAAATAAAAACATGTAACTTTGTGATGATTTTGACATAAACCTTAAAATAATAAACAATATTTTGTTCGAAATTAAATTACAATTAATATGGCTACTACTTTAGCCATTTAAATGGCAACTTTGATAGTGTTACCAGTAAAAATGAGTAAAATTGCTACTTAAAATACATGCGATCAATAAAAAAAAATGTTCTAGAAACTAAACTAAAATATAAATAAAAAAAAGACATCAAAAATAATAAAAAGTTGCCTCAAGTATAAATGCGTTAAAATACTTATAATTATTTTATTATGCTATTTCCTAAAACTCATTGGTGTTGCCACAATATTATTATAATTTATTGCCAGCTTTCATCACAAATTTCTACCAACTATTCTGGAATTGTTACAAATATAAAAATACTTATCAGTTAACAGAATACTTAATTTAAGGCATAATTATTTATTATTTATCTTGTTCAAAAATATCGTTATTTTCACACGTTCAAGATTATGTTTAACACTCGTTTTTTGTGAGCGATAAAAAATCCAGGCATAAGAATGTTAAAAACCACTTTTTTTAAACAACACATAAAATGCTTCAAATTTAGAGTAAGAATGCATTAAAATTATGTTTATTAATGACAGACATAAATACCTAATGCAAACTGTCAAACCTTATATCAACGTGGTAGAAAAATAACGCAAGCCCAGAAAATAGGTTGTCCATAATTTGGGATATTGTGACTACAATAGATATAGCTAAATAGGTGATTTTTTTGGAAAATATTGATGTTAGCTTTGCATCAAATCTTATATTTCTTAATTGTCATACCTTACATTGCTTAAGGCATACCCTATATCACTTAAGTGAAATAAGTCATTTTATATTCATATTTAAATTACTTTTGTTCAATGGCTTCCGAATACATTTATTTCCAAACGTCACTGTCGAAGACTATATTTCCTACTTACGTGAATTGTATGTCATATTTTATTTCGGTTATGTCATATGTCATTTCGGTTATGTCATATCTCGTTTCGCTTACGTCATATCCCGTTTCACTTATGTCATATCCTATTTCGCTAACGTGACATACCTTATCTATGGTCACTATCGATCTCTAGCTGTTAGGCAGAGCGTCCCTCCAATTCCAGAACCAGTTGTAGTTGAGCATGGCTGCATATGGATGCTTTCTCTTCTTGTGGAGTCTGAGGGATTCCTCTGATGCGTACCAGTATTGAGGGTGGGAGCTGAATGGGTATTTTTCTGCTTCGCGGGCGTACGGCTCGGATGGATTCGCTAGAAAAATTAAATAATAGGAATTAAAAACATAATATTTTTTTTTTATATAATAATCATTTTGTGTGATGGTCATGAATGTTTGTTCTGTGGCTGACTGTATTTTTATTGTTTTTTTTTTCTGTGTGTAGTTTGTACATTGTTTTATTGTAGTTAATAAAGACACTTGTATCAAGTACCAAGTTCATGAGTACTCACGTGGCGGTATACAATAGAGACAGAATATCCTTCGTCTCCGTCCCCCGTGAGACTCGAGGTGCTTCTTGTGCTGCTTCCTCGAGACGGAGACGTGCGAGCAGCACGGGCACGGGACGGCGAGTTGTCGCGGGACAGTACCGTGCCGTTCAGCGCAGTGCTGAAGTAAGGTGGTGGGGACACGGTAGCCCTGGAAAAAGAAATAACACTTGTCTTATTGGTTACTATCATACCCTAATTGATGTTGCTAATTACCCGACTGCGTAAGGAGGGTTATGTTTGTCGAGTGTATGTATGTGGGTATGTTTCTATATGATTGTCTACAGACTAAACGGCTCGACTGATTTTGATGTGCAACGTGCCGTTAGATTCGTCTTCACTCCTTGAGTATCATAAGCTACATTTGTTGTAATAATAATAATACATCTAAAAATAAAAAAATGCCTTTTTTCGTAACCTCCAACGAAATTTTTCGTAATAATCAAGTGAGTTTACAAGAGTTATTCTAAAGAATGCGCATTTATAATCTTTTACAGCGATTGTATGCATACTTTCTCACAAGAAACATACACTCAACAGCGTATCAAGCGTAACTAAATCATAAATTATACTGTAAAAACTGCTTTTCTGCAGTCGGGTATTTTGTATTTAATATAGATACTTGTTTAGGGTGTTATAAGAAATTAGAAACATGAGTCCAAGACCGTGTGAGAACCACACTAGACTTGACTGTAGACTTAAAAATTCCAAGATTCTCAGGAAACAGAGATGTCAAGGAGTTCCACTCCTTTGCAGTGTGCATAAAAAATATGGACCTTAATGGTTGTGTACGAAGTTTGAGTATTTCAATTAGAAATTGATGGTAATGTGCCGACTTTCCTTTATGCCTGTTTGCGGAGTAACTTTTGTATACCAGTACTGTAAATTATTCCAATAGCCAATTAAAGACCAACCATTGCTAGTAGTGTTATGTTAGATTAGTTTTTAGTTTAGTATGTATAGTAGTTTAATATAACTTGTTGCTATGTAAGTACCAATTTATTTTTATTAAAAACTTAACCCTAAGTACTTAATGTTATCTTTCTGTAATTTTGTTATTATCTAGTTTTTAATATAGTATTAAGATAAAGATAAGATAAATTTATTTGCAGAAAGAAAATGCTTATAGGAAAGTTTACATTTGCACATTATACATACAGTAAAAGAAAATATATTCAGTTTTACCGGTATTATCTGTCTATTCTGTGGTTACCTTAAAGCAGTATACATACAGTAAAAGAAAATGTATTCAGTTTCATCGGTATTATCTGTCTATTCTGTGGTTACCTTAAAGCAGTATACATACAGTAAAAGAAAATGTATTCAGTTTCATCGGTATTATCTGTCTATTCTGTGGTTACCTTAAAGCAGTATACATACAGTAAAAGAAAATATATTCAGTTTTATCGGTATTATCTGTCTATTCTGTGGTTACCTTAAAGCAGTATACATACAGTAAAAGAAAATATATTCAGTTTTACCGGTATTATCTGTCTATTCTGTGGTTACCTTAAAGCAGTACACATACAGTAAAAGAAAATATATTCAGTTTTACCGGTATTATCTGTCTATTCTGTGGTTACCTTAAAGCAGTATACATACAGTAAAAGAAAATATATTCAGTTTTATCGGTATTATCTGTCTATTCTGTGGTTACCTTAAAGCAGTGTTCACATCTGTAAGGGAACAGCTTCCACTTGGGATTCTTTTTGCGGCTGAAGGTCATCTTGTACGGCTCGGATGGAAACCAGTCCATAGGGTCCAGCTGCAGCTCTACCAACTCTACACCTGGGAATTACAGATAAACAGTATTAAAAGAAGCCACAAAGTGGACAGACGACCTCAAACAAGCGGCAGGAAGCCGCTGGATGCAAGCCGCTTCCAACTGGTCTTTTTGGAAATCCGTGGGGAGGCCTATGTCCAGCAGTAGACTTCTTTTGACTGAGATGATGATGATGAGTATTGGAATAGGTAATTTTGTTTGACAATCCCTTATTAAGTTTTTTGTTATTTATGTTTTGTGTATATATATTCTAATATAACTTCAAAAAAAATAAAAAATAGATTAATGTAATTTATTTCAATTTAGAGTATTATCTAATTTCTTTAAATTTCTCTTCACCTATGGTTGCCTGGAGAGATAACTTTTAGTGATAAGGTCGTCCGATGTAGCATTAGAATTTGATGTTATGTAAAAAATTAAGGTCATACATTTCAAATAGGGATGATTTTTTTTGCTGTACCTTTTCTTATGAGGCATATGTGGCGGTATTCACATCAAATCTTACCTTGGGGTCCGATCTTCGGAAGCACTTCAAGCATTTGTATTTTAAATTAATCTTAGCTTCAAAATTAGTAGAACAAGATTAAAAAATATAAAATTTTATATTTTTTATATATAAAATCCCGCAAAGCCTGAAGACCAAGGTATACAACCAATGTGTTTTGCCTATTCTCACATACGGTGCTGAAACATGGACCCTTACGAAAGAGACCACGCATAAGATCCAAGTGGCACAAAGAGCCATGGAAAGGGCCATGTTGGGCATTTCTCTTGTAGACCGCATAACAAACGTAGAAATTCGACGACGAACGAAGGTCGAAGACGTAGTTAGGCGGATTACAAGACTCAAGTGGAGGTGGGCGGGACACCTGGTCAGAAGGGAAGACGGACGGTGGACTAAAGCAGTCACAGAATGGTGGCCGCGAGACGGAAAGCGAACACCTGGCAGACCTCCGACTCGATGGTCAGATGACATCGACAAGGCAGTGGGAAGACAGTGGATGAGACTGGCACAAGACCGGAAAGAATGGCGCGCTAAAGAGGAGACCTATACTCAGCAGTGGGTGGACAATGGTTGATGATGATGATGATGATGATAAAATAATTAACCTATTTGTTTGCGAATGTCAGTCAGTGTCATCATGTCATGGGACGTCATTGTCAGTTGCACGATATGACAACTGCGCTGACATTCATTTATTGTTTTTTCTTACATTTTTGGTTTTAAATATTTAAAGATATTGTTGAACAAATACTTTTGTGTTTAATTGTATATGTATGTTTATTAAGCTTATCTATTTATATGTTGAATACGTAATAAGTGTTATTTTTAAGTGTTTTCTCGTGTGTGGCGTCGCCTACTGGTTCCAGCGGAAGACCAGCGCTGGTTGTTTACAACTAGCATTATGCTGAGCTGGGGCCGGATTGCGACAAAAACATAATTTTGTGACCTATTTTGTGTGTATGATTTTTATTTTCTGTGTGTTTTTGTTACAATAAAATTATGTCTATGTCTATGTCATTGGGCCCTTTTGGATTCACATCATATACTTTGGTACAGAAGGTCCACTGCATCGAATTTATATATGAGGCGAATTGGCGGTCAAGAGCAAGCCGGTTATTTAATAAAATAAAAGTTAGTTACCTTCAGGTAGCCGTATCGGTGTAATGGGGATCAGTAGAGGTGGCGCGGTGTCGTGAGGCAGAATCGTCCGTGTCTGGTTCAAGCTGCTTGTTGTGGTCGGTGGGAGGGAGATAGATGTATTATTAGCTAGGAGACTCGTTAGGATTGTGTTTTGGGCCTGCAAAGAACAATTTAAATTTTCATTCATTTCATACATTTATCTCAAGTGTATAATGAAATTGTGAGTGTACAGCGTAAGACTCTCAGTGTCCCGCGGTTTCACCCGCGTATATAGTGATGAAAAACAATCGTGATGGTGAAAAGTGATGATAAAACCAAAGACCAAAAGATTAACCAATGATGAAGACCAACTGCCAACATTGTGACAAAAATTACTTTGTTCATTATTTAGTTATCTATTTGTGTGTATGTTTTTAACGGACTTCCAAAAATAAGGAGGTTCTCAATTCAATTGTATGTTTTTTAGGGTTCCGTACCTCAAAAGGAAAAAACGAAACCCTTATATAGGATCTCTTTGTTGTCCGTCTGTCCGGATGTCAATACCTTTATCTCGGGAACGCGTGAAGCTATCGAGTTGAAATTAAAACCATATACGTAGATCCATAGTATCTTGCTGCAGAAAGAAAAATAAAATTTCTCAGTTTTCGTAAAAAAAAGTTACAGCCGAATATGTCGTAAAAAATGCACATTTCGACACACAGAGGAATCAAAACCTATGGGGTACTTCCCGTTAACCTAGAACTCTGAAATTTGGCAAGAAGCATTGTGTTAGAGTACACATATAGGAAAAAATCCGAAAACTGGATATTTTTAATTTAATCACAAAAAATAGTGTTGTTATGCAAGGAATGAGGGTCGAAATTTTAAAGTGAATTAACCGTATCATGTGGGGTATCATATAAAAGAGCTTAATTAGCATTAATTAAAACAGGTTTTTAAATATGTTTACGATGTATATTTTTCGGTATAAAAAGGAAAATAAAAAAAACATGATTTCCCCTTTTATTTACTAGTTTGTACGGAACCCTCGGTGGGCGAGTCTGACTCGCACTTGTCCGGTTTTTTTTTGTTTGTACAACGATTACTCCACCAATTATGAATTGTTTTTGATGATTCTTTTTTGTTTGGTAGGTAATACCTCAGAAGTGGTCTCAATCGTCTCATATAATTTTTATCAAAATCAGTTCAGAACTTTGGTTTTATAACAAAATAACTGAAAAAATATCATCCAAGTAAACGAACTGCGTATTTTGAAGTCGTTTTTTTCTGTTTTTTAACTATAATAATTATTTATTCTCTGTTTTATGATTTTGTTACAGTAAATTTAAGTCTTTGTCTAAAACGGAAGTTTCTGCCCATCTCTAGTTTCTCAGCTATCTTTGTACCAAATTTCAAAACACTCGGTTCAGCTGTTTTGTTGTGAAAAAGTAATATTAGACAGAAGCAGTTGCTTTCACTTTTAATAATGTTAGTTTGGATTTACCTGTAATGCGGTAGCTTGTAACATTGGTTGCACACTCAAACTCTTTGACAGGTCTACTTTGGGCTTCCGCTTGTATCCTTTAGGTGGGCCTCTCTTTTTGGCTATTTCGCCATTTTTCTTATATCTGTAAAATTTCCAAATGTCATTTTAAAGTGTCATTATCAACTAAATGTTTTTTTTTTTAAATCTTCCACCTCCTTTTTGCAAGGTGGTAGGTTAAGGGCTCGGGTATTTGCCCATTGCCCTGGTGTCATCTCGTGGGGCATCTACCCCTCGGTCACGTCTACCGCTGCCAGCTACTCGAGATATCGAGTGCTCTGTGCGGCTTAATATCAACTACAACAAAACAATATATATATAACTACACATACTTAACTAATTGAACTACTACACAACCAGAAAAAAAATATAAAAAATTGGTTGTCTGTAAAGTCGGTTTACGGACGATAGTTTAACGTCACAACGTCATAACAAAACATTGATGATGATGTAACAGGACAATGAGCGTAACGTAACGGGACAATGAGTCATACTTTTTTGTGCGTGCAGCCGGCGTTCACCGATTTATTAGACGTTGTCACGTCAAATACGATCTCGTAGAGAGACCCCGAGCATAGCCCGCTGCATGACTTTGAGCTACCTTATAAGGCCCATAGTAAGTGACCACGTTTCAGTGTCATGTCATCACTGGTAGCACAAACTAGTCGTAAACTTTCGACTCTCTGGTCCATTACTGTTTTAAAAGGCTCTCCAATACGAATATTGTTTACAAACTGTTTGACATAAAACTCCTCATCTCTCATCTCATTTGGAGTGAAAAACTCCAAAAACAGGGGTTTTATAAGTTTGACCCTTGTATCTGTATATCTATCTGTGTCAGTCTATGGCACCATGGCTCTCAAACCGACGGACCGATTTTGATCTAGTTTTCTTTTTTTTTGTGTTTGAAAGAGGATTTCATCAAGTGTTCTTAGCTATTTTTCATCAAAAACGTTTCAGCCGTTTTTGTCTGGGGTTTTTGAGTTTTCTAAACTTATACTTATCTAAAAAGTTACCTGATAATTTCCCCTGTCTCCGAAACAGCTGGACTTCTCTGAACTGGAGTTATTGTTAATTTAGCTGGTAACGAAAACCTAAAAAATAAATATATTAAGGTTTTATTTTGTTTAAAACTGTATTATTTCGTTAATATAGTGTAAAAATGTCGTTTTTATTATTGTTAGTGTACAGGCATGGACTTGGGCAACTGAAATAAGCGGTAAAACATTTAGATTGATGGGAAAACTCTATAGCTTTGAGTAGTCACTAATTATCAAAGAAATAATGAAGAATCTCTCAGTTCTCAATGCATGACATACGGCTGCCAGACATGGGCATTAACAGATAAGCAAAGAAAAGCTCTGCAAGTATGTCAGAACAGAATGGAGAGGAGCATGTTAAGGGTCAAGCTGAAAGACAGAATGACTGATATAAGGGCTAGAATTGGTGTGGCAGATGTGACATACACAGTGAAGAGATTGAAATGTAAATGGAAAGGACAAACAATACGAAGTAGAAAAAAAAATGGGCCAAAGTTGTCACTGTATGGTATCCTCGAGATGGCAAAAGGAGACGAGGAGGACAAAGGAAGAGATGGGGGGATGAGATAAAAAGAGCTGCGGGAGCAACATGGACTAGAAAGGCTATGAAAAAAGAACTTTGGAAAACCCTAGGGGAGGCCTTTGCCAAAGGGCAAGCAGGTACAAATAAAAAGAAAAATTAAATAACTAATGTTACCAAAAAGATCTGAATAAAGGCTTATTTTATTTTATTTATTTTTTAATTATTGAATAATACACAGTGCATGGTGGAAGAAATCGCTCTAAGCGATAAGGCCAACTATTGAAAGATTAGCCATAGTAATATTTTAGTTAAACTATCTATCTAAACTGAAAAAATATAGATGTGGAAAGGTTTTGCAATCTTAAGACAGGTCTATTATTTGAGAGTCTGGTGCTAACATTGACCTAATATTATGTACTGGTGGTACAAGGGATAATAATGAATAGTAGGAATGTCTTCCCTTTTTCATGGTTATGAACAAAAGTAGTGTATAATAAATTATGAGTTGTAATTTCACTAATAACTATTCAATAATAACTATCATTGGTCCACCAGTTTTATTTAGTTTATTGTTCAAGCGAAATAAAGTAAATTTTACGTACCTTGTCTGTAAATTTTTTACTATGTTATTTGCTTCATTTGCCAATGCCAAAGGATTAGCCAAATTCAACGGATTATTGACAAATTTTGGCAAAACATGTGACGATGGGAAAATTGATAATGACTTTGGAGTACTGTAACTGTAGTTTGCTGGTATTTGATACACTTGTAGGTTTAGTGAAGAGTTGAGCGTTGAACTTAGGGTAGAGTTGTGGGAATGATTGAGTTTCAGTCGTTTTGACGCTGGTTCATCATCGCTGAGCTCTGATTGGCTCTCCGTGTCAAGTGGGTCTTTGTCAAAGTGTGTTTCTTTTTCTTGGATGCAAAACATCTGTAAAGATAATAAAAAAATTGGATCACTCTTATAATACCATGTTTGGGAACTATTAAATTATTCCTTGTTATATATGAAAATCCATTATCACTTTAATTGTACGTAGTATTCAATGTAGTTCAGGCTTTTACAGTAACATATAGTTTATTAGTACCCCAAGACTAGTGCTTAGTTTGGGGTTCCTAGACTAATTTGCTACACACCTTACATTGAAATTTTGTTTGTAGTGTTAATTTGTTAAGCTTAGATCCATAACATTCTTTGTAAGATTTTACCTGAAATATATTTTATCTTTATATTGTTATAAATGTGTATGCGGCACTACACAACTATTTGACTTCTTTTTTACTTATGACTTTGTGCACCACATTAGATTAGATTCCCACATGCAAATAGATTCATAAAATACCATTAAAAAAATTGCTTTTTAAGCTGCTGATAAACTTTTGAACCAATTGTACATAGAATAAGAAGTTCCACAGCACTAAACATCGACTGATTTCATACATGTACAGCCAAATATGTACATACAATCACTCATATATCCTGTTATGACGAGATTACACCTTTTCACTCACTACATAAAGTCTTTATTCGCTTTTTTTGTATTTCTTTACTTTAAGATGTTGTGTATGCACTCTAAAATGTAATTTTTTAACTTACCTAAAGTAATTAATTGCAATCTATCCCTACTATCATTACTATCCCTACTATTAAATATGCAGGGCTTGAGTCTCTCTACATAAAAAAATATACAGCCGAATTGTTAACCCCCTCCTTTTTGAAATCGGTAAGAAAGAAGACCACTGCGTTATGTGAAATTGACATGAAGTGTGACAATGAAAATTAGACTTTACAGTTTTAAACTTAAAGTGTAATTTTCATTGTCAACGCACGCATGTCAAGTTTATCTAATGCAACTGATGGTCATATGGAATTAGGGCCCTGAATACAGAGTCTCAAAACAATTTATATATGTATACTACAACGTGGCATCACAGAATATAGTAGTCATAAACTCCACAATCCAATACATAGGTATTTCACTTTATAACCAAAACTTCTTAATTTACTGATGAAAAAGGATTTTGATCCTTGATTTTTTTTATGAACCTAAGTCAAAGAGTTTCTCTTGAGAATCAGATCTTATTTCAAGTATGTACATACATACCATTGTGTGTAACAATGGTATTCAACAGACTATAAATCAGGTAAGCTGTAGGCAACTCTTCAATTATTATATCAAGATGCAGCCAGACACTTATTAATATTATCCTTAGGATGCAGTCACTGTTACACACACATTAGTTGAGCTGTGGTTAAATATCTAACTAGTTTACTATTGAAGATGTAGTGTGTCAACTGTCTGACCAGACAGTAAATTTGTTCATTTTAATAATAATCAAATAAAGCTATAGAAATATATCAAAAGATACAGTTAACAAACATAATAAAGGTCATTACCCTCTACTTAAAGTAGTTTTCCAAGCAAAGAGGTCAACAAACTCAACTATATTTTTTAAATTAAACAATAAGACATGCAAAAAGTACAGTTCAGTGAAGTGTGAGTGTAATAATGATGAGTGAGATAGCATTTAATAATTTCTAAGAAGCTCGTATGAATGAATGAGGAAATAATTGGTCACTTTGCATGAATCATAGATTTTAAATGACAGATAAATTTATCTAGTGAAACTTATTTGAAATGCTTGTGAAATAAAAAAAAAAGAATTAAAAAAACACTATACGAAAATTGTAATCGAGATAAAATCATTTCACTTACGTTTGCGTCGTTTTTTTAATTTTAAAACATCTTGAAAATTTACGATAATGTTCTACAGATAGATCTTGAGATATAAAATCCGGAAATACCACGTAAAAGCTATCGGCTTACACAAAATGGCGTTTTAAATACATAAAAGAGCGAAACAATAAGAGCGATCACATAAAATAACTGCACATGCTACTAAAAACTTAAACGCGTAGGTACGTAGACTGGACTAATTATGTGGTAAAAATATAGTTATTGTGAATTAACTACGAACCTTTCTTGCCTTTCCTCGTCAGATTTCGGTGGTTTGAACTTAAAACTAGCACATTAGCACAGATTTCTTTGAAAATCTATTGTTTTTGAGTAAAATAAAATCGAAACATGAAATAAAAGGTTAGGTACAGTCGATTATAATAATAACAAGTTTGTCAAATAGAGATGGATAAGCATACGATTTAAATCGGTATCAATAGTAGTTCGATTACATTAAAATTAAATCCATATATTTGAAAATTGCTGATAGATGGCACTCATAAACATGACTTTCACATTAATTACTCTATAAAAATTGGTTTATACGAAACATTATATTTTTAAATGCATTTTTTATATTAATTCAATATAAAAAAAAAAAAACTTAATCTTCTGTCTTCAAAAGTTATTCTGAAGTTTTTATCATTAATATTATCACTATCATTTGAAGGAAACATATTATATGGAGGACTCATATCACAATGGCATTTTAAAAATACAATATTCCGTATTGGAAGCAACTTTCTAGAGTTTTATGTGTCTATTTATGTTTGTGCTATCTATCAGCAATTTTCATTTTTTTTTAAACCCTCATTATGAACGTACTTAGATATATTTCTGTAACTATGTTATTATGTGGTTTTTAGTAAAGTTTTATCTAATTACAAAGAAAAAAAATTGAGAAGTTTTAGTGAAAATGAAGCTTGTGATGTAACTAAGACAATTCTAAGCGGAATAAATACTATCAAACATCTCGTCCTCCACCAAACTAACAATGTTTATGTGTCTGTTGCAAGTACGACATCACTACACTGAGTTAATATGGATATTAAAATGGTTTCAATATTCGGTGTTATTAGATTGTAATCGATTCTTTTTCCAATTTAACAATCGAAATCGCAGGACAACGTTCTAATCCCTACCAAGTCAAATAACCCCAGTGAGAAATTTTATATGTAACACATATTCATAATTGAATATCAACTTAAACTGAATGGAATAGAGCTCATAGTTGCTTTACTTTTTACTGTGCATGTAACTATTTGATAGAAATATAATAAAGCGTCATATTTTTGACGTTTGTGAAAAGGAACGGCCTTTTTTTTCTTCTACGACCTAGAATCTACGACCTATGGGGAGGGCTTATCTGTGTAGCCACTATAAAAAATATTTATTCATTGGTAAAAACAATTTCAGTTTTTGCATTGAGATTTGTGATAGATACTATCTCAATGAGTTTTTGAAATAAAAACTACTCTAAGTGCGTTCAGCATTAACACTTATTTTGTGGGTATTCAATGAGATTGAGCCGTCACGATCCGCTATGTAACACTCGTCTAAGTAAAATCGCCCAAATCGCCTCGAGTCATCTACGGGAGCTCCCGTCATAAGCCACCAAAGAGTACTTTGTAATATACGGAATAAACCACTCTCGTCGTCGTTTATCTCTCTAGCTAGCTCTCTTTAAATATAAAATCTTGTGTGCTACAGCACACAAGATTTTATATTCATTTTATGTCAATGACTACATTTTATGTCTTTTTTTTAACACATTTAACGGCTCTGGATTGTCAGATTTTCACTTCTATGGGTAGTCGCTACGAATTATTATTCATAGTTCTGTCGTGTGGTCTGTGTACACATTTTTATGTTTTTAATTTTTTATGTTGCCTTGTTATAGTTATGTACGAGTGTCGAGTACAATACAAATATTATTTTCTCTATATACCTTACAGTAAATACCTATATAATATGTAAGTACTTACCTACTAATGTCAGATTAGGTAAAATAAATAAATACTATACATATCATTATAATTTTATTTAGCTTCATAAATTACAAAATATTATTTACAACACTTATAAATAAATTCTTTAAATAACGACTGTAAATAACTATCCGGTTATACTTTTACATTAATTTTATTATTGATTCGGTGGTCAACTGAACCTGTACCCCCACTGAGCCCGCAGGCTCAGTTAACCACTTCCAGTTTTTTTCATGGTTAGCTCGACTCACAAATTCATATTTCAACCTACAGCCTCATTAGACCACTGTCAACTCTTTAAGAACAACTGAGCCCGCGGGATCCATCAACCACTTCCTACTGTTTCTGTGGTCAACCCAGCCCACATTACATTACTCTATTGGTTATTCAATTCGCTGTTCAAACGAGCCCGCAGCATTCAGGCTGAAGCATCTATGCATTATCTTAGTGTTATCAGTCCAGACAAACTATTTCGTACATATTATTTATTTAATGTTTATATTTATTTTTCTTATTTTTTTAGTTTTTTAACAGACTTAAAAAAGGAGGGGTCGATCAACTGAACCCGCGGGCTCAGTGGCATGCCACTGAGAATGAAGCATGCGACTTCATTAATATGAAAACCTTGCGTGCCACATTTTTGGTATCTACTGTGACAAACGATTTAGTGATGTAATGTTCCATCCACGCGAAATCTTTTCAACTCAATGCATCCGCGCGCTTGTACACTAGTAACTAGTTGACGAAATATCGAATCGGAAGTTTAAATCACCTGAAATTAAATCGTATGTAGTTGACACGCTAGGTATATATACTTCGGGTATCTATACAAGTCTTGATTGGATTATATGTATATAGGTCAAAGGGTTTTGTGGTTTGTGCCGAAAATGCCCTGGCCTTTTTAGAAGCTTTTATTTAATTTGCACTGTCCATAATAAAGTTGGACGCTAAAAATTTAAAAACTTGCATTGTCTTTTTTTAAATGTAAGTAGGTACCTATTTATAATTTTCTTTGTATCTTTGACAAAATACGGACGTTAACCTCGCAAAAATAGTAGGTAGTACAAAATATTCATAACACGAGTAAGCAAGACAGCTGCGGCATCTATCCTGATGCCTTAAGCTGTCAGCGATCATCTCCAAACAGACTATACGACATCACATAAATCATGACTATTGGTATAGTATTACAAAAGTGTAGATTACATATTCTTCTACAAGCATAAATCTATTTGATGGATTGCTGACGCAAATGCGAAGTATAAAAGTCTCAAGGGAGTACTTAATAAAATTAACACATTTACCAACTGTTCTTTTTATCCTGCAGCTCAGTTTTTGTACAATGAATACTATGATGTATAAAGTATATAGATAAAATAGCATTGACTAAGCCCATGTATGCAATCTTTTCTGATGAGATGTTGATTAGATTCTCTAAGCTAAATCACCGAGCAAGTGAAATAAATAACCATAAGTGAATTTGCAATTTTTAAGCTAAAAACTGCACAGATATGTCAAAATATCAAGTGTCAGTGTACCACATGTTGGTAGCTGCCAATCCCACTTTACGATTAGATATATTTAAGAGCAAGTCCAGATAATCGACAGGCAGAATTCAGGTCTAAAGCTATTCACTTAGGGGCCATTCATTTATTACGTAAGAGGATTTAGGGGGGAGGGGGGTCAGCCATGTCTTAATTTTTCTTACAAGGGGGTGGGAGGGGGTCTTGATAGTTCTTACGTAAGTTCATAAACATGCGCAAAATTAAAATTATACTTTGAAAAGGCGCGAGTACCCAAGTGCGCTCGGATGTGTATAAAAGTATAAATAAACATTCCTTAAAAATTGTTTTTTTTTTGAAAATAAACATTACAATAAACCAAATGTGTATTCATTTTTTCCTTTAGATTCTTACGTAATACATATTACACAGGGGGGAGGGAGTCGGCCTATTCTTATTTTTTCTTACATAGGGGGGGGGGGGGTCAAAAACTAGCAAAAAATAGTCTTACGTAATAAATGAATGGCCCCTTATTTGCTTAAGCAACACCAGGTTGTTCCAAGGGGCTTACTCTCATCCAGGGATCGTAAACGGTTAAGGTATAAGGTTACGCTACCGGTATAATAACGGTAGAGGTATAAATTATAAAGGTAGACCGAAAACGGTTATAATAACGGTTAAGGTATATAATAATAACTCTACCGATATTTTGTTATTTTGATACCGAAATCACCGCGTTGCATGGGTCCTCTCGCTCGTACGCGTTTGCATACGAACGGGGGATGGCGATGCGCGGGCGGTCAAGGTCAAAACCTTTATTTTTCGGTTACGGTAGCGCAATTATAACTAACATGTGATTAAAAAATAACTAATTAATAAAAAAAAAATGAAAAACTGAGTGATCTAACGATGTTGTCCAGTTTTTGTAAAATATCAGGGTGATTTCAAAGCTGGCAACAACGCAGAAAATACGTAAATTTTTGAACAAAAAGGCAGTACCTAATGATGACGAAGGCCATGTGCATATTAATTTTAGAAAGTTTGTCCGAAACTGCCGAAAATTTTTGAATTTTTTCATCCACAAAATCTGAAATTGATTCATTTAAGACGGGTGAACCCAGGAGGCGAAGAGTAAAGTAATTCATAATTTTTATATTGGGAGCTATAGAATTAAAACGTTTAATAACGTCATTTTTTGATAAACATCGGTCTGAAATATAGAGTTCACATTTAAAAAAAAATAGATCTAAGCCAATAGTTCGAAATTGTGAAATCAGACTGTCTAAGTCTTTAAAAACAGTTTCAGCATCGCCTCAATACCAGACTTAAAATTTTGACTCAAGACGTTTGATGATAGGGTGAATCGCGAGGCTGAAAATGGCAGGCCTTAGAGGATCTCCCTGCTGACAGCCCACTTCTGATGATAAAAGGTCATTGCGATATACTAATTTAGAGTTTTTGCCATAACACTGCCAAAGAAAAGGATACAGATCAGGAATGCAATCTTTGACCTCAGTCAGCAGGGAATTGAAACGGAATCTGTCCACGGAATTAAAAGCGTTTTTTATATCTAGCGGTGCAAACTTGGCTCACACCCGTTTTAATCTTGCTTTTTCTGCAATCACGAGAGTGACACCAAAGTTAAAGTGATTATTAAAAATATCATAATTCAAAGTTGGCTCATGAGCGCGAGCCAACTTTGCACCACTATAAAAGGTCTATTACACTATCCGATTTATCATGGCCAATCTCCATAGTTCCCAGACAGGCACCCGATAAACAGGGTCCGAGAAATCCGTTAGTGTTATAGGCCTTTAAGGGATGAAAGTAAGCCCCTAGTCTGGATGATAGATGCCAGGAGAGCAACACTGTCGTTATCATCAGGAAAGTGTTCTAACGTCGTTAGTCTCTCATTTTAACGTCAGACAAACACCAGACACCAGAGGGGGCAGCTGCCCCCCCCCCCCCCCCCCCCCTAGAGATTTTAAAATGTAGCCAACTGCAAAGCAACCAAAGTCCTAAGGCCGTACAATTGTACCTGTACCTACAATTCATATTTTTCTCATCCTCCATAATATTAACTAGCCCCCCCCCCCCCCTGGGCCATGTGCTGGCGACGCCCATGCCAGTGAATTACCTATTTTTCATATAACAGGCGAAAACTGTTTTGTACCCGATTATCCGATTTCGATATTTCTTTTTTATTTAGTTGGAACCATTAATGGTTGTGCCTCTACAGTTTTCTTAATAATTCCGAATTTAAAAAGTTAAAGTTTAAGTTTTTGAAAGAAACCTTTAACTTTTTAACTGCGGAATTATTAGGAAATTTAAATTTAATATAAAAAAAAAACCGTAGAGATAGATATTTATGATTACAAGCAAATAAAAAAGAAACATCGTAATCGGTTAATGTTTACGGGGCGAGAACAGTTTCCTCGTTCTCGCATTTGTATAAGGGAGATCACGAGATGACACCTCTTAAATTATAGAAGATGTTTTTCGGTATATGAAAATATCAATTAATTTAGTTTAAAAAAGGCTACTTAAATATAAAATGACTAAATGAGGCTTGACTAGAAAATGTAATTTACAATAATAATTTAGAGAACTAAATGAAAGGTTGAAGATACTTATTTTCGTGTCAACAGTAAACGAGAATAAAAAAAACATTACAGAGACATAAAATAGACATTACAGAGTAAAAAGGAGAGTGTCCTAATGGACATCACTTTTATATCAAATGACATATAAAACTAAAATCTCTAGATTTAGAGAAAGTAGCCAGGACTAGCAGAAAGACAGCGCATTACCACCCATTTCTCATTGAAATGCCAAAATCTTTACTCAGCGATATCAGTCCACGATGCGTACCGCACAGGATTGGAATTCTTTGCCACCAATCTGTTTCCTGAGAACTACAATCTTGGAATTTTCAAACCTAGAGGGACTAGATATCTTCTAGATCTAGATCGACGAGCTCCGGCCACACCGTCGCATATCTTCAGGTTGGTGGTCAATCGTAGATCTATCTAACATAAAAAAAACTAAAGGTCTAATCCCTAAGGTTGTCTGGAAGAAATCGCTCTATGCGATAAGGCCGCCGTTGTACTTACTCTGTATGGATGGAGAATAAAGTTATTCTATTTTATTATAAAAAATCCGAGCCTCTTAAATGTTATTTATGGGAAACGTCGCACGATCTTTCGCCAGCAAATTCCGCATTTTTCATACAACAGAAGAAATCTGTTTCCTACCCCTAATTATTATCCTATTTTGATAATTTTTTAACGAAATTTGAAAAATCAAACCGTAGAGTCATACATTTTTATGATTTAAATCAAAAACAAACAATAACATTGTTTAGGGATGGAAAACAGTTTTGTCCTATTTGTATGGGGAATCTGTACTTAGACGAACAAAGGGGAGATCGTGCGACAACACTTCTCTTAAGAGCCCGTAGTCCGACCATCGTCCGTCTCGCTCGCGCATACCCACATTTTTGAAGAAGTAAAATGACTGAATGAACATAGAAAAAGCTCGTAGTTTGTAAAACTAGAAAACAACATCACAAACATTCGACAAAAATTTCAATTTGATCCAAGTGAATTTTCATACATAAAAATCATTTTTACGTTAATAACTTCCAAATTTTCAATTAAGTTTAAGAAGCTACAGGCTATACTTAGAGGTGTTAGGGTCCGGATTAGGCGCCTTTTGTCAATCTTCGTTACTTAAGAGGCCACTTTAGCGGCAGCGGCAGCTGCTACAGCAGCAGCCTTCTTCTTAACAGCAAGCGCGGTGCGTTGTTTCGCTTGAATCTTCATTTTTTGGCTTTTGGACAGCTTACGTTTCTTGGCCTCAGTCGCGGCGGCGGCCGCGGCTGGAAGTCAAAAAAAAATAGTTTATTACACACACATTACTATATTAATAGTTCAAGACTTATTTTAAGTTGTCAAGCTAGACTTTAACCACAGCTCTTAACTATCTATTTATAGGCGTATTATTGATCCAAACTAGGCATATCGACTTTAGAAATTCTCAAATTCCGACATCCTTGCCGATATTATTATAGTAATTATGTTAAGTACGAGTGTACGAGTATGTTTATGCTATATTACATGCATGTGGGTGGGCGCGTGAGTGTGTGCGGTCTGTGTGTGACTAACTTCCCTTGGGCATTGCGTTGACTTTCCTAACTTACCAGCATTATAAACTTGTCTGTTAGCCGCCGTCCGAGCAAGTTCGCCGAGCGTGTTTGCTAGCGCCACGCCGAGCCGCGAGCAATCTGTTCGCGACGCGGTATGCGCGCGCAGCGCAAGTGTCGCTAATCTACAAATAAACAAACATATGTTTTAATATGTACTACCACAATTTTCTCTTTCAAACTTAGCCATAAATAAAAAACCGGTCAAGTGCCTGTCAGGTCACGCGCAATTTAGAGCACATCACAATGTGTGTATTTATAAACAAGGCTTCTTGCTGGTACTATGAAAATACAAGTTAAGTCAATTAAAAATAAATCGAGTGTATGTATGTATGTATGTATCTTTCTTGATTGCGCCTTTGTTTTGTTGGATACCTAACACAAAATCTCCTTATAATTTTGTTAAACTAATATACCAAAGAGTTCGTAAGATTAAAAAGAATACAATAAACAATAATATTCTCTTTATTTATAGGTACGTGTATTTTTTGCCATATTTTTTTTTTCTCTCTCTAGATGGCTTTAGTTACAGTCAACGTGACTAACTTTGAAGCCGTGTCAAAGATTGTACATAGTTTTGACGTGACAACGTCTAGTAAATCGATGAACGCCGGCTGCACGCACGAAAAAGTATGACTCATTGTCCCGTTACATCATCATTTCATCAATGTTTTGTTATGACATTTTCTTCTTCTTTTTTTTGTATTGGACCCGCATTAAAGCATTTGCCAGTGTCAAGTATTAGGATTTTTTCAAGTTTCTTGAATAAAAAAAGTTGTAAATGTTCTAGTCACAATCTAAGTCACGTATACAGTCAATTTATAAGTCGAGTCCTGCTACAGTAAAGTGGTGGCGACTTTACTAGAACCTTTTAAGGAGTTATGCCGACAACGAAAAATCACACGTTTTACTACTTTATTTCACTTGCCCACACTCACGCACTTTATCGAACACTTAATGAATAAAAAACCACCATTTTTATAGCATTAATGTTCAAAATAACACAAGTTTAGGAAAACAAAACAAAGCAACAACACGTTACTAAGACGTTCCCGCCAAAACTCCTGTTATGACGTTGTCACGTTAAATTATCGTCCGTAAGCCAATTTTACAGACAATCAATATTTTTTTAAGGTTCTTGACTTTTTTTCCAAAAAAGTAGAAGTTTGAATTAATTAGAAGTCGTTTTGACCAAATATTCTTTTGGGACAAAAATCGATATCATTTGAAAAAACACATGTATACAATGTTTGACATGGATTCAAAATTACACACGGTGGCAGTACATTTTACAAGAAAAATTATACTCTTTACCGAGAGCAAAGAAAATTTATACTCTCTACAACCAACATTATTGTATTCTCTTTGACGATCGAAAGATATCTTTGCTTATATTTGTACGCGCTAATTTATTTTTAAATTTTCATAGTCTATTTTATATAATTTTATAAGCATTATTTTAGAAGTACTTTCGAATTTAATGCTCTTTTCGACTACATACAACGTGTATTTTATAATTTGGATTGCAATAACAACAAAATCAGCTGACACTTTACATTCAAGACGAAAAAACCCACTGAGTTTTGAGCTTACAAGTGAAATTATTATTTTACCTCAAGATTACTATGTTGATGATATACCCAGAACAGTTACTGAATCGATTCATGGATTTACATGGTTCTTTAAAGGAAGTACACCAAATACCTATGAAGGAGATGGTAAGGTACAATACGATTTAGCTCAAGTAACAAAATCAATTAAAGCAGATAATTCCGCATCTACGATTGATATAGATTTCGAGAAAAAGCAACAAGCGTGGAGAGCTACAAAAGAAGAATATCAAGGTTTCATAACAAATGGATGGAGGCCTACAATTAGAATTTTAAATGATAGAAATGATAAGGTACAAATCGGCTTAGCTCAAGTAACAAAACCAATTAAGGTAGGTAATTCAGAATCTATGATTGATATACAGAAAACAGAACAAGTATGGAGAGATACAAAAAAAGAACTTCAAGGTTTCATAACAAATGGTTGGAGACCTACAATCGGAATTTTAAACGATAAAAATGGTAAGATACAAAACGATTTACCTCAAGTAATAATATCAGTTACAGCAGATAATTCATCTACAACTGATATAGAATCTGAGGAAACAGAACAACCATGGCGAGCTACAAAAGAAGAATTTCAAGGTTTTATAACAACTGAATGGAGACCTACATCTGGAATTTTAAATGATAAAAACGATTTAAACATTGAAGATGATAATAAAATCCTGAAATTTCTTAATATTCACAAATTTCGCGATTTTAACTTTTTTGATACTTCAACTGATGTACAAAAAACGTTAAAAAGCTATCAACAAATCCGTACTACAAGTGCCAAAAGTACAAGTATTACAAGTACAAGAAATACAAGTAAAAGAAGTAAAAGTACAAGTACAACCACAAACAACATGAGAACTATTAATTCAACGATAACAACTAATCATGATCTGAATTATTACAATGATGACTATCAAAAACAAAGCCAAACATCCAGCTTTACGAGAATAATAAATAAAATGAATGTGTCGAGTCTAAGTACTCCATTTAACAGCAACTCAAATAATGATTCTAAAAATAAATATACAACAAAATTAGTTGATGAACCGTTTGTAAATTTGATCAAAAATTACACATCACAAGCCGTTTTAAATAAACAACGGAAAGTAACCATTTTGATAATTGTACCGAAAGAATTAAATAATTTTAAGTCTTTCATAGTACTTAACGATACTACAAAAAGTAGAAATGAAAATATAAAATCTAATCTTCGAGCCAACCCAAAAGATGTTAAGTGTTACACTTGTGGTTTGAATCATACTGGATTTGGCGATTCTGTTTGCCACAATTTATTCTCTTCTGCTTCAGGGGACGTTATGTATAAGAAAAAACTGGCTAAAACGAAATGCCCATCTGCAACTAATTATAAAAGAGGATGTTTTAAGAGATTTGTAGACGTTGGAGAATTGTATTACGAACGGGGTTGCAGGGTCTGGCCTCCGACTGCAGGGCAAAGCTATGCATCATCAAGACTAAAAAGCTTAGAAGTTCTGTTAAAAAATGTAAATCAAGGATGCATATTCAGCCCTTTTGCTAGTCTTACCCCATTTAGTCGGTCTATATCTCTGTATGTAAGGTATCATGCCTGCGTATGTCAGGGTAAATTGTGCAATAAGAGTAACTTAGTAGAGGTCCAGGTTTTCGTGATTGTGTTAGCCCTTTTAGCACTTTATATCTATAGCAATCATTTATTAAACAATTTTGAAAGTTATCATTTCTTTTTAGTGGAAATAGTCGTGATTAATGGAGCGAGTGTCCATTAATTGTCTATATGGGTCTTTAAGAATAGAATTACGAAATATTGAATAACATTTCCATAAAAACGATTATTATTTTTTCAAAAAACACTATCAAAATTACGAAAACTCATCTTTACTCCTATTCACAATATTTCGGTTTCGGAATCGGGTCGGAAACCATGTCTCCATCTCTATCATACTGTATGGAAACGACAGAGATGGAGATGTAGTTTCCAACCCGATTCCGAATCCGACAAGTTGTGAATAGCCGTACTGACAACTCGTCTGCTAACCGAATCTTAGAAATAGAAACAGGAACCTAACGAACCTACCAATGGCTACTAGCCTAATAATGGTTCAGACAAATGGACAAACTTGTTTCCACAAGTATGTTTTACTCCACAGATACATGTTTCAAGTGAAACATAATCGGGTAATTCTATGAACCGGTTCATATGTAGATAGGTTACCGTCCATAGGTGATATGAGACCAATAATTTAAGGAGCTATAAGTATAAAGTTAATCGGGATTACCTACTAATGGCTACTAACCTAATAATGGTTCGGACAAATGGACAAACTTGTTTCCACAAGTATGTTTCACTCCACAGATATATGTTTCAAGTGAAACATAATCAGGAAATTTTATGAACCGGTTCATATGTAGATAGGTTACCGTCCATAGGTGGTATGAGACCAACAATTAAGGAGCTATAAGTATAAAGTTAATCGGGATTACCTACTAATGGCTACTAACCTAATAATGGTTCGGATAAATGGACAAACTTGTTTCCACAAGTATGTTTCACTCCACAGATACATGTTTCAAGTGAAACATAATCAGGAAATTCTATGAACCGGTTCATATGTATAGATAGGCTACCGTCCATAGGTGATATGAGACCAACAATTAAGGAGCTATAAGTATAAAGTTAATCGGGATTTCGCTTATCCATTAGTATATTTTCGAAGATATAAATTTACTGAGAGTTGCATTACGACATCTCTATATAATCAATTTCAACCGACGACACAAAACTTCATTTTAATTTCGATAAATACAAATCAATTCGCATTCTATAGATCTACGATTAACCAACAACTCGCCTGCTGCTAAGCGATGATGGTGTGGCTGAGGATGGAGCTCGTAGATCTTTTCGCGAAGATCTTTGTCATGCTGGCGAGAAGCCAAACTGGTATGACATCTGATAGGCTCAGCAAAAAATCTATGCTTACCCTAATCTATTTAATGTGTAATATAACAATTTATGTGACGTCTGTATTTTTATTACCCTCATCATTATGCCTGATCGTGTCAACAGAAGGAATAAACATTATTTTCTACAAAAATAGAAGACCTCAAATCCCACTGGCTCTAGTCCAACCCAAACAATGGTACCACAACATGCTAAGTTCGTACCTCATTAACTCATTGCTATACTTTACAAATATTTCACCAAATATACTACATAACTACAGTGCACGTTGATTTATGCATTGTGTTTACGGTTCATTATGAAAAATAAATCTGAGAGAAATCCTTTCTTGGTGGATACCTACCTACTTACATTTCGCAAAGAAAGCATCCTCCAAATTTCATAGTTAGAGAACCAAAGGTTTGTAATTTTCGTCGTCTGTGACTCAGGCTAAAGATTTATTATACACTTAAATATTTTAGATCACTTAACACCAGGTGAGTTGACGGTCAACAAGCCTATTTTCGAATTAAAAAAAGATGTGATACCCACCTGCCAGCCAAGTCCTGGTGATCAGCATCGACGTCGCAAGCGAGTGTGGTCGTGTTCTTGCCTTTGCTGCCCAGAGACATCTGCAACCAACGAGACTATCACATGATTATGGATTATTCTAAATAACTTCTATATGACGTGCAATCCCCTACCAGCTGACCTAGCATGGAAGGTAGATAAACTGTATAGATTTCTCTAGCTGTGTCAATCAACCATGGTAATCTTAATCCTAAAATATCTAAATTACCTACCTAAATAATAAGTATATTTTAAGTATTCAATAGGAAAATTAATGTTCACTAAGCCTTCTGAACGAACACAAGTACCTTAAAACAAATACGTATGCACTACAGGGTCGAAATGAATTCTATTCTATTTTCCGTCATGGCATCAGAGTTTACTGACTGTAGTCTCTTCCACATTAAAAACTTGTGTCCGTTTTCGAGTCTGTTGTTTTATTTTTATTTATTATAAGAAATATATATACATTTTACCACTAACTCGCCTCATGGCAAGCGACTGTGTGACAAAGATAATGAAGACAGAATACCATAGTACTTTCGAAACGAGACGTTAGTTCACGTGTTTCGCCGCGATAGTTCTTTATCTAAACAGACTCTAGTCTTGTTGATTCTGACATTGACAAAAAGGCATCAGCGCAGCGGAGGGAAAAATCATTGCTCTATATGTGATTCATCGTTATCTTGTTATATACCTATTGAACTTTTCGTTTCTTTCAACCATTTATTTGAGTCGAGACTAAACAACGATGACAGGTAAATTTGTTTACTGCTTGTCTAACTCCAAGGCCCCTAACGATGATATTCTCTCCTCCATTCTTGTTTCAGTACAACTAAAGGTAGAGTTCGCGCCACAACTGAAGTCCGGTGGTTAAATTTTGGAACTAAATTTGATATGCCCACCATTGCCCGCCTAGATTTCCTAGGGTAAATCAAGTCGCCGTTTTTCAGATTTGTAAATTCAAATTCTATTGATCTGTATAGCCGCCTTGTTTAGTATTTCTTTATTTCTTCAATATGAACAGCGGAACAATTCTACTTTTAAAAGGCACAGAATTCGAGGCCCATGTGGAAATTCAAAACAGTTATACCATTCTACTTTTTTTTTGTTTGATTCTGGCATCCGCATGCTTGCACATTTGACTATATACTTTAGTAGGCATAGAATTCGAGGCCCTATGTGGAAATTCAAAAAGGTTGCACTATTATAGTTTAGTAGGCTCAGATTTCGAGGCCCTATGTGGAATTTCAAAACGGTTGCACCTTTCTATTTTAATAGGCAGTGAATTAGAGGCCCTATTTAAAGGTTTTTGTTAGTAGTAAGCAAGACGCATTCATCATTCGGAGATATTCATAACAAATACTAATAGTTACCATTGAGAGTATCTATCTCAATGATATTTACCTTGTATGTGTGCGGGCAGATGCCGAAGAGATACCTCTCAAGTGTTTGTTTAAACTCGTCTGCGAACATTAACGCCGCACCATCACTCGTTTGCTGTACCTTAATAAAAAAAGTAATGTAAAGTATAAAAAAAACAATAGTATAAAAAAAAATTAACAACCGACTTCAAAATATGAAATTTCGTTTACGTGACATATTTTTTCCAATTATTTCGATTTTGAGTTTAATTGACTCTAGATGGTTCTAGCGCAGGCTTAAGCTATTTATATACATATATATATATATATATATATATATATATATATATATATATATATATATATATATATATATATATATATATTTATTAGGTGCATACCTAACAAACTATATTTTTACATATTTATTTTAGCTGAAGGTCACACAACGAGCTCTATAGAGAAAGCTATGCTCGGAGTCTCTTTACGAAATCGAATCAGAAATGAAGAGTTCCGAAGACGTACCAAAGTCACCGACATAGCACAGCGGATTAGCAAGTTGAAGTGGCAGTAGGCAGGGCACATAACACGTAGAACTGATGGCTGATGGGGCCGAAAAGTTCTCGAGTGGAGACCACGCACCGGCAAGCGCAGTAGGAAGACGGAAGGCCAGCCATGAGATGGACAGATAACCTTATACAAGTGGCGGGAAGACGCTGGATTGAAGCCGCTTCCAATAAGTCTTTTTGGAAATCCATGGGTCTATGTAATTTGGTCTATGTCCAGCAGTGGGCTTGTTATGGCTGAAATGATAATGATATATTTTTTTAAATCAATAGAATGCGATTCTGCGAATCGCATAAAATTATGTTATATTTCTAGAAGCTATTTTATATAACATTTAATTTGAATTCTTATTTTTGTGGCTTCACAATGTTCGTGCATTCGAAAAATATCATAAACACACAGAGAGATCAGAAACAACAATAATTTAAGTCTATTTCTGTATTTTCTTTAGCAAGGATTAACCGATTACTTCAAGTGCGTATTTTACTCACACTTGTTACAAGAAATATTAATATTTTCACTTATTGGATGAACGCCAAAGATATCTTGTGCTGAAACCGTGAGTGTGCAATCTTATTAGAAGGAACACAACACAAACATCTCAGGGAGAAAATTTGCAAGACCGCTAGACTCAGTGCAGTGATTGAAGTGTAGCAAATAACTCAAATTTTTGTTTCTTCCTATTTCCGCCTATAGGATGTTAGCCTCGCATGGTTCTTCTTCTTTTTTGTATTGGACCCGCATTAAAGCATTTGCCAGTGTCAAGTATTAGGATTTTTTCAAGTTTCTTGAATAAAACAAGTTGTAAATGTTCTAGTCACAATCTAAGTCACGTATACAGTCTATTTATAAGTCGAGTCCTGCTTCAGTAAAGTGGTGGCGACTTTACTAGAAGCTTCTATGGAGTTTTGTCGACAACGTAATATGACACGTTTAACTGCTTCATTTCAATTGCCCACACTCATGTACTTGATTGAACACTTAATGAATAAAATACCACCATTTTTATCGCATTAATATTGAAAATAACACAAGTTTAGGAAAATAAAACAAAGCAACAACATGTTTCGATGACGTTCCCGCCAAAACTCCCTCGCATGGTTGTCAACAGAGAACAATCATAATTAAAAAAAGAAAATCATAATTTAAAAAAGTAGTAAAGGAAGTAGTTAAAATACGTATATTCGTTTATAAAAGCCCGGAGTCATTTTCATCGTATAAATTTTGTCAAATAAATAAAAAAAAACAGAGAACAAAAAAAAACTAGTTTCCTTTATTCTGTGGATGCTAATTTGCTATTAGTAAGTGAAAATTTCTATATTCCTTCTTAGTAGAGCCAGAGTTCCCGAGATACAGGTCTTGACAGACTGATAACGAAGTGATCCTATATGGATTCCGTTTTTTCCTTTTGAAGTACGGAACCCTAACAATGACCAAGTGCGCGTCCGGCCACGCGCATTGTAAGATTTTGTAATTGAACTTGACTAAATAAATATAGTGGTAAAATTAACCTACTATTAAATAAATATAGTGGTAAAATTAAATCTTGATAAAATACTATTTTACAGTCTGAACATAAAGGGAGGATGTTTTTTCCCCAGAATAGGGATGATTTTCACTAATTTTGACTTAAAAAACAAAATACTAAAATAATTTTGATGAAATTTCTTTGAGACTAATATAAATGTGCATATCTTTTATTATTCATATAATTTTCTAAATCTGTTTACAAATGACGAAGTTTTGGGATAACTTACATGAAATAAAATAGGTACAACAGAATTGAGAACATCCTCCATTTTTTCAAGTATTAAAAAGGAGATAATATGTCCTCCTTTCACCATCTGGCGCGCCAATTCCCGATGTTTTCCTTCATCGACGCAATCTCATTATTTTATAGTAATAATAACAAAAACCGTCTGGCACATCTTGAATCACTCAGTACGCCAGCCAAACTCAGTCAATAAACCGAAACAATGTTTATTTCAAACGTAATTTAAATAGAACAATAAAAACTGATCCAAAATACATTCCGCCCACGTGAAGCGGCGTACGAAAATACTTGAAAATAATGTACACAATTACTTACTAGTTGTGAGCCGCGGATTCAGATTCAGATTCAATTCTTTATTTATCCGTAAAACTAGGTATATGTATGTATATAAATAGGTATAGAAATCTTACGTAAGTGAGCTAGACGTAGTGATCTTACGTAAGTAAGAAATAGCCTAAGCTGGACAGAACTACTCGTAGGTTGCACTACGAAACTATCGACTAGTGTTGCACTTACGAAGTCGATCTTATGCAATCGGCTATTTTGATTTTGTTTTGACTTATTATGTCAAAAGATCATCAAAAGAAAATGTCTAAAGAAAATCATAATAAAATCAAAATAGCCGACTGCATAAGATCCACAAGCTTTATTAAGCAAGTAAGAAATAGCCTAAACTGGACAGAACTAGGTACTCGTAGGTTGCCCTAGGAAACTAACGACTAAATAAGATACACAACGAAAGTCGATCAGTCGGCTATTTTGATTAAAGTAGAATGTCAAAAGGAAATTAAAATAGTCGACTGCATAAAAACGACTTTCGTAGTGCAACTTAGTATTCGTTAGTTTTTTATTGCAACCTAATAGTAGTTCTGTCCAATTTAGGCTACTTATTACTTACAAAATAAAGATTGTATCTGAAAGAGATATTCTAGAGTAGGGTTTCTCAACCTTATTTTCATTAACCCAGGGATCATAAATTACTTTCATGTCCCCTTTTTATTTTACAATAAAAAAAAAACTAAAATCATTTTAGCAATGTTTATTTACTTGCACAAGTACGATGACGTTCGCAGTGTTCAAACGTAATTTAACCACAGTTCACAGTTACCTATATTAAAATTATTTCTCCACTTATTTAAGCGGATCCGCGGCTCACATCACAACTAGGCAGTAAGTCACATGACTGTCTATGTACATTATATTATTTTCAAGTATTTTTGAACGAATGCCAAAAAGGAGGTTCTCAATTCAACTGTATGTTTTTTTATTTAATAAGTATGTTTGTTTTGCGATTACTTCGCCAACTAGTAAGTCACATGATAAGTACATTATATTATTTTCAAGTATTTTTGAACGAATGCCAAAAAGGAGGTTCTCAATTCAACTGTATGTTTTTTATTTAATAAGTATGTTTGTTTTGCGATTACTTCGCCAACTAGTAAGTCACATTACTATATAAGTACATTATATTATTTTCAAGTATTTTTGAACGAATGCCAAAAAGGAGGTTCTCAATTCAACTGTATGTTTTTTATTTAATAAGTATGTTTGTTTTGCGATTACTTCGCCAACTAGTAAGTCACATTACTATATAAGTACATTATATTATTTTCAAGTATTTTTGAACGAATGCCAAAAAGGAGGTTCTCAATTCAACTGTATGTTTTTTATTAAATAAGTATGTTTGTTTTGCGATTACTTCGCCAATTATGAATTGATTTCGATGATTAATTTTTGTTTAATAGATCCTCAAGATATAGGCCTATAAATTTTATCAAAATCGGTCAATATTTAGATTTTTAAAACAAAATAGCTGGAAAAAATGTCATACAAGTATACAAAATTGCGTATTTTGAAGTCGATTACTTATTTAAGTTTTTAAACTTAAATTTATTGGACCCCGCTTCGGGTGGGCGAAATTTTATTTGGAGCAGTTTGTATTGTTCTATTTAAATTACGTTTGAAATTTGTATTTTATTCGGTATATTTATATTTTATATCCTGTTATTCGGTCTACTTTAGGATTCAGTCCGAACGAGGGATTTTCCTATGACTTTTTTGGCATATTCTCTGACCATTCTGTTTTAAGTACTTAGCCGATCCATCTCAACGATGACCTCCTCTAACCTCGCGGGTTACCGCGGCCGCGCTGATAAAATGATTGCGTATGCGCTGGCTGACTGCCAAATGTATCGACGTGGGTTATCGAGACCGATAATTTATTACGCCATCTGTAATCTTATACACCACACCTACTCCAACTATCAACTAATAATACCTACATGACTAGGCGCTAATGGATTCATTCAAGAAAACGATTGAAATATTTATTTTGTTTGCCTTTACACAAAAAGATTTAAAAGGATACATTCAGAAAATAAAAACGAAAATATCACAGTCCCTATAAACAAGCAAATACTGACTTATAACAGCAATATTATGCTTATTATTCTAATGCATTTGCTTGACTAAGGTACGCTATTCCTATATGGGGAAACAGTTCTGACTTCAAAGCCCTTCAAAATTTTCTCATGCAAAAGAAATGTATCCGATACATAGCATATTATTATATCCACAAACCCAATACCTGTAAACTGCACTACATTCAACTACAGAATAAATATTATCTCTGCTTTGTATCTACGTCCTAGAAGCAGCAATGCTCGTCATAAACACCTGGACTTTCACCTTCAATAATAATATCTATGTTAAAAAAAAAAAAAAAAATACCCGACTGCAGACTGCAGAAAACTGCAGTCGGGTATTTTGTCTTTCTTAAGATTCATAAGATTTTTGATAAAGATAAATCGACAATAACTTACTCTGCACTAACCCGACTGTGTACGAGTATAATAAACAGCAAGGTAACTTATCAACAGAGTTCTGTTGATAAGTTAATTCATACGAAATCGAGACTTCCAGCCATGGGATGTAAGTCCAGGCTTTTATCAAATCAAATCAAATCTGTTTATTTGTAAGAATATTGTCCTAGGATGTACTACTATGTAAGTATGTATGTATGTATGTATGTGTATGATACAATCGATACGAACTATACCCAGATTCATATAAACAATATGGATACTTTCAGTTAGTATAGGGTTGCATATAAATCTTCTTGCATATAATTCTAAATACAATAGGGTGAGATAGTTTTTTTTTTTTTTTTTTATCAGCCCTGTTTTTTTAAACTGTCCCACTGCTGGGAACGGGCCATCTTCTCATTGTGAGAAGGGTTAGGCCATAGTCTGCCACGCTGGCCAAGTGCGGATTGGCAGACTTCACACATCTTCAAGATCATTGAGAACTCTCAGACATGTAGGTTTCCTCACGATGTTTTCCTTCACCGTTTGAAGTTGGCGGCAATCAACAATACGCACATAACTTCGAAAAGACAGAGGTGCGTGCCGTGAGATAGAATTTACTTCACTCTTTTTAGAGTTCCGTAGTCAACTACGAACTCTTATAGTTTCGCCATGTCTGTCTGTCTGCCCGCAGCTTAGCGCAAAGACTATTAATACTATAAAGTTGTAATTTTGTATGAATATAAGTATATATTTATCACGCTTACAAACAAAACGGTACTTTGGAGATCTACCAATCTCAAAATCAACCAATATGTTCACAGTATCTAATAAGTAGTTCTAGTAGAACTATTAGAACTGTTCTACATATTCTAAGACTGCATGTAGTGAAATCCAACTAACGGAACCCTACTTGCGCGTGGCTCGACACGCATTTGGCCAATTATAATTATCGATTTCCGTCTGTTAGACGCTAGATTTACGGAATATATGTATAGTCCACACAATGATAAGTGGATATTATCCAGTGATCAGAATTGAGGTTCTAATTACTTAAACTTTGAGTAACAGAGGCAAAAACTGGGCTTAATATAGTAATTTTAAGAGAGTCAATTTTTGAATAACGCGGCCAGTGCTAAATCGTACAAAGGAGGCCACATTGTATTCCCTCAATACCGGTCACAAATAATAATAATAATTTATCTATAAGCCGACAATATTTATATAAGTACTTACTATCTTTATAAATCATCAACATCTCAGCCATAAGAAGTCCACTGCTGGACATAGGCCTCCCCCATGGATTTCCAGAAAAACCGGTTGGAAGCGGCTTGCATCCAGCGTCTTCCTGCCACTTATATGATATCTTCTGTCCACCTTGTGGCTGGTCTTCCTACACTACGCTTGCCCGTTCGTGGTCTCCATTCGAGAACTTTTCGGCTCCATCCCACTACCATTTCAACTTGCTTATCCGCTGTGATATGTCGGTGACTTTTGTACGTCTACACTGACACACTACACAACTATTATTATAAAAGCATTTGACGGCTAGCTCATCTGATGTTAAATAAGGCTGCGGTCCACGTGGAGCGCACTTATCTAAAAGAAATAGATTCATTCGCGATTTGTGGGTCTATAAAAGAACTACGTAGAAAGCGTATTCCACATTTTCGCAGTACGTACGATAAAAGTGGAATTAAAGCGTTTTTTTACGCAAGATAGATCTAGGATTGACCACCAATTCGCCTTATGTTAAGCGACGGTGTGGCCGAGGATGGAGCTCGTTGATCAAAGTTAAAGTTCTTGTTTCGTTCGTATTTTTGGAATATCCACCGTGAATCGATGACACTTTTTCGAGTTTCCATGAAACTACCCACTTTCTATGAATCTCGTTATCAATAAAAAAAATACATAAAAAAAAAATACCGATACCGGTCGATTGAAAATCTTCTCTTTTTTGACGTCAATTAATAAACAAAAGATTATCGCTTGTAGTAGTTTTGTTTAATTTAATATTAGTTTTGTTTTGTTTAGTTTAATTTAATTTAGTACAAGTTGTTACAATTGTCCATCATTTTTAATGAAAGTTCCAGAAAAATTAGTGTTGCCAACACAAAAATTGTGTCACATAAAACCAACTATAAAATGTAATTTATTGCATTTATAATATTCGCCGCAACAGTATTATGTTTTTATTAATAAACCTTGGAAATAGCCTCAATGTCGGAGCGAAGATTTTACCTGTTGAATCAGTGCAAGATAAAGGATTTTAGGCAGAGTTTAATAAGAAGTAAGAAATCAATTCTTTATAAACAAACTTTCGCGGTTGGTAATCTTTTTTATGTACATAATATTATAGACGTAGCAAAAGCGTGCAAAACATGATTTTTTACGAGAATAGCTTAGGACCTGAAAATAATAAAAAAAAAAGTCAAGTCATGTTCGTCATGTAGGTACGTCATGAGTTAGGGAGTTAGAATAAAAGAAATGTGGATTTACAAAACTATTAAATCGTAATTTAGACAAAATTTATAAATAATAATGTTTGTTACTAGAAAATATTTTTATGAGTTTTTAACGTTATAAGTACCTACCCACTTTATAATTTAAATAAAAATGTTCTGATGAGAAAAATCTGAAATTCTGATTTCAATTTACTGCCCATAGGGCAAATAAAAAAAAAAACAATTTAATTAAATTTTAGCAAAAATTTAATCTCTAAAATATTTACCTTTTTATTAGGCGAAGACTTCATTTCCCCCGAATGGTTTTCATTTGTATTATTTTCTGTTAATTTCGCTCTGCTCTCAATGCATAGGAAAATCAAAAAGACCAGCACTGATAGTCGCGCATGGACCATTTTAACAGAAGCCATTTTATATAAAAAAGTCACAATTATCAAATATTTTTTGTCCTTGACCTCTTTGATTCGTTAGAAAAAAGTCAAATGTCACTTCCGATTCGACATGAAATCGCACGGGAATATAACTGCATCTGTCAATACGGCATGGCAGAGTCCAGATGACTGGAGAATATTACACAGACTGCAAGACGCGTTTATTTTTAGTTTTAATATATCGATGGGGCGGACTTGCCGACTCTTGATCTTGACTTTTACACAGAATAAGCAGAAATAGACTTTCAACACTGAGCTATTGGCGGAAAAATGAAAAAAAAAAACGTGTTGTTTTCTTGTCTGTAAACTTGTCTTTTTTTACCGACTTCAAAAAAGGAGGAGGTTATCAATTCGTAGCGTATTTTTCATATTCTCCGATTTCAAAATAAACAAAGTAAACAATCAAAGTAAACCTACTTACGTAATGTGAGTGAGTGTGCTCTCACGTTCTGACGTCACTGTCCATAACCGCAAAGCGGGGAATTTTTCAAGGCAAAAAGAAAACTTCAATGTGTTATTTCCTAATGGTTTACCTACTTGTTCAAGAGAAATAAAAATTGTCTAAAAGTCATAATATATTCAGCTATAATATATACATGTATAGCCATAATACACGTACATTAAAATATCTCTTGCGGTCCTCATTGAGAGAGAGAGAGAGAGAGAGAGAGAGAGAGAGAGAGAGAGAGAGAGAGAGAGAGAGAGAGGAGAAATTGTGGAGTTGTTCAACTGTTTATTCCTATTCTGTGTTTCTTGTGCGTCAATATGCGGTCTTGGGTTAAAAATATTTTGCGCGAATTACGTTCTTTTTCGCGCTTGTGTCGTTACATTTTTCGTGTTGAACTATTAAATTATTTCATAATAAAAAATTACTCACTGACAGTCGCTAGTTTTTTTCATATGTCTATTGTAAGGCCCGTTTCATACGTGCGAAATAATATGCAATAATTACTCATAATATTTATTTTGATAATGTGATGTTGTAATTATTTAAAAAAAATATTTGTAAGTAGGAACATTGAAATCATAAGTTTATGAATATTTCATTATATTTCATGAATGCCACCTTTCAACACTAAGCTTTTAGCGGGAAAATAAAAAAAACGTGTAATCAAATATATAAGTAAATTTATACAACATAGTTTAAATTACGAATATTGACAGATTATCTTTAGTTCTTTAAGCCTTATTCAAAAAGTTACTTTTTTTCCGGGACCGCCAACTGTTGTGTTTCATTCATAAACTGTAGATCGAAAAACGAATCTCTATCAATAAGTATGTATATTACCTGCCAAAAGAAATGAATAATTATTATACTTTAAAAACTAAATCAACTAACTCACAAATGCAAACCCATCCACTGAACCGGTTTTAATGAAATTTCTATGTCCAATCTGAAATTTTATCGTTTATAGAAAAAATAATTCAAGTCGATTTATAAATCACGGAGTGATGCGGTACCATACAATGAAAAATACAACCGAATTGATAACCTCCATTTTTTTCAAGACGGTTAAAATTTTAAACTATCTGTTAGAGTACCTAAACAATAACAAAAACTGCCAGCTGTATAATTTACAAGTGTTTTCCCTTGTTCCGAATTTAAAATTCCAGATATTTTTGGAAAAAAGATATATTTCCAAAATAAAATATACTGTATGCCTTATGAGGGTAAACTGATCTACAGACATCTCTTGCAAAACTACCTAGCATATTATTATATAATCAGTTATTTAATACATTGTTATTACTGATTCTGAAGTGGTAATTTTTTTCTATTATGTCATGTGTCTTGAAATCGTTACATTAATAGGTTTCGTCTTGGTAAGCATGCGCCATACCTTTACACGAAGAGATTCGTCGGACTCGAAGCGATTTTTCGGATTTTTAGACCCTCATAGCTTCGGCCCCGATAACACTAGAGAGTTCAATTTTCAGGATCAAGTGTGGTCAGTAGACTGATATAATATAAAAAAAAATATGTATCTAGCTTTTATACTTTCTATTTTATTGATACCTAAAATACGCCGATTTGCCATTGATTAACCATTATTTTCATCAATAATATATCAATAACATAAGGTACATCCTGAAGTCCTAGAAAGCGAAAATTCGGTGTGTAAGCTAATATTTACACATGAATAACGAAGAAATTAAAACATTTTTACTTTTCACCCTCCAACCCCTATTTGTGGGTGCACCCTCTGAGTGTAACCAAAAAGATAGGACACTTCCTGAAGTCTCAGAAAGTTGAAATTTGGTATGCAAACTACGATTGGTACAAAAACAACAGAAAAATTAAGACATTTGTAACTTTCACCCTCTAACCCCTATTTGGGGGTTATCCCGTTATTTTCATCAATAATATAAGGTACTTTCTGAAGTCCTAGAAAGCTGAAATTTGGTATGCAAACTACGATTAGTACATAAACAACAAATAACTTTGCTTTTTGATAAAGATTGAAGGCTTACAGAGGTAAGTATTGTAGCGTTAGACTTTGTAGAGTTAGCAGCTTGGCTTTTCAAATTGAGTCAGATCTCATCTGATTTCTTTTTGTCAGTGAAAGTGGCATGACAATGCGAGACATTGCAACCAATTTTACATGAAATGTTTTTGGTGGGATTTAATTTACTTGATTTGATTTAATTTAATTGATATGGATTTACATCTGGAATTAAAATAAGTTTATTTCATTTAATTTTCATTGTACTTTATATTTGGCCCTTTCGATCCCACCTTAATAAAATATGCGCTATGCCCTAGTGTGTACACAGCTTAACGTCTAAACGATATGAAACATATTCGAATGTCTAAAATCTAGACATCCGGCAGCGATTTATCAATTTTTTTCAGGCAATGAGTGTTCGCCATTATTTGTAATGTTTTTATTTTTACTCGAGATAATTTTATGGAACATTTTACAAGTGGCAGGTGTAATAATGAAAATATAAATATAATATAAATTTTGTGGATATTTCACACAACACCATCTAGCCCAAAGTAAGCAAAGCTTGTACTATGGAACCAGAGTATGGAACTAGATGGCTGATAGAATACATATATACTTTTTGTTTTTTAAATATATATAATATATACATATGATATATAGAAACACCCAGATACAGAACAAAGATTCATGCTCATCACACAAATGTTTGCCCTGGGTGGGGAACGAGCCCACGACCTACAGCTCAGCAGGCAGACATGCTACCAACTGAGCTGCGAGGCCTGTAATAGATCTAGATGTAAAAAACTGCTTCAAAATGTAACCTTTTGACATGAAAACATTTTTTAATTATTGGTCAAGAGAGTGTCAGTCCACGCACGGGGTAGGATTGCGTAGTTACACTTCACTATAATATGCAGAATTAGAACAAGGCTACTTGTTTAATACTATGAAAATATTGAGTTTGCGAGGACCCGACTCCGAGATACGCATGTGCACGGACTGTCTTCGCTTATTCGAAAATAAAAAAAATTACAAAAAAATTGCGGCTTAGTTTTTTTTACACGACTGCGTTAGAAAAACATAACCCTCCGTGGTTATGTTTTTCGAGTATATATATGTTTGTAAATATGTGGGTATGTATGTATGTTTCTATATGACAGCCTACAAAATATTCTACTTTATATACTTTTACAACTTTAAAAAAAATTAGAATATATACCTATACCCGAACAACATAACCCTCCTTCTTACGCAGTAGGTTTAGCCAGTTTATTACAAAGTCACGCTTATATTATAGCACAAACATAAACAGCATCCATCCGTTTTGAAAATAAATCTCACGTAGAGATGCTATTAAACCGTCTCAACGTTTACAACGTTGGAGAACGCTTTTAACGTGTGTTTTACGATTTAACGCTATGTTTACCTTAACTTTGTAAATAAACGTAGCTTTCCTAGAGTTGCGGGCGAAAATAAGTGTTAAATGCGCACTTTCATCATAGAAAAATTAACATATAATATTTTGTGCAATACAACTTCTAGTTTCTGCTTAATACGTGGACAAACATAGAAACCTACAAACATACAGACATACATACACTTATGCAATTTGGCACACATGCTTAAAAGCTGGAATAGACTAACATAATTATTCAAAACTGTGCAATTCTGACAATATTACAAACATACAGGTCGAATTGATTAGCTCCTTTTTTTGAAGTCGGTTAAAAAAAGAAAAAAACCCACTTCAAAATACGCAATACAATACATATGTACGCGACTTGCTGTTCTCTTTTCTACAGGCACTTGGATGATATTTTACCAGTTATTTTGTTATAAAAACCAGTCAGTACTGGTTTTTATAACTATATTGTGCATCGATTTTGATAAAATGTATACGGGACCACCTCTGAAGTATGACCTACCAAATACAAAAAAAAATCATCAAATCAATGCACAATTGGCTGAGTACTCGGTGAACAAACATACAGACTGAATTGATAACCTTCTTCTTTTTGGAAGTCGGTTAACAATATGTAGAATATTAAAATTGAAAAGTTTGAAAAGATAAGTTAAAAAATACATTCTACGTACAAAAAGCATAATAAATAAATGTTCGAAATGACAGAAAATTACATAAAAATAAATTTCAAAATTTTTCTTTTTTTTTAAATTATTTCTTTTAAATTATGTATGTCAATAAAAATAAAAATATGATAAAACAAATATAAAGTTTTTGGTTGACCTTTATGACAATATACATGCGAGGTATTTGAAAAAACATTGAGTGCAGACAGGATTTTATGATATAATTTAAATTGTAGATTACGTTCTTTGGATTCATATTATTTATTATACATTATTTTATTCAATAAATAATTCTTTATTATTTTGATTTTGTGTAAATCATAATGTAGATGTAATATGTAACGTCGACATCTAATGTAACAAAGTGACAAGTGCAGTGTATTGTCACACAGGGCAATGCACTGCGCTCGTCACCCTTACTATCATCACGCAAACTGTCTGCTTGTTTGCAGTGAGAGTTCTCATATAAAAAGTACTCTATTTTTTATCGGTTCGAGCCGCGGTTTGAAAATCGAATCGTTAAACATCGTTTGACAGCTCGTAAATGGCGGGAAATCACATCAAAGCGTAAAAATTGTTTTTCTTGAGGATTTTATCATTAAATTCCCACGCGTAAAAATGTTAAAATAGATAATGGCGCTTCGAATTCAGGCTAGGCGGTTGAACACAGCTCGTTTGATGTTAAGGGAAATGTTGACCGCACACTTGCCCATACAAATGGAGAAAACCGATTTTTTTATCCCTAAAAATGATTCGAATTCCAATTCCCATGTCGCATATCTGCTCTATTAAGATAATTATTATGTTCAATAATTATAATATAGATTAAAAAACATTACCCACCTCCCTCAGTTTGGGGCTAGATAGTGTTGTGTGAGAAATATCCTCCTATATTTAATAATTATTTCGATTAATCTTATCATTCATTTAGCTAAGGTTGGCAGAACAATCTTAGCTAGGTTGTTCTTTTACCTCCAAAGCCCAACGGGAAGTGGCCGCCGAGGGGGAGCCGCGGTGTCGCTTGGCGACTGGCATCGCGGCCAAAGGTGAGGAGTCGTGGCGGAAGAGGATCGTCACTGATAAGGTGCGGTGCTTTCCCTAACCTCCACGACTCAGACGGGGCCGTCACCGTTAGATGGCGAACGCGGTGGGGTCTCAGGGGAAGAGGTGTGTCACTGATAAGGTGCGGTGCTCACCCTTTCCCATGCGACCGTTGTGGTAGGCGGTGGGGCCACACATCTGACCCACCGCAGGGACCACGGGCGTAAGACACGGGGTCGTCTTACGCCCCTTCTGATGTGGTCCCAGAGGAGGAGGTCGCGACGCGCCTCTGTGTTATGACGCGTCGCGACGTGGACTTTCACCCGTTACCCTCCGAGGAGGGTCCGGCAACGGACGGCCGCGGCGGGTCATGCGACGGCGGCCAAGGAGGAACACCGTGGAGTTTTAGTGGGTTCAAGTCCCACATAACCGCACTGTCTCCCCGTGGCAGTGTGGTATGCGAAGAGAGTTCTCCGCGTAAAAAAAAAGTTGTTCTGCCAACCTTAGCTAAATGAAGATTAAGATTAGAGTAAGAATCACATTATACATATATTTCAGGAAGACAAGAACAGTGCATTGTCACGAAGGATTTTGAACTGTTACAGGTCAAAATTCTGAATAGCAATGAACTATAAGAACAAAATAAAGTCACACTGAAGGTGAATGATTTGTTCACTTCTTGACATAAATCCCAATTGTAGTTAATATCATAATAGCGAATGTATCTCTGTCTGTTCGTTGATTTTTCAAGATCAAACTGCTCATCCGTGATCCGATCGATATGAAATTTGGCACAATAATTATATCCGGAACCTGGAGACAGACATAGGCAAAATTGTATCTACATCACCACCGCCGCTTATCGCCTCTGACTGAAAAACTGACACTGCGTTTTTTCAACCGACTTCAAAATAGAAGGAGATTCTCAATTCGACTGTTTTTTTTTTTTTTTTTTATGTTTCATCATCATCATCATCATCATCATCATCATCTCATCCATAAGAAGTCCACTGCTGGACATAGGCCTCCCCCATGGATTTCCAAAAAGACCGATTGAAAGCGGATTGCATCTAGCGTCTTGCCGCTACTTGTATGAGGTCATCTGTCCATCTTGTAGCTGGTCTTCCTATGCTGCGCTTGCCGGTACGTGGTCTCCACTCGAGAACTTTTCGGCCCCATCGGCCATCAGTTCTACGTGCTATGTCCCCTGCCCACTGCCACTTCAACTTGCTAATAACTAACTTAACTAACTTGGTTTAACCAACTAAACTTGGTTTAATTAACTTGGTTTTAATGTTTATTTGTTACCTCATAACTTTCGGCTGGGTGAACCGATTTTGATGATTCTTTTTTTATTTGAAAGCTGGTGCTTTCCGTCCCATTTCAATTTGATCCAGTTCTGACAATGGCATCCATGAGAAGTCGGTTGCTTCAATTTTTGAAATCGCGTGTCTTAAAATCGCGAGTGAATAGGTTCTTCTACGCAAGCACGCACGCGTAGACCTTATCTGTCTCTTAACAGCAGCCGAGTTGACGATCAAGCGCAGGCCTATTTCGAATAAAATAATGTCTCAAAAACACTACCCAATCGATTGAAAATCAAAACATCAGTAGGTACAGCAGACTTGTCACAAATTTATCAAAACATGTCATTTATTTTTAGTTTTTTTTTTCATGACGTATGGATGACAACAGGGCTAAAAGTTATAGGCCTATTTGAAATGCCTGTTTAATTTCGCATTCAGTGCATTAACTTATAAATACAATCAGAGAACATTTTCACACAAGACCATCTAGCCCTTTATTATATTATCTACACTTTGCCATCTAGCCCCAAACTAAGCAAAACTTGTGCTATGGGAACGAGATGGAATACATATTGTTATATACTTTTTTTTTGTAAATACATATGTGATACATAGATACACCCAGATATAAAACAAACATCCATACCTGCAGAAATTTGCCCTGGGTGGGATCGAAAACAAAACTTACAGTTCAGCGGGCAGACGTACTACCACTGAGCCATGAGGCCTGTCAAACTTATAGTCACTGACCTCTGTCTATCTATAGACAGTTAATCATCAAATTAATGTCGTAAACAAGTACCTACTTGATTGTCACTATAAAACAGTGATGCGCCGCGTCAGCACTTGCACGAGTGTCAAATTAGTTTTAGGCGCAAGTGGCGTTTCAAATTGGGATAAGGCGCGTAAATTAGCTTGCCTGATAAAGCTTGTCCAGACCAAAGGAAAATAATCGAGATTTGTGTGCACTGCGCAAAAGTGCAATATGGTAGGTGTAAGAACATTGAACTATGGAAAGGGTTTCTATTTTTATTAGGCGAAGTCAAAGCCACACTGAGGGCATTTTTTTCGAGGATTGTCATTTTGTTTGTCTGTACGATGTATGCACGTATGGATAATATGAATATGAATATGTATGTATATTTATAGCCATTTTATTTTAACACTACCTTTAAACGAGCAAATATATGTATATATATAATCTGAATCTCGGAAACGGTTCCAACGATTTAAATGAAATTTGGTTTGTAGGTAGATTAGGGGACGATAAATCGATCTTGCTAGGTTTCATTTACTTGCTTAGTAAACCCGGGTTTTTTTCGTAATTTCAGTCATACAAAATCCGAGTGGAGCTCGGTTGCCCAAGTACCTACTTATAATTTTTTTTTTGTAACAAAAAGGTACTAAAGGCTATTTCATATATTCAAAATATATTTAAGGCATGAAAGCATTATAATCATAATAATCAGACCGAACCAAAAACAAGGTTCGGAAAACCCTCAACTGATTATTGTAATATTATTTTTCCTAAATCCATTTTTCAGCCTACAACTTGTTCTTAATTAATATTTTTATTTTATTGGCTAATATTTCTAATTTGTTGCCATAATGTCTGCAACTGATCCGATGAAGCAATGATAATATACAAGTATGAAAGCTTACGTTGGCCTCACGCCAGAAACACGTTCATGGAATATGTAGTTATGTACTGCCTAGTCATGTTATAAACGCAACAAAGAGGGCTACGGTTTTTATGCTCACCAGTTAGCGCCACCGGCGAGGGAAGTCTTGTCCATTAAAAAAAAATTATTTGATCTGCTTAAAGCATTTGCCAGTGTCAAGATAAGTTTCTTGAATAAAACAAGTTATAAATGTTCTAGTTACAATCTAAGTCACGTGTAAAGTCATTTTCAAATTCAAGTCGTGCTGCAGTAAAGTGGCGGCGACTTTACTGGAAGCTTCGTAAAACCAATTAAAACACCTAGCTGTAATATTATTCTTTAAGTATTTAATGTTTCTGTATTGTGGTATTTTAATAAAGTGTTATCTATCTATCTTCTATTCACTTGATCAAATACTTAATTGATAACACACCACCATTTTTATAGCATTAAAGTTCAAAGTAACACAAGTTTAGAAAAATAAAATACTCGCCCCAAAACTCCCGCCAAAACTCATTGTAAAAATTTGTCACAACGCGCGCGGGAATAAATCATTTCCTAGTAACGTAAATGTGCAATTGAAGATAAGTATAGTTTAAAAAACTGAAGCAACCGACTTTTCATTGATGCCATTGTCAGAACTGGACCAAATTGAAATGGGACCACACGGGAAGCACCAGCTTTCAAATAATAAAATAATCATCAAAATCGGTTCACCCAGTCGAAAGTTATGAGGTAACAAACATTAAAATAAAAAACCGGACAAGTGCGAGTCAGACTCGCCCACCGAGGGTTCCGTACAAACTAAATAAAAGGGGAAATCATGTACATTTTTTTATATTTTCCTTCATAAACCGAAAAATATACATCGTAAAAATATTTAACACATTCCTTGCTCACCACTCGGATCCGAGTGGGGCGGGGCTATAGTAGCGGCGCCTCCCACTCGGATCCGAGCGATCGTCCCGATCATTTTATAGTAGTCAGTAAACCGCCGGCGTTTGAGGCAGTCAACGTTGCTTTGCGCGGCCACTCTGTACTTAATCAAAATTCGCCTAAAAAGTTTTGGTTCCCAGCTGAAGTGAAGATAAAGTGAATTTCCCGAGATAAAGGTCTTGACACCCGGACAGACGGACAGGCGGACAACAAAGTGATCCTATAAGGGTTCCGTTTTTTCCTATTGAGGTACGGAACCCTAAAAATAGTGATGTATGCAAAACAGACTCAAAATCATAACCCGTCTTGCGTAGTCGGATAAAATTATCAAAGAAATTAAAACTCGACAAAATAAAAAGCCGAAATCAGATGACCCCCAGAATAACAAACCTGTTGCATTACGGCGTCACTTCTAGTTTCATTAAAAGGAGCGGTTGTGTCATAAAAACAAAAAAAAAACATAATGTCACGCGTCCCAGTTATAACCTTTAGCAACGGACAGACCATTCCTGTAATTGGGCTGGGAACATGGAAGGTAAGTTTTTTTTACCGACTCCAAAAAGAAGAAAGCCAATATTCGGCTACATTTTTTTAAATGTGTCATTTAAAAACCTATCCTGTATAAAAAAAACGATTTGGAAAAATCTTTTTCTTTAAAAATTACTTTCAGAGAGGTCCTATAGAAATTTTATCAAGATCGCCTAGTAGTTTGGTTTTAAACAAAATTATGCATTTTGAAGTCAGTTTTTCAATGTAAACTATAATTATTTGGTATTTAAACTATAATTATTAGGTCTGGCATTTGTACAAGGGCATATAACCTTGAAAACGATAGACTCCTACTGGTTTGGTATACGGATGTCATTTCGATGGCAGTTATCATGAACTATGGCATTTTAGCCGGTCTAGACGAAGTCAGACAAAGTCGGTTGGTTGAGGAAGTCAATTTCTTTAGTCATAACCATTTTTAGGGTTCCGTAGCCAAAGAGTAAAATGGGACCCTATTACTACGACTCCGCTGTTTGTCTGTCTGTCCGTCTGTCACCAGGCTGTATCCCATGAACCTTGATGGTTAGACAGTTAAAATTTACACAGATGAAATGATGTAGCTATTTCTGTTGCCGCTATAACAACAAATACTAAAAAACAGAATAAAATAAATATTTAAGGGGGCTCCCATATACAACAAACGTGATTTTTTTGCTCCTTTTTTCTCGATATTGATAACGGCAACATGTAGACGCTTAAGATATTCACAGAATATTGAGTTATATTATTCACTTTACGTAAATATACATATATATATATATATATATATATATATATATATATATATATATATATATGTATATTTACGTATATATATATATAAGGAGGGTTCCCATACAACAGACATGATTTTTTTGCCGTTTTTATAGTATAATGGTATGGAACCCTTCGTGCGCGAGTCCGACTCACGCTTGGCCGGTTTTTTTTTTTTTTTTTCATTATTATGCGATGACCAAGACAAGATATAGACACTTCCAATATACTGTATGTTTTTTTTTAATGTTTGTTGTCTGTATTTTTTTTTTTGTACGTGTGTATGTTACTCCGCTAATTATGAATTGATTTTGATGATTATTGTGTTTTTTGGTAGATAGATCAGAAGATTCAGAAGTGGTCACATATAAATTTTATTAAAATCATTTCAGTACTTTGCGGTTTTTATAACAAAATAACTTTAAAAAAACATCCAAGTAAACAAATTGCGTATTTTGAAGTCGGATTTCTCAGATTTTTAAACTACAATTTACAAATTTACTTTTGAATTCTGTCAAAATGTATGCTTAATATCGTTAAAAAATTTAGTGAAATGTAACCGGCACGGAACGTGTTAAGATAAATAAAAATGTTTAAAAAATTATATGAACAAAAAAATATACTTACGTATTTTACGTATAACAATAATCTAAATTTTGAAACATTTATGCTAGGCTTCCCAATCCTAGCTATGTAACAAGTACGAGTATCTATATTAAAAGAAAAACAAAATACCTGACTGCAGAAAAGCGTTTTTTGCAGTATAGCTTACGATTTCATTACGCTTGATGCGCTGTTGAGTGCACGTTTTTTGTGAGAAAAGTCTGTCTGTAAAAGTTTATAAACCTGCATTCATTAGAATAATTCTAATAAAATCACGTATTTTTTACGAAAAAGTTAGTTTGAGGTTACGAAAAAGCGAATTTTTTTTTATTTTTGCCAGAGTCGTATTATTATTTTTACAAACAAAATATAGCATATAACAATCAAGGAGTGAAGACGAATTTAATGACACCTCGCACATTAAAATCGGTCAAGCCGTGTAGACTGTAGGAGATCATATAGAAACATACCCACATATATACATACATGTATACACTCAAAAACATAACCCTCTTTCTTACGCAGTCGGGTAAAAAAAGACACTAACTCTAAATTACTACGTCTATTTATATAACATACATATCGGCCAAGGTCAAGAACTCGCGTACCAAATGTTCCGATGTTTCCTAAACATGCCACTATTTTGTTTTATGGAAGGTATATATTTAACTTTATATTTTTAACCGTCTTTTTAGGAGTTTTTATGATATTTATGTATTTATCAAATACATTTCGTAGCGTTTTTTTTTATGTCTGTGGTATTTTTATTTTTATTACGAAAAACTTAGTCTAAATAATTTAACAAATATAGAGGAATAATAAAACAATGTAAGAGCAATAAAGAGATAAGCCGCCTTAAACAAACCTACCTAAACAACCTAAAACACCTTATATGTGAAAGATAACTGGGGCAATAGGCAACGCTTGAAAAAATGTGTTTTTAAGTAGCTTTCAATGGCAAAAAGTGGTTTTTAACCTTTTTGTGAAGTGTAACAATTTTTTAAGCTCAAAATCATATTGCATTAACAATAAATGGCAATTCAATAATAGTACAATAAGATTTTGAGCTAAAAAAAAAATTAGCATTAAATTTAATAAATAAAAATGTTCCGGTGTTTCCGGCAGCCTAGTGATGAGACCGTCTGACTTGCGATCCGCAGGTCCTGGGTTCGAATCTCACGGCACGCACCTCTGTCTTTTCGAAGTTATGTGCGTATTGTTGATTGCCGCCAACTTCAAACGGTGAAGGAAAACATCGTGAGGAAACCTATATGTCTGAGAGTTCTCAATGATCTTGAAGATGTGTGAACTCTGCCAACCCGCACTTGGCCAGCGTGGCAGACTATGGCCTTACCCTTCTCACAATGAGAAGATGGTCTGTACCCAGCAGTGGGACAGTTTGTACAAGCAGGGCTGATAAATATATATATCTATATATAAATTTAATTAATTTGTTACAAAAAGTTTAAAATTTACTTTAAAATAGTAGACACTCGAAAACACTGTCCTGTTTTTGTTCAGATGTTTAGCAAAATGGTATAATAATTAACAATGCGGATGCGACTGACAAAAAATGGCCTTGCAGTTATGGTTTTTGCGCGGTTTCTTTTAACTCATCTTATAATATTATTTGAATGACCAGTTTGGGATAATTAGACAATTATAATCTAGGTGTTTTTAAATCGCGAGGGAATCATTTTCATCAAAGCAAGAGCGCTCCATCGTAGACTGCAATGATCACTTGAGTTAGCAGTCAAGCGCAAGCTTATTTATGAAGAAAAATACTGATTATTTCAATTTTTTTTAAACTGTAACGGCTCTGGATTTGTTTTTTAATAAACGCGTGGTATTGTTAGACTGTGGGATATTACTATTTTTTAAGGAGAATTTCAACTCGTTGTATTTTTATGGGATCTGTTGCTTGCAGTCCCAACTACTAAACCGATTTTGGTGAAATTTCTATTTCGTATGTTCTTGTGTATGTACTAGTGAAGCAAAGAGGTTACGAATACAGAGGGACACATATTTTATCGAAACGTTCAGTTTCATACAAAGTATAATTTTATTATGTTTACTTCTTAACCGGTTACGTAACAAACACCGTGATTACGAATACGGAAATAGTATATTTCATTTAAGTGCGGAAAGGCTGTCATTGCAAAGAGTTCCGACAAATGTCTACCCGAGCAGAGGCGCAGCCGAAGGCGAGGGTTGACAGTCGCAAGTTGCAATGACGGTTCCGCACGTGTACTGAACGACAATTTTTAATACAGTTGCGAAAAAATGAAGCAATTTAATGAAATAATAATAACACAATAAACTCAACTAACTAATCATTTATTTCTTATAAAAGTTATAATTAAAACCTTTCCACTTCATTCGATGTTAATATTTTCGACTTTTTACTTGTAAAACCGTCTGATTGTCGTTTTAACAAAGCATTTAATTTTGGGTATTCACTTATATCCACGTTGTTCCTTATTTTCAGCATACTTTTTATCATCGAAAACCTCGACCATAACGTAGAAGGTTTTACTTTTGCTGAGAGTTCGGAGAAGTATGCCAACATAACATTTTCTGAAAAACTATTTGCTTTTTTCTCTTCTCTCCACGCAATAAATTCGTCGTATGTAGATATGTAGCGACTTTTTGACTTTTCCGGTAAAATGTTCTCCGAAGCATTTTGTGCAATAATACTGAGTTACGGTGGTGTTAATTCAAAAAAACTAGGGTCGAAATTACTCATTTTGTGCAACAAACAACTAAACTCGCAAAGAAAATTTCTGGAAAATGGCGCCAACCGGCAAATATAAGCAGAGTTTTTTTTTTCTTCACCCATTCTGGTAGGCAAAGGGAACTATGCCCATACAGCCAAGTCTTCAGTAGAATTTTTTTATTGATATGAAATGAAAATGAAATTTAATGAGATGAAATGAAATGAAACCTAACCTAACTCATTCAATCAAATCATTAAATCTGATATTGAAACAAATTAGTAGCTTCTTTTTAGAAATATACGTATTTGCATGAATCATAAAACTTCTGTTTTTTTTTTTAGTAAAAACTTCATGGTTGGTTTTTCTTTTTAATAGACATTATTTTGACAGTTGGGAAAGAGAACGCACGAGTTCGGGAAAGGTAAAAAAAAAGCACGAGTATGTAATAGCCCACATCCCGAACGCTATACGTCCCTGCAATACGCCACTTTTTGAGCAACTGTATTAAAAAAACTTCTCCGATTGACACTAGTATCGTACCAAGAATAAAAATTATGTTTCGTACGAAACTAGCTACGTAACTACAATTTCGTAACTAGTTTCGAAGTAAATATTCTTGATACGATTTATATATGCTTTTAAAATAATGATGTCTTTTATCGTATTTCGTTAATTAATTCGTCAGTCGAAACCGGGCCAAGTGACCCAGGCAGTGAAGGATGCGATTGACATCGGCTATCGACACTTGGACTGCGCTTACCTGTATGAAAACGAGAAGGAAGTTGGAGAAGCTATCACTACCAAGATCTCAAAGGGAGTTATTAAAAGGTATGGTCAATTGCTCGATATATCGAGCTAGTCTGCTTGAAAAGAGATCTATCGTGGCAAAAAACGGGAAGTGACGTCTCGATTTTATTAACACGCTTTTATTAGCTTCACCTGTATGCATGTTTGTTTGTTTGTGACCGACTCCTTTGGACTTAACTTTGACCCACTTCAAACGGTCAGATTTAATTCAAACTTTGTAGACTTATCGAGGACCGATGACAATACGATAATTTGATAAGATTAAGCGTGTTTTTTTTTAATTTTTTAAGCTATTATTATTATTGCTAATCGAAGAAAATAATTATATATGTTTAAACAAAAACAAAACACCCGATTGCAAAAAAGCAGTTTTTGCATTCTAACTTACAATTTCGTTACGCTTGATATGCTGTTGAATATACGTTTTTGTGAGAAAGTATGCGTAAAGTCGCTGTGAATTATTATAAATGCACATTCTTTAGGATAATTGTAGTAAAATCACTTGTTTATTTCGAAAAAGTTCGTTGGAGGTTGGAGGTTACGAAAAATCGCATTTTTTTTATTTTTGCGGGAGATGTATTACTATTATTACAAAAAAATATAGCCTATGACACTCTGGAAGTGAAAACCAATCTAACGACACCTCGCACATCAAATAGAAACGTACATACATACATACGTAGACGATCATATAGAAAAATACTTACGTAGGCGATCATTATAGAAACACTCATACATATATAGACATACATACATACACTTTAAAAACATAACCCTTTTTACGCAGTCGGGTAAAATAGGATTATAAAGCATTATTTACATGTTAATAAATATTAATATTTTTTATTATTTTCCCAGGGAAGATCTGTTCATCACGTCCAAGCTATGGAACACCTTCCACCGGCCCGACCTGGTGCGACCCGCTCTGTTGGAGTCCCTGGCCAATCTTAACGTCAAATACTTGGACCTATACCTTATTCACTGGCCCACGGGCTACAAAGTGAGTAAAGAACTTCTGAACTAATACCGGTTCCGGTTCCGTGGTAACTACGAGGAACCCTAATAATTTCGCCATGTCCGTCTGTCTGTCCGTATGTCACAGTTATTTTACTCAGAGACTATCAACGAAATTTGGCATGTACCTAGATGTGTTTCCTAAACCGGTACAAAATGCCGTAGTCAAATTGTCAAAAAAAATTTTAAATTGGGGTGGCACCCCTTACATATAAAGAAGGGATGATTTTTTTCAATCCCACCCTATCGTATCGTTATCGTATAGGTATCGTTGAATAGATCTCTTAAAATAAGACCAAGGTTCCAGTTACAATAGATCCGCGAGGGTCGCAGTGACAGGGAGGCTCATGGCCTCCCACCCTACCTCGAATAATAAAGGTTCCTTAAATATTTTTTTCTCAGATGCGATGTGTACGAGATATATAGCCAAAGGTGACAAAATTGTGTCAACATGTATCTAATATATAGCGTGGTTCCGCTCGAAGCGGAAACACATTAAAAAAACTTAAATCTAACATAGGTATATATTAGATATACCTATGTTAGATTTAAGTTTTTTATGTAATATTACATAGGATTCGGTTACATACCTTTTTTTATATCAGCCCTGTTTATACAAACTGTCCCACTGCTGGGCGCGAGCCATCTTCTCATTGTGAGAAGGGTTAGGCCATAGTCTGCCACGCTGGCCAAGTGCGGGTTGGCAGACTTAACACTTCATTAAGATCATTGAGAACTCTCAGACATATAGGTTTCCTCACGATGTTTTCCTTCACCGTTTGAAAGTTGCCGGCAATCAACAATACGCACATAACTTCGAAAAGACAGAGGTGCGTGCCGTGGGATTCGAACCCAGGACCTGCGGATCGCAAGTCAGACGGTCTCCCGACTAGGCTGCCGGTAACTTATACAAAGTTACATACCTACAATGTAGCTACTTATGCCCTAACCTCAGAAACTACAAAATCCTTTCCACATAGGTACGTTATTTATTTATTTATTTAAGTATACAAAACAGAGTATAGTCTTACTTAATACAAGATAACACGTGACAATAGATCAGAACCAGGCTATAGTCCAAAGGATGTACACGTTATATGAGCAAACACATTTTTAATATTCTATAAGTTAGTTAAGTTAAATATTAAATTAAAACAAAGGAAAATAAGGAGAAGTTACAGTTATAAGTTATGTACCTGGGCGACCGAGCTCCGATCAGACTTTTTATGACTGAAAATACGGGCAAAGCCGGGTAGACTAAAAATAAAACCTCCATAGTCGATTTATCGTCCTCGAATCTATCTGCATACCAAATTTCATCAATATCCTTGGAATCGTTTTCGAGATCCTTATTTGAATTCCTCATAAGTAGGATAGGATTATAACATTCGGACCGTTTGCAGGAAGAGAGCGGTCTGATCCCAACAAGCGAAGATGGAAGAATCCTGGTGTCCGATGTAGACTACGTGGATACGTGGAAGGCCATGGAGCCGCTCGTTGAGGAAGGCCTCGTGAAGAGCATTGGTATATCAAACTTCAACGCGAGGCAGGTGGACAGGATACTGGGGGTCGCTAAGATAAAACCCGTCACCAACCAGGTGAGAAGCTACCGTAATAAGGCAACTCCGGATCTACGATTTTTTCGAACCGGGGCAGAAACTTAATAGTGGCGCTCCTCTTTCCATCGTTTGAGATATATTTTTGCGGCCATTGCCCCGGTTGCGCATCCCCCCCCCCCCTGGTCTGTATAAAGAGCAAGTAGGCAAGAGTCGACGTAGGTGCTGGCACATGCCCAGATGTTTTTGTTGGCGTGAAGTCCAAGCTGCAAGTCTCGAGTTTTCGTATCGACCGAACTCGGTTGACAAAAGTTGATTCATACAGCCAATATGTTAGTAAAAATTGGGTTAGTATCACTTTATCTCTCTGTGCACTTCATATTTTGTTGATTCATCGTGTAACAGACAAACTTACACTGAGATAAATCGAAACTAACTTACTCCATTACTCTGAGTTTGTACTAACCTCCATAGGACATAGGTACTCACTATATACGATTACATCAACTTATCAACCAAACAAGTTTGGTCGATTAGAAAAGATGGATGCGCGCCGCGACAAAAAAAAACTACTCTTTTTGTTAAGCAAAGCAAAGAGAAATGGGTTGTAGTGTGCCGACTTTTCGCTAATCGTATGGTGGAATGGAGAGGGTGAAATAAGATCGTGAAACTCTTGCGCACACTCGCCGAAATGTACCCTATAGAATAAGTTACGGCGATGCGCGAGTAGCTTCTTGATCACTAGTTAATCATCACTGATTAACCTCAGAGCTCATCGGTCTACCTACTCAAGTTCGCAAGGTCAAGGTTCTCAAGGTCGCAAGTTTTAGTCAGCTTCCAGCTGATTAAAACTTGCGAATAGGCCGGTCCATTCGCTAGATAAGTGACGCTACCCGCGCAAGTAAAGTGAGGCACTAAATAAATTGAATCTAAGCAGCCCGCATTCACACTGTTTTGTTGACCGACGTATTATCTTTTCTATGATGTATTCTTGTTTTATCGAAAATTTTACAGCTGACCACTAAAATTGCAACTGTTTTTTCAGGTGGAATGTCACCCGTATCTGAACCAGAAGCGTCTAAAGGACCACTGTGAAGCCCGCGGCATCACGATCACCGCTTACTCGCCGCTCGGCTCTCCAGACCGTCCCTGGGCTAAGCCCGATGAACCTATGCTTCTGGAGGACCCCAAACTGAAGGCTATTGCTGCCAAGTATAGTAAATCCGTGGCCCAAGTGCTCATAAGGTGAGCTCAAGGTTCTATCATAAAATACCTCTATGATTCTGTATTACTAATTCTCAACTATAATTTTCTTTTCTTCCCCATTCCCGTCGATTATCCAAGATCTTTTGAGATCTTTGAATCCTTTTTCAAAATGTTTTTTTTTTTCAATAATTTGTGATTTTGCTTTCTAGTCTTTAGTGTGATATTTTTTTATAAGTTCATTCAATCAATGTATATCTGGTAAAATGTTGGTATGCGCGAGCGAGACGGATGATCTCGCAACTGCAGACTCCGTTAGCATGGCAAGCTATCAGTACCGCTGCAAAATTGTAACTGAAAAATAAAATGCTTTTTCACTTTTACTTAAAAATAGGTAGTAGGGTAACCTATTCACAACTCATTCGGAAACGATTCCGATCAGAAACGACACCTACCTACATCCCTGTCATTATGTATGGAAATAACAGAAATACTAATATAGTTTCCGATCGGAATCTCTACCGAATGAGTTGTGAATAAGGGCACTGATTCTGAGCAACCAATGAGCAACACTTAAAATGTAAAATAACTTTCATGAAGGTCGTGTTCCGTATCCGTAGCGGTGGCACTCACACTTCAGTAGTCAATATTTATTTATTCATTTAAATAAATAAATCGTCTATAAATAGTAATTCTTATTTAAGTGCCATAAGTCTGCTACTATGTACCTATGTGCTTAAGACTTTTTTTATTTAGACCACTAAACAGGACAAACATTAAGAATAACATATAAAACATACAATTATCCTGTAATGAGCACATTAATTGTCCTTCTTGATGTAGTCATAACAAGCATAATTAAAAGCTAAGCATAAGCATTGCCATTCAACGTGGCAATGCGGGCAGCATGCTGGGTACGCTGCCAACTGGTAGTGGGTTTGAGCATTTGGATTATCTTTAGACCTTTATCGGTCTGGGGTGATCGATGTGCTTTTTGTGTAGTACTTTAGATAGTTGAGTCTGTATATTGTTGTGTTGTAGTTAATAAAGGCGCTTGCCACAAAAGAAAATTAAAAGCTACATAAGTATAAAATTACATGCATTTATAATAACATCATATTATTTACAGATACCAAATCGAACGCGGAGTCATCGTGATTCCCAAATCTGTGACCAAATCTCGTATCGCTTCCAACTTCGATGTTCTGGACTTCCTGTTGTCCAAGGAAGATATGGCGCTCATTGACACATTCGACTGCAACGGACGATTCATACCTTTGACGGACGCGTAAGTATCCACAGAACTTATTCCATGAAGCCCGTAAAGTGATCCGTAGCGCAGAGTTACGAAAATTACCGGCATAGTCTGGCCTTGTGGCTCAGTTGGTAGTATGTCTACCCGCTAAGCTGTAGGTCGTGGGTTCGATCCCCACCCAGGGCAAACATTTGTGTGATGAGCATGGATGTTTGTTCTGTGTCTGGGTGTTTCTATGTATCATATGTATATATTTACAAAAAAAAAGTATATATGTATTCTATCAGCCATCTAGTTCCATAGTACAAGCTTTGCTTAGTTTGGGCTAGATGGTGTTGTGTGGAATGTCCATAAATATTTATTTATTTATAGTACAGTGGATTAGCAAGTTGAAGTGGTAGTGGGCGCCTGGCACATAGCACACAGAACTGAACGCAGCACGGACTAAACGGTGGACTTTGGAGAGATATGAAAAAATCCTCCTAGTAGCATACAAATGATGAAATTAAAAGAAAAACTATCATGGCTAAGTATCGCTTCGCTCTGAGTAAGCTCGCTAGAGTGGTACCCGAGAACGTAGTGCGATGTTGCTATTTTGTGACAGTGCACTCCGTGCTGCAGTACGGTGCGGAGCTGTGGGGGCGAGCTGCGGAATGGAAGCGTGCATTAATAGTGCATAGAATGCAAAAACGCGCCGTCCGAGCAATCGCGAAAATACCCAATGACACGTCTGCCCGTCCACATTTTAGGAGACTGGGCATCCTGACGTTGCCGTCACTTGTAATTTTTCAGGTGGCGGTATACGTGAGGATGAACTTGGCTTCTTATATAAGATGCAGTAGCACTAGACGCAAGTGTTACCTTCAGTCAGTACCGCGAATTATAAAAAAGTCCACAAAAGTTACTCATGTTATGGGACCAACTGTATACAATAAGCTGCCAGATGATATTACGGATGCGCCCAGTATAGCATGCTTCAAATCTCGGCTAAAACGCTGGCTTATCGAGCAGACGTTCTATGATTTTAATAATTTTAAGGGTTTACAAGATTAGTATGAAGTATCTTGGATTGTGACAATTGTATTATACTTTTGACATTATTATTATATTATTTTATTTTGACATTAATATTATTACATTATATTTTGACATTGCTTCATTAATTATTTGACATTGTTATTATTTTAATTTTTGAAGTTCATATTGCAATGATATTTTATTTTATTTTTGTGTACTAAGAAACAATTGTGATATAAATTTAATTAATTAATTTTTATTTACTGTAGATACTTAGGTATCTACGACAGAATTTTTATATTAGGTTAAGATGACGTGTAAATAATAATATTTTTACGAATAAAATGAATATGAATATGAATATCTATAAAAGTTAACGAGCCAATCAACTTTAAAAATGTTAACTTTAAAAATGTACAGAAGCAAAGAATGATTGTGCAAATTTAATTTAAACTAACATAAGTTAACTCATACATGCTTAGTATCTCCATTTTAAAGTTCACGCATATATCACTGCGCATGGGGCGACATGCACTTGACCGTTTATTATTCAATAATAAGCTTGCGCTAGTCTACTAACGCGACCTCTGCGATCTACGATGGAGCGCGCTTACTTGGGAGGAGATTTAGGTTTGAGTTAGGTAAGTTTGGCCTAGATTTGGGTGTGTAATAAAATTGATAAATGTATTTGTCTGTTATTCTTAATTCTATTATGCTTTGGTTTGCGGGTAGAGTTTTATTTTTGTGAACTTACTATAAGTTACCTTACTGGGTAATTAAGCAAGTTGTATGTAATTATATGTATATATGTTACCGGCCAAACCCGATTTCAGGACAAACTAGTTTGGCCTAGGCTAAACTAGTTCATCCTATCGGGCTTAGGACAAACTAGTATAGCCTAGGCAAAACTAGTTTGTCCTAAGCCCGATAGGATGAATTAGTTTATGACATGACAAATTAGTTTGGACTAGCCTAAACTAGTTCATCCTATCGGGCTTAGGACAAACTAGTTTTGCCTAGGCTATACTAGTTTGTCCTAAGCCCGATAGGATTAACTAGTTTAGCCTAGGCCAATCTAGTTTGTCCTGAAATCGGGCTTGGCCGGTAACATATATATACATATTAAAAGTTTTTTCAAAAGTGTATTATTGTTGCAGGTGCTCGGGTCACATACACCATCCATTTGAAAACGATGAATTTTAAATTGTAATATCGCATTCCTTTAAATACTGTTTTAAAACGATTTAGTGTTTATGCAGAGTACAGTGCTACATTAAAAGGCCTATTCCACTCTCTGGACTCTGGACGTCAAATGAAAATCAAGTCATTATACGAAAAGTTGGAACAATCTCGACCATTTTATTGAACATAGTTACTACTTGTTTTACATTTTACGAATTTTTAGCTTTTTTATACCGCATTTATTGCGAAACATTGTAATATAATTTACAAAATAATATTGCATGTCCGTTAGGATATTCTGTTGAATCTAAGATTACTTAAGACCTTTGTACCTACACAGTTTGCAATAAACATATACCTATTCTATTCTATTCTGTATTCAATTGTATTAAGTAGGTCCCGGTTGTTTGTCAATCGTCAAGCCAGATAAGAGGCCTTTCGGTGGCTTAATAAATCTGACAGTAGGGCTGGCCACTCTGTCTATACGAACTTACTTTTTTTTATCTCGACCATCTGCCCCAATTATCGTGCTCTGTCTCCAGTAGGGTTTCGGTCCCAGGATCCAGGGAACGGGAATTCCCTCGAATCCAGGCGAATTTTTCAATCCCGTTTCCCGGATTATAAGACTGGGCATCCTGGGATAGAAAAGAAAAAAAATGTGCAGTGCGGTTCTTTGCGGGTGAAATACCTTACAAAACAAACCATTTTACGTAAATATCCTCAAATAATCCAATTTTACGTTGGTACGTAAAATAGGTAAATAATAAATAAATAAAATAGGTAAACCATTTTACTTAAATATCCTCAAATAATCCTATTTTACGTACCAACGTACGTGGTAATAATTACTATTTACGTAATAATTACTATTTTCGACTACGGTATCGCTTAATAATAGGAGAGCTATGGTGAAAGGAATTTTTAATGTAAATTATGCTATAGAAAATTAAACCTTCAATAAATTTTCAGTAAGTATAAAAACCATTTGGAAATGCATTTTTGTTTGCGATTAAGGTGGCAATGTTTTGTAGCATTCGTAGCTATTTACGTAGCTCTACTTGTTATTTCTCACTTTTCAGATATGTAGATGGTTTTGAAGTCGGTTTTTTTTTTAAATTACTTTTTAATCTTTTTATCTACTAAGATAATATTTAGGGAACAATTTCACATTGAGCTACTTGAGTTTCATTACTTGATTAAATTGACGCGACCTCTAAAGAATAGATTTTAAATTAATCGACCTACATACTTCTTTCTAAAATAATTATTTAGTTTAAAAATGCTGGAACAACCGACTTCAAATGTGCAATTTTGTTTTGCAAACCAAACTACTGAACCGATTTTGATGAAATTTCTATGGGTCCTTTATGAAACCCTTTCAAACAAAAAATAATTCTACTATTACCTATTTTATAAATGAAGAAGTTTTGTGGTAATAAACATAAACAATACAAACGAATTTATAAAGCTCCTTCATTCTGAAGTCATTACAATTATTTTGATTCGTACTCAACTCGACGCTTTACAATTTAAATTTTACTATAAAAACTGTGAAACTGTGAACGGTGAAAATGAAGTCATTTTCACCGTCGTGCTATTTCATAAAATCTTCTTACTCTAATAATATTAAAGAAATAATAATAATAAATATTGGTGTCACACGACACCATCTAGCCAAAGCAAAGCTATGGAACTAGATGGCTGATAGAATACATATATACTTTTTTCGTAAATATATACATATGATACATATAAACACCCAGACACAGAACAAACATCCATGCTCATCACACAAATGTTTGTCCTGGGTAGGGATCGGACCCACGACCTATAGCTCAGCAGCCAGACATACTACCAACTGAGCCACAAGGCCAATATAATGCACTTAGTTACTAAATGAAAACACTTATTTCATGTGACCAAAGATGACTATCATATCTTTAAATTGTAACTGCTCTTGAGAACGAAAGTAGGTATTAAATGAAGTAATTGTTTTGATCTTTATTGTCATAGACATTACGGTTCAATATAAAAGTTGAAAATCTTATACATATTAAATATTGTCTTAAATTTGTTGTGAATACAATAAAATTGAGTTATATTGTTTCTAGTTAGTCAAAAAAATAAAATAAAAATTTCCAGGGTTAATTTGATTCAGTTTAATATCCTAATGCGTAATCTTTAAGATCAATTAATCAATCTGATTCTTTATGTTCTCTCGAACCGATTTTGATGAAACATCGCAAGAATAGTTCCGATAAAATTTTCTTTTAAACAAAAAAAAAGATCGAAATTGTTCTTCGGCGAAAATCCCTCCGTTTGAGAGCTACAATGCCAATGCATGACATATTCATATTCATTTATTCATTGCTATATGTACAGAGCATACTTATCTTATGGCTAGGTACATAATATCCTGTTAGGGCATACATTTCATTGAAATATTGATACCTACCTACATAAATTAATCATAGAGACAGATACACACGTTAACCATATAACTCCTTTCATTTTGAGTTGGGGGCTAAAAATCGATTTTTAATCTCAAAAAAAGTTTTGCCAAGTCTGTGTGCCAAGTAATCGAATGACTTAAAAATCGCCATAACTATCCAACTCAAGTCAATAGTCTTGCTTTTTTTTTAAACTGTTTATCGGCTCTCGATTCTGAATAGTCTTGCTTGTCAGTCAGAGCTGCCAACTTCGGTTTAAAGAAGAATTTTATTTCTCAACAAGAAATTACAATTTCACTTACGTGAGAACTAAATTTACAGAAAAATATTTCTTATGCTTCAGCAGTTAGCTGGATCTACATACATTAATTAATTAGCATTTCGAGCTTATAAATGAACTTAAACAAAATAACTAACCTAAATAAAACTTCTTTTGATTTAATAAAATTGTAAATGTCTTGTAAACTTGTTTAACAAAAGTATATTACGCGCGTTATCTGTCCGTCGTCCGTACACGAAACAATAGGACACTAAACAATAGGACCGGTTGGTGAACAGTGCAGGAATGCGTCACAGTGTATTCGGTGCAGTACAGTGGGTATACAATTTTATATTCATTTAATTAATAGTGTTATGTCGTTTAATATGTGGATTTTTAGTTTATTTTTGAAAATATTAAATGAACCTGCATTTTTCACCTCTTTCGGTATCTTATTGTAGGTTTGCACTCCCGCATAACTTACACATCTTAGGGTATTTTACGCTAGATATAAGGTAAAACTGAAATATCAGGGTATTAAATGTTTAGGGTATTTCTTTCACTTTTAAGGTATTTATTTGTAATGCTTCATGATAAAATGTCTAGCGCAATAAATATCGCAATTGACTTTCGTCCAGAAAATCGTGGAAAAAAATGGGAACTGATGTCTCTTTTGCGTTGCTAGTCGATCAAAATAATGAAATAGGACAGCAGCGCCTTCAATTGCATAATAGGTCTCTTTCTAAATGGACTCTACAAACATGACATTCTAGTACACAGAAAGTTATTTTGATTTTTATTTCTTTCTGTTTTCAATTATATGTGTACACGAAATATATCACTTGAGCGGTAAATATAATATATCTTGCTATGTAAAATTGTACATAAGAAATTTGTTCATTTCTATGTTTCTTCATTTAAGAGTATCTTTAATTATGTAGAGATATAAGAATATGTAGACTAGTATGAGACTTATTACTGTAATTATATCTTTAGTATTTTTTTATATTGACAAGATAAATAAGCCGTTTACCCTAATAGTGAGCATTAATTTCATGGAATGCGAAAGGTTTTTATTCATTGTACAAAATTATTATTTTAGGGTATTTTTTTCAATGACAGCACAAATCTAGGGTAAAAGTTGACCGAACACAGGGTAAAGTAAAAAATAGACCTGGCAGCACAGTTGGCTCAAAGAACTCGGAATCCAGAGCCGGTAAATAGTTTATAAAAAAAAGTCAGTCTCAGAATCACAGGGCTACCATTTCTACAGCAATTGCCGTGTTATACGGCAATTAAGGCCGCATGCCATGAAAAACACGGTACACGGCAGAACATTGATTGCCGTATCATAAAACATGGCAATCAGAGCGAAAGAAAAACTACACCAATAAAGTTGCAGGTAACAGCTACTCTACAGTTAAATCGAATACATTCCATAGACACGTCATCGAATACACTTGAAGCTTCATCATCATACATCTCTCTAGAATACCAAGGACCAATATTACCAGATCTCTTGTAGGGACACCCCCGAGAGGTTAAAAATATATCTTAGACATTTGTAGCTCGTTCTTTACGAACAAAGACATGCATTCGTGCTTCAGACGTTGTTTACGAAACTTAAGGAATTGAAATAGTGAAAATAGTGACTGAACAGCCTACTATATTTAAAAAAGAACTGTTTTCTATCCCTCAATATTATCTGATTTCATTCTTTTTAACCGACTTCCAAAAAGAAGGAGGTAATCAATTTGGTCTGTATGTTTTTTTATGTTTGTTCACCGATTACTCAGCTAATTGTGTATTGAATTTGATGATTCTTTTTGTATTTAGTAGATCATACTTCAGAAGTGGTCTCATATACATTTACAGTTTTTATAACAAAATAACTGGTAAAATATCATCCAATTGCCTGTAGAAAAGTTAAGAGCAAGTCACGTATGAACGCGTTGTATTACGTATTTTGAAGTTGATTTTTTAGTTTTTTAAAGTATAATTGTTTATATAGCCATGGTGGATACATGTCTATTGGCCGAAAAAAATATCTTAGAAATCGGTTAGTGTTTAGGGGTAGAAAACAGTTTTATCTCATTTATATGTGTGGAAAATCACGCAACAGCTCTTCTTTTAAGTATCTACGTATAAAAAACTGCTTTTTATATGAAACACGGCAATTTTTTGAATTTTGAGCTAAAACACGGCAATTCAACATTTAAAACACGGTAGTCAATTATTTTTTTATGGCAGCCCTAACTCTTGAGTCTTGACAGTTGACTCTCGCTCGTATTCAATTCGTTTGTTCGTTCGGCTAACTTCGGTTTGATTAATTGATAGTTGAGGCTGTTGAGGTTGAGTACTTGAGTTACAAAGATTTCGTTTCACCGGTGCGGTGATACTATTATTGCATTTCCTGTTTTTTATTAATAATAAGTACGTAAAATAAATGGCCCCCGAAGTGCCCAAAGTGAAGTTTCATAATGGCTATGAATGCCCTATCCTTGGAATCGGCACTTGGAAGGTATGAAATTAAAGTTTTATGACAATTATGTTTTAAGTCATAACATTGGAATAGTCTGTCTTCAGCTCAATAGTTTGCCCATGACAATAGTTTTATTGGTTTTTGTAGTTTGGAAGAACATACCAGTTTCGGTTTTACCCGACTGCGTAAGAAGGAGGGTTATGATTATTAACCGACTTAGAAAAAAGAGGTTATCTATTCGACTTGTATGTGGCCCCCTAATGACCTAATGATCGATGTATGTATGTAGTACTATCAGAACTGTACAATTTTTGTTTTTGTTACTCTGTATCAGCTTCTAAACATGTGTGTTAAATTTCATAAGTACCTATATTATGTATATTTGTCCATGTATTATGCAGAAACTAGTAGGCATTTTACAAAAAATCTTCATTAAAATATATTTTTTACACAATTTTTTTTAATTGAATAAAGTATCTCTCAACTTAGGAGTTACTGTAAGTTTTATCAAAATCGGTTCAATAGTTTTCAAATTATGGACTTTTTTTAATTTTACAATATGTGCGTTTCAACAACGCTCTACAAACTACTGGGTGGTTTGCACAAATTTGGTAGGTTTATCACTCATACTATGTAAAAGGATCTGGCATACTTTATAACCCAATGAAGTGTGTTTGAAAATTGAACAAACTTGTCCATTTAAGTTTGTTGCACAAAATTTTTAGCTTCAAGCAAAACAAGTAAATACCATTAGAAATTAATAAATAAAAGTAATTTAATGAAATTAAACCAACTTCAAAACAATCTAATGAACTGAAAAGGGAGAAATAACAAGAAAAATTCAATCAAAACTGGGTGTCTACATAAGTAGCTATGCACATCAACTACTTTTTGAGGTTGGTGTCTGTATAGGACTTAGTTGGTGATAGCTTCGGGCCTGACGCCTGACACTAGGCCTTTGTGCAACTATTAATATCAAAAATATTTTATTATTTTAATGAGATTTTTTCTCAAATTTTTCATTATAGGAATTAATTTGGAACTAGGTATATTTTTTTAACACAAAACTGAAAGGTTTTAAGTTAAAATTAAATTAGTTATCTTCAAAATTATTTACTTATAAAGAAATTTATTCTTCAAGCCTTAATATTATATTATAAAATTTTAAGTTTAAATTTAATATTAATAATTTAATCTTAAATCAATTACTCATCAATTAATTTTTTTTCATTTTAATACTACCTGTCAATTAAAAGCCTTGATGTCGGATAAAATTATTCAAAACTCATTCTTAAAGTGTGCCCACCTACCAAACAACCTAGGGTTTACCAACTAGGTAACATTAGCCTGGGTTCCCGGGCACTGTGGTATTAGTGGTAGCGAAACTGCTGACAAACTAGCAAGAGCTGGTGCAGAAAGTCTACCGATATGACATGAACCCTTCTGTGGCATACCCATCAGTGGCACATATAGTGCTTTAAAGGCCTGGAGACACAAACAGCAGTGAAGCTCTGGAAAAGTAACTCTGGCCAGAGACACTCTAAACTGCGTATGGCAGGCTTCACTAGGAAATTTTCCAGGGAAGCTCTATGGCTAAGCAGGGCTCGCTTAAGAGTCCTGATTAGAACCCTCAGTTGACACTGCAAGCTCAATAAATGCCTTAACACTATGGGTCTATGAGAGCATACCACTTGCAGGTTCTGTCGTACAAACATACATGTCCTGTGCGAATGTGAGCCTCTAAACCCAAGCAGAAGCCGACACCTTGGAGACCACTTTATCTCACCCGATGAGATAAAGTGGCCAAGTCTTCAAGACCATCACTGACTATATGATCAGTATTGGACTTTGAGAGGTGGTTTAATGAAGCAGGGCATGTCTTAATAGATCTGTAAAGCTCGCAGTGACTAGCCGAGGCTGTCGGAGCCCATTTGGCCCCTATGTTTTGATTTAAAAAAACCTGTTAATTCAGTATATTGTTTGGGAAATCTTCTCTCAAAGACTTGAGTTCATGAATTCATTTCTTTAGTTGTACTTTTTGGTATTTTATTTTATACTTGGACTAGTCTACTACTACTTGGATTTTTTACCCGACTGCGTAAGGAGGAGGGTTATGTTTTTCGAGTGTATGTGTGTATGTTTCTGATCGCCTACAGCCTAAATGGCTTGACCGATTTTGATGTGCGAGGTGTCGTTAGATTCGTCTTCACTCCCTGAGTGCTATAGCCTATATTTTTTGTAATAATAATAATACATCTCTCGCAAATAAAAAAAATGCGTTTTTTCATAACTACACGTATTTATACGTAATTTGTTGGAGGTTATGAATAAACGCATTTTTTTATAGACTACAAAATCTTAACTAACTCAACTTACGCTAGACTACAAAAACTGCTTTTTTGCTGTCGGGTTTTTTTTTTTTTTTTTAATATACATACGTTCCTTTTGACAACCAAACGGCTTAAAACGGATCTTTATAAAATTTGGTACAGAGATAACTAAGAATTATCTTATTACTTGACGTATCACCGTTTTTCATTATAACCCGGGTAAAACCGCGGGTCGCAGCCAGTCAATTTAATAAATCGCGTTATAGATACAAAGAGAGGAAAATACATTGCAATCTATATCTCTGTCAGATATTAGTTTGTGGTTAAGCCGCACTATATTCTGTTAGTACTTTACCATGTGTATAAATCATGACTTTATCTCAACAAGCCCAATAAAATATATTATCTGACAAATTAATACTGCTTATCATATAGAGTAAACATGAAATGTTTGTTATATGTTAAATGTATGTTATCGAAATATACTCAAGTTATGTAATAAAATGTTAGTCTGTTGAGGAGTATTCGGGGTTAAGAATAAAATTATTTTAAACAGCCAATAGTTATTTGTTAAGCAAGGCTGCAAAGTTGGTTTTTGGGGCGAGTACTTGTATTGAAACCTGAGCGTAGCGAGGGTTTCAAAAGTACGAGATGCGAAATAACTTTGCTGCCGAGTGAAACATTTGAAATTAGCAAGGTAGTGAGGTGAAAAATTTCACCTTCGCTCACTACAGCGAGGAAAACGCTAGTCCAGTGCTGCCACCTGTGGCTGGTCAGTGCGATTATTCAAAGAAATGAGGTTGGCGCACTGACATTAAATAAGTATTTAATGCATTTTCAGTGGACTTGCGGTATAGAAAAGTATGGAATAGAAAGGTTCTAATTTTAAAAACTCTTTCCACGCTAGCGGACAAAATGCACTTTTCCGCTCAGATTTCTAATGACAAACAGAATCTTTCCGAGCTTGTGAGGTGAAAAATAATCATGATGGTATTCCACCGTCAAACCGACCCAAAAAGCCGACCGATACCTCAATTGAGAACCTCCTCTTTTTTGAAGTCGGTTGAAAAGTAGCGATATCGGCACGGCCGAGAATCTGTCAGTAGATGTGTAAGACAACTATCGTTATTTTTGCTGGAAACGCCTGTCCAACGGGGTTACTCTGGTTTGTTGCCCGTGCTACTAGCAATCTTACTACTAGTAGTAACACCGGTAATAGAGTTGCCTTTCTTACTACTGCAGTTGAAAGTTGTTAGAACGTGTTACTACCGTAAAACTAAAATAACAAAAACAAATTCTCACCTCGTATAGCGATGCAAAGTTCGCTCGGCGCCCGTTTTCTTGCTTTTTCTCTAATTAAGAGTGAGACAAAAGTTCAAATGAGCCTACTTTAAATTCTTATATTTTTAATAATCGCTTCAACTTTTGTGTCACTCTATTGCAGTACAAGCAAGATAAAAACAAGCGCTGAGCGAACTTCGCATCGCTATAAAAGTTGAGAGTACGGCTGCAGAACTAATTAAAAAATCAGTACCCTTTTCTAACAAAAAAACATGATTGAAATCGCACATCACGAATGTGTAGTACAAGTAATCGTTTAAGAAACTAAAAAACCTACTTCCAAATACGCAATTCGTTTACTTGGATGACATATTACTGTTATTTTGTTATAAAAACCAAAATAGTGAACCGATTTTGATGAAATTTCTATGGGACCACCTGACAAATGTACTCATGATACCAATTTCAAGTAATATTTAATATCTTCAACACTTAACATTGGATATGTAAAAAGACGTTACGATGAATTGAGAACCTTCTAATTATTTTGAAGTTGGTTGATGAGCATAAAGTAACTTGTATGGAACCAATTTCAAGTAGTGGTTATATCTTTCCGACACTCTTCGTTGATAACCAAGCCGCATTATGCTTGTACGTATCACTCTGATAAGGGTTGACATCCACACCTCTGATATCAGTGATAATACTATCACGCTCTTATGGAATATTTAGGATAATAGCCTGTTTATACGAATAAATACCATCTAACTAATATTATCAATACTTTTAGGGTTCCGTACCTCAAAAGGAAAAAACGGAACTCTAACAGGATCACTCTATTGTCCGTCCGGGTGTGTATCTCGAGAACGCGTAAAGGTATCGTATTGAAATTAAAACATCCATAGTCTCTTGCTGCAGAAAGAAAAATCTAATTTCTCAGTTTTCGTAAAAAAAATTTACAGCCGAATATGTCCTAAGTCTATGTACATATATGTCAGGTTTTTAAATATTTTTACGATATATATTTTTCGATTTATGAAGGAAAATATAAAAAAATATATAATTTCCCCCTTTTATCTACTAGTTTGTACGGTACCCTCGGTGGGCGAGTCTGACTCGCTCTTGTCCGTTTTTTTTTTAAACTAATTATATTTTATTTTGTCCACAGTCAAAACCTGGTGAAGTGACTCAGGCCGTCAAAGACGCTATCGACATTGGGTATCGACACATCGACTGTGCTTACGTGTACGGAAATGAAAAGGAAGTAGGAGAGGCCATCACTGCGAAGATCGCCGAGGGAGTCGTGAAGAGGTGACAAGCTATTCAAAATTCAAAATCATTTATTTGCAGAGACACGGGTAAAAATGCAGATGTAAAAATATGTACTTAGTGACCACCATGCTCTAGCACTATGGCATGCAAAATATATAGATAATAAAGGAACATTACAATATTTTAATTACAAATTTCATTTCGCAATGTAATAATTATTTAACAATTTGTCATTTAGGAATTCCTGAATAGAATAATATGTCATATCAATTAATAATTTCTTAAACCTAAATTTAAATACTTATATCTAGATTATCAATATTTTTTTATCCGACTGAAGAAAGCGGGTAATGTTTTTCGAGCGTATGTGTGTATAGAGGAGGACCTCTACCTGGATTTGCTGGCACAATTAAAAATCCAATTACTATCCAATATTTTTTTCAAAACCTACAACATTTTTGCGCTCACTTCGCATTATTATTAACTGCTTTTTAATTGCGTTTGTATGTCAACGGATCTCTTTGTTTCTGATACGATCTCGCAGAAAGACCCCGAGCATAGCTCTCTCCATAGCTCGTTGCGTGACTGAGCTTCCTTATAAGGTCCATAGTAAGTGACCACGTTTCAGTGCCATATGTCATCACTGGTAGCACACACTGGTCATAAACTTGCGACTTTTAAACAATTACTTGTATAATATAATAATAATAAAAACTTTATTTGTTCTTACAATAAACTGAGTATAAATGTAAACATGAAATACTCAAATATTGTTTTGTCCCACTCACCACACCCAATAAGCTCATTCAGCCAAACAGTGCTTTATTCCGTTTTTTTGCGCATGACAGTTTCGGCTAAATGGACCCACCAGACGTTTATGAGGAAGACGGTAAACTTGTACACTGTACCGGATCTAAAATTGGGGTATTTAATAGTGATAGGTACCGAAAAATATCTCTGTTCACTGCACTAGGTCTCGTAGGAGCCTGTATAGCAGAGATTAGTTACACATCTGGCCTTCTGACCACTTTTATATTTACTATTTGGTGCAATAATTGAAAAGGAAAGATATATATTATATATATATAAATAAATAAATAAATAAACCACTTACACTAGCAGCACTCAAATGATTTTAATATGCGTTTAAAAATACGCAAAAACTCTATTAGTTATGATGGTCTCCATTCCAGAGAGGATCTGTTCATCACATCCAAGCTGTGGAACACATTCCACCGGCCCGACTTGGTGCGCTCCGCCCTCCAAGAGACGCTGAAGAACCTTAACATTGACTATGTCGACCTCTACCTCATCCACTGGCCGCAAGCCTACAAGGTACGTGTTTCAACATAGTTATAGTTTAGTTTATAGTTAAAAAAAAACGATTTTCATAAAATTTAAAGCCTGCTAAGCTGTAGGTTGTGGGTTCGATCCCCACCCAGGGCAAATGGCTAATATTTGTGTGATGAGCATGAGATTTATTATTATCATTACATAAATATAGTTTAAAAACTGAAAAAACAACTTCAAAATATGCGATTCGTTTACTTGGATGATATTTTTTCAGTTATTTTGTTATAAAAACCAAAGTCCTGAACCGATTGTGATAAAATTTATATTGGATCACTTCTGTAGTATGACCTACCAAACAAAAAAAATATCATCGAAAACAATTCATAATTTGCGGAGTACATATATAAACTTGAAAAACATAACCCTCCTTCTTACGCAGTCTGGTAAAAATACAACAGAATTACAACAAAATATAACTTTTTGTATTTGTAAATACAAAAAGTGATATTTAGTTAAAACCTTAGTCTATTGCCTGATACAAGTGTTATAAAAGCATTGAAGTGTATATGAATTCTAGAGGACCCTGCACTAGACACAAACTAGTGCAGGGTCCTCTAGAATTCATTCAACAAATCCATGCTCATCACACAAATGTGTGTTCCGTGTTTTGGTGTTTCTACTCGTATGTATCATAAGAATGTATTTACAAAAAAGTATATATGTATTCTATCAGCCATCTAGTTCCATAGTACAAGCTTTGCTTAGTTTGGGCTAGATGGTGTTGTGTGAAATGTCTACCAATATTTATTTATTTATAAAACAGTATTAAGTAGGTCAATCGATTTTTATAACAGCGCCTATAGTTAAATAATTGATGGATGCCGGCCCACAGCCACAGTAGATGTATTACCTACCTACCATAGTAACTGGTCGATCGATAGTCTTGTTATGGATATTTACGATCCAAGTGTGGTTTTGAATGCTTTATTTTTACCCTATTTCAGTATTCAATTTGTTTTGATGTACTACTGATAAACATTTATAAAGTAGGGCTAATTTAATAGGTCACATTTGACACTTTTCAGTACCCATATTCACAATCAATCGATATCAGATTCTCCTCGAAAATTATACTTCTGTCTTTGTCAGTCCTCATATAAATGGCAGAGATCGAATTTACATCCGATAAGTGTATAGCCCTCAGTAAATGACGTTGGAATTGACGTTTCCTGAGGGCTATTCCAACCTGTAAATTCGATCTCTGTCATTTATTTACATGAGAACTGACAAAGACAAAAGTATAATTTTCGAGGAGAATCTGATATCGATTGATTGTGAATATGGGTGCTGAAAAATATTGTTAGTGTCAAATGTGATCTATGAAATTGGCCCTACTGTAGTTGATATTTATGATTATTATTCTATAATAATAATATTTTCTGTAGTAGCAGCATGGAAGATTCGGTATACTAGTGAAATTCGTACATGAGCGGTTTTTTTTAAATTATAATGTCGAGTGATAGTTATTTTAAAACCTTTTATTAATATGAATATAGATTTAGTTTTTATTTTCGTTGTTTTTCTAATCGTTTTCTTTCGAAAAATCAATGAATATTTAGATGAAATCCCGATTTCCGGGAAAACAAAAAATAATTCCCGATTACCGGGAACGAAAAATACCCGGGATTCCCGAAACCCTAAATACACCCCTCCTATTTACGCAGGTGGGTGAAAATCATTATTTACTCTTATAAATAACTGATATTTACAGGAGGACGGTCCCCTATTCCCCACCGACGAGGCCGGCAAAATCGTGTTCTCGGATGTGGACTACGTGGACACATGGAAGGCCCTCGAGCCGCTGGTGACGGAAGGCCTGACGAAGAACATCGGCCTCTCGAACTTCAACTCGAAGCAGGTTGACAGGGTGCTGGCAGTCGCCACCATCAAGCCTGTCGTCAACCAGGTAACAGTTTTTTATTTTTATTTGACAAATTTAATCTCCACAGACTCCGAGGTCCGTGCCTTTTATAAACTAATTTACACATTTTTAACTATTTACATTTTTAATTTTTTTTGATTTGGGGTTACACAACATTCTATACATTGTTACTACTAATGTTTTCTAAGATTTTCACGATTGTAAGTCATTGAAATTAAAACAATTTTTAACGGTTTTATCGCAGGTCAGAAACGTCAGAGGCCGTACCACAAGCGTTCAAGCCGTCATTTCAATATTACTTTGACTTTTGTCTCGTTTTTTTTAATTTTTATTCTATTCACTCTGACCTTGAAAAGACCAATGTTGTAATTCTCAGGGAACAAAGAAGCCGGCAATTTGTTCCACTCTTTCGCTGTACCGATAAGAAACGTAGAATTAAACCGTTTAGTACGAATATTGGGTAAATCCACAATATATGGGTGGTAGTGTGCTGATTTTCTACTTGTTCTGTGGTAGAAAGGAGAAGGTAAAATAAGGTCATGCAGCTCAGAAGCACATTCTACAGTTGTGAGAGCAAGATATCATCATCATCATCTCAGCCATAAGAAGTCCACTGCTGGACATAGGCCTCCCCCATGGATTTCCAAAAAGACCGATTGGAAGCGGCTTGCATCCAGCGTCTTCCCGCCACTTGTATGATGTCATCTGTCCATCTCGTGGCTGGAAAGTTTATGTATCCATTACTGATCTTTATTACTATTACCTAATTATTATTTTTGCCTGGAAGACATCGCTTTTCATTGATAAGGTCGCCTGTTGTTACACTAGCACGTAAATATTTTCTTATAGATTAGTGTTATAGCTAAGTTGTAAACAATAAAGAGTTCTATCTATCTACTAACTGCAATATCTTTAACCTCGCAGGTGGAATGTCACCCGTACCTGAACCAGAAGCGTCTGAAGGCGCATTGCGAAGCCCGCGGCATCAGGATCACCGCGTATTCGCCGCTCGGCTCCCCGGACCGTCCCTGGGCTAAGCCCGACGACCCTCAACTCATGGAGGACCCCAAACTGAAGGCTATTGCGAGCAGGCTTGGGAAGACAACTGCGCAAGTACTCATCAGGTCAGTACTTAATAAATATTTCTATTTATATATGACCTGTAACGGGTAAAAATTTGTACACTAAATATTTTTGCAAAACTTTGATTGAACTATCGATACAGAAGCCAAAACAGCAATTTTCAAGATTTTTGACTGTCTGTCTGTACTGTGTCCGATGGACGCCGACACTACCGGACGGATTTGGACGAAATTTGGCGCGATTACTACTTATACCATATAGAAGGATCTGGCATACTTTTTATCCCGAACACTTTGACAGTTCCGGTGGGATAGTGTATCCCACAGGAACTGACAAAGTTTTCGGGACAAACAATAACAACATAGTCGATCACCACGCGGGTGAAACCGCTGGGCGCAGCTAGTACAATAATTAATATTGGTGGACATACCACACACCAGCTGAGCTCCTTGCCTCTGGCACAGTTGTTGCGTTGCATAACTTTGACATATTTCCAGGATAGCCTGTGAAAAATTAAAAATTATAAAAGCGAAAGCAACTCTGTCTTTTTACCCGACTACGTAAGAAGGAGGGTTATGTTTTTCGAGTGTATGTATGTATATTTCTTTGACACGCCCTAGAGCCTAAACGGCTTGACCGATTTTGATGTGAGTGGTGTCAATAGATTCGTCTTAGTTGTGAGAGTGACACTGGGTACATCAAAATTAAAAAAAAATCATAAGTTAGGCTGCAAAAACCTCTTTTCTGCAGTCGGGTATTTTGTTTTTCTTTTAACATTGATACTTGTTACCAACTTCAAAATGAAGGAGGTTAAAATTGCGGTTGTATTTTGTTTGTTACCGCATAACTCCTTCATTTATGAACTGATTTGAAAAATATTTTTTGTTTGAAATGGTATACTTACCTTCATATTGATCCCATAGAGATTTCATCAAAATTTAGTTCAGTAGATTAGTTTTTAAAACATTATTGCGCATTATAAAGTCATTTTTAAAATTTTCAAACTATAATAGGCTTACATTTGGCATCGTTACCGCCCTTAAACCCCCAACCCAAAAATAGGGGTTATAAGTTTAACGTGTGTATCTGTATATCTATCTGTGTGTCTGTCTGTGGCATCGTAGCTCTCAAATAGATGGACTGATATTGTTTTTTTTTTGTTTGAAAGAGGATCTCATTAAGAATGTTATTAGCTATGTTTCAACAAAATCGGTTCAGCCGTTTCTTTTTGTCAGATGTTTTTAAGTTTTAAAAACTCATACTTGTTATCAGTGCGTGAGTGAAACAGCGGGCCATTACTAGTTTGATAAATCTGACCTCGCTTCCCTGCAGATACCAGATCGACCGTGGATTTATTGTGATACCCAAGTCGGTGACGCGCTCCCGCATCGAGGCCAACTTCGACGTGCTGGACTTCAAGCTGTCCCAGGAAGACATGGACCTCATCGACTCTTTCGACTGCAACGGACGTCTCGTACCCATGACGGCGTAAGTATAACTAATAACTAGGACCACTCGTGAACAAGGAGCGAACCAGCCCATTAATAATAATAAATAAATATTTGTGGACATTTCACACAACACCATCTAGCCCAAACTAAGCAAAGCTTGTACTGTGGAACTAGATGGCTGATAGAATACATATATATATTTGTAAATATATACATATGATACATAGAAACACCCAGACACAGAACAAACACCCATGCTCATCACACAAATGTTTGCCCTGGGTGGGGATCGAACCCACGACCTTTCAGTTCAGCAGGTAGACGTAAACACACTACCAACTGAGCCACAAGGCCAGTCATTGATACAGCCCCCGTATAGTTTCAAATATTATTATCATCCACAGCCTTCTCTATCCCACTGCTGGATATCCATATATATGCCTCTCTCTTACCTTATTATCTTCCTCGGTCATGTGTCTATCGAATCCAGTACACCAATTCACAATCCGATTCGGAAACTATATCTCCATCTCTGTTATTCTGTACGGAAATGACAGAGATGGAGATAAAGTTTGACAGATAATTGAATGGCGCCGTACTGCCAAACGATACGAGGGAGAGCACGGGGAGCGGATGAGGAACTTGAGGTTGGCGGGAGGCGGAGTTTCCGTTCTGTATGTAGTTACTATAAATGTCTTCTATGGTACCTACTAGTTAAGAAACCGCACTTAAAAAATTCTTCAGAACGGGTCAGTCAGTCAGTCAGTTTTGTCCGCTATTTGAGCCATGTAATCGAAAACCGTTCAGTCTCTAGCCGTTTTATAAAATGCTCCCCTTGAATAACAAATGAACATGTCTTCGCCTGGCGCCTTTACATAGGGTTTTTAAAGGCAAAATGGCGCCTTTACATGCGATGGGTTTTTAAAGGCAAAATTAATTAGTTATTTTGTTGTTCCAGGTCCCTGGGACACAAGGATCATCCTTTTGAAAACGACGAATTTTAAACGTACCTATGACGTAAAAAAAACTTGTAAATTGTTATTATACGTATTTTAATACGTATCCACGAATAAATGCACCGTTATTAAATGTTGTTTTATTATAGTTGTTCTAAATTTCACCATACCTGATTCTGCTCATAGCCACCCCTGTTTTATATTAAAATAAATTTGTTAGAGAAGTGTTGTTGCGCGATCTCCCATACAAATAAGAGAAAACTGTTCCCTAAACATTAACCGATTTCGAGATTTTTTTATCTGTTTTTAATTCTAAATATATATGCCTCTACGGTTTGCTTTTATTCACATTACGTTATAGAAATAAGGCCCCTAGCACATGTCGTATTTTAAACGCGCAGACGACGCGCTGGTAACGCACGTATACGCGCTTCAAACGAGATGTGAACGCAATCTTGTAACCTAAGCACACGGGGTGATCGTGATACGTGCGTCTACTGCGCGTATACGCGCAGATACAGCGATACAGACGCGCTATAACTGCGGCGCGGGCGGTGCCGTGGGTGGCGTGAGCGCGCGCCCCTCTACCCCTCCTCCGGCCTTAATACGCGCATCAAACGACTCTCAAACGCGCGATTGTATCGCGTTTTACGCGCGTTCGAATCTATGAAAACGCAAAAATCGACATCTACGGCGCTGAAAACGCGCGTCGTCTGCGCGTTTAAAATACGCCATGTGCTAGGGGCCTAAAGTAAAAATTTTTGAAAAAATCAAATCGTAGATTATTCTATAATCTACGATTTAATTTTTTCAATCAATGGCAATGGCGAAAACTCTGGCTTCGCCATTGACGATTCCAACCATAAAAAGAAAAAGAATATGAATGAAATGAATATTATTACGAGGTAGAAAGTAGTAAAAGTAGTAACAGTTTTCTTCTGTTGTATGAAAAACACAATTCGCTGGCAAAAAATCGTGCGACAACGTTTACTTACGGCCTTACCGAAAACTTAAAAACGAAGACGGCCTTACGGCCGTACTGAAAAAATTTACGGCCTTACCGAAAAACGTTACTTAACTTTAACCATCGTCTTAAATTCTCTGTCTTCTTTCAGTAAGAGTCATTGCGTGTCAGCGAGAACTTGACCGCGCCCAGACATGTTATTTTGCCCGTACTCTACCTCCGTTTCGTATCAACGCGGTATCGTCGCGATCTGACGCCGTTCGGTACGGTACGGCGTCTCGATACGTATACAGGTACGCTCTGATCCATCGCTTGTCAGTTTTTTCGCCCCGTTCAAAAGCGATACAAAAGTCGCATAAACTTCCGCGGTCGACATGGTTGGTCGGCACTTGGCACAGAAAAGCAACACGGAATAATTGCGGCAACATGACGGAGGTACGGGTTATTTTCAGTGCGTCCATATATGTTCGAGATACGGAACGGAAGTACGGTACTTGCAAAAGAACATGTCTCAACGCAGCTTTATAAGCACCCTATAAAAATATCACTTTCAGAAAGATAGAGCTAATTCGTATAAATAGCTCTATCCTTCTTTTTATCAGCGTTCTTTTTAACCGAATTCCAAAAAGGAGATTATCAATTCGGTCTACATGTTCTTTTTATGTTTGTTTACCGATAACTCAGCCAATTGTGCATTGATTTTGATGATTCTTTTTGTATTTGGTAGGTCATACTTCAGAGGTGGTCTCATATAAATTTTATCAAAATCGATACATACTTTGGTTTTTATAACAAAATAACTAGTAAAATATCATCCAATTGCCTGTAGAAAAGTGAAAAACAAGTCGCGTACATATGAATTGTATTGCGTATTTTGAGTCGGTTTTATTCAGTTTTTAACCCCCGACGCAAAAACGACAGGATGTTATAAGTATGACGTGTCTATGTGTCTGTCTGTGGCATCGTAGCTTCCGAACGGATGAACCGATTTTTATTTTGTTTGAAAGGTGAATTACACGGGAGTGTTCTTAGCCACTCACGTTTCATCAAAATCGGTTCAACCGTTTTTTTTCGTCAGGGGTTTTTGAGTTTACTAAACTTATACTTGTTTAAACTATAATTATTACGTGACGGGAACTATCTCTAACATATTTTATGGTTGAGGAGGGCGATGACTGGAACATGCGTCATGATCGGGTGCTGCTTGCGGATCGCTGGTTTGCTCGTGGTATATACACAACCTAGTAGGTAATAAGTTACCTAAATTAAAATAATCTTCCCGTCACGATAAGTAGTTAACAATAGTTTGTAATTATGACAAAGGTCACGGACCCTGGTGTATGTGGAACTAAAAATTAAATATAAAAAATTGTTACTTTAGGAACTAGTTTATTACTTATACAATAAAATAAATTATTGTGATAGTAAAAAAAAGTTATACGTTTTGGACAGTTTCACAACTTGCAGATAGATTTTAACTATCAGTTAAAACTATGCAACGCCTAAAAACCAGCACCCATGGTGGACGGCAGGGCAGTAAATTTTAAATTCAATAAAAATGTATATCATCAAATAGATATTTATAACAAAATTGTCGGCCTTTTGAGTCCTCTTCTATTCTCAATTTTGCCCTCTATGGTGGTTTTTATGAATTTGGCAAATGCCTAATTCTTGGGTGGGTCTTAGCAGAGGATCGACAAATAAAGAAATTACTCCACAGACAAGCTAAGCTCTTAAATTTTGAATGAATGCATATCGAAGGTTAAAAGGTAATAGGGTATAAGCGACATCGTAGTCGAAAAGTAATAGGGTATAAGCGACATTTTAGTCAAAAATGAGTTATGAATGCTATCTTACTTAAAATTTTCCGCTTTTTCATTTAGCACTCATAACAAATTTTTGACTAAAATGTCGCTTATACCCTATTACCTTTTAACTGTCGATATCATGTATATAACATATTCAGTATACATATAAAATCGTAGTGACATTTAAATTTCAGTACTAAGAATGCATCCGAAGACATGCGAAATGCATACCTAAATTCTATTAGATAAATATAATGGTAAATTTAAAATTGCCCTATCCTGCCGTCTGCCGATGTGCGCAATATCATACAAATCTCCAAAGAGAATGAAGTATGCGTTGTCTAAGAGAAATCAACGCAAAAATCAGTTTCTACCCCTAAACCAATTTTTTATTATTATTATATTATAGACTCGTATTAATGTTATTATTATTGATTTTTTTAAATTACTTAACTTCAAAATTGTCAAAATAATGTAAAACAATCCTAATAATTCGTGGTACACACACAACACAAAAAATAATCGTAATCCAATCATGTTTAGAGGTAGAAATCAGTTTTCTGATATTGTACAGAAAAATGCGCGATACACTACTGACACACATAACTTCACAATTCTCCAGAAACTCATTCGAATAAAATAAAAAATAAAACAAATTAATACTAGCATAACAAGTGAAACAGTCCACTTAAACGTAAAAATAAAAAAAAAAACACCAAATAATAAATCCACTATACATTATTAATAATAATTATTAACATTTAGGAATAATTTAAAAAACATAAATTATTATGAAGAATATCGTAATCTGTTTCACAAACTTCCAGTTTTAATTAGGCCTCTATTTTATCATATTTTCACTCGACTGTCCAATGAAAGAGCATAATGATTTTGAATATATCCATGTTTATATATTTTTTAGGTTCTTTCTTTATTATCATACAAATACGCATGCATGTGGTCCAAATGCATGCGCAGCCCATATTTTTCCAAACAAAAGGAAAAAATATTTTCCTGTTTTTTTAGAGCCATGAATTACAACAATTACGACAATTATGGCTTCTAAGATAAAACAAAATGTTATAAAATCGCAAAACAATCCCAGATATTTATGGTTTGCAAATAAAAACTCTAATAATGTATAAGGTAAAGTCCGCACCACCGCTCAAATTTTCGAGATGGCGAACATGGCGAAATTTCGGAACTAAATTTGAAACGCCACCATTGTCCGCCGAAGCGCAGAATACCATAATAGTATGTATGGCCGGAATGCGATTGAAGTGCCGCATCTATCGGACTTGAGTGGTGGTGCAGACTCTAGCGGCCTTACCGAAAAACGTTACTTAATTTTTAGCATTGCTTAACATATTTTGTCAACATCTCGCTGACACGTAATGACACTTTCGGAAAGAAAACAGAGAATTTAAGACGATGGTTAAAATTAAGTAACTTTTTTCGGTAAGGCCGCATATCACTTTTGTTGTAAGTAAAAATAAGCACTTCTCAATCGATTAAAGTTGCGACAAGCTCAAAGAATACGTTTGTGTGTATATTCACTAGAGAGCCAGTTGCCATTTCAGGCTAGGTGCGGTGACCATCTCGAACAACATCAAAATTTGGCATCAGGTGAGCTAAGGTCATATGTTTAGCCTATCAATCATATACAAATGTCACAAGGAAACATTTTACAATCGAGTATTTTGGTTTAACATTAATTTTATCTGATGTTTGTAAAACAGACCATATTTAAAATGCATTGATTATTGTCTTGTAAAAAATTAACTTACAATTTAATTATTTCAAATTACATTTTATCGTACAAAAATTTGTGTACATTTTTTATTTATTATACTGGGTGACTTTTTTTAACTAAACTATAATATTATCGCGTGATCACGTAGACGAATCCTACTGTATATAATGGTGGTCCCACACTGCGTGCAAATGAATTTGAAAAATATTGTTAAATATTTTATTCGTGAAAAACAAATGAAAAATCCAATCATAAAAGATGCTTAATGCATCTTTGATACAATTTGATATATGTTATGATGTACATATAGCAAATCTAACAAAATGGTATTGATGAAAAAAAAACAAGCTATTTATGAATATTCTCGTTATTTTAAATCATATGGAACCACCAGTATTTTATAAATATTTTAATTCCGAAAATTAAAAGAAAAACAAACCACCTTATCAAAAAAGTAACGCATGACACTCTGTGAAGACGAATCTAACCACACCTCTTATATCTACAACCATAGACTTCTATAGATACCCCAAATGTATGTACCTATACTCGGATATTTTATTAGACGGAGTAAATTGACAGATTGAATGTTGCCGCTTTTTTGTGAAATGAAAATTGTGCTGCGCTAAAAAGAGCTACTAAAATGAACTGATTCATATTAGTGATCTATTTTATTACGTTGTATTCTAATTATTTCTAAAAATCGAAATGTCTGTTCATAATGTGTATTTGCTAGCTAGTAATGGCCTTTTAAAGATTTCAAACTGAAATATTTCATACTACGTCGTTACTTACGAAATAACTTTTACAACTATAAGTATGGAGAGAGAAGTACAAACGAGGGATTTGCTTCTTATCTTCACACTTGGCTCTAGCAAAAATAACATTTTAAAGTTTAATATCTCACAAACGTCTCTAAATTAAAAAAAAATACACTTATATTATTTATCAATTACCTATGAAACGACTCCCTACACTACATTATGGGGCAACTGAGAAAAAACATCTCCTTTTACGTGTAAGGAAGGTAAGTAACCCAAAAAAAAACTAAATTTCATTAGACCACATTTTCTGGGTGATTGGTTTAAATATACCTATACCAAATTTATAGCTTTCTAGTACTAACAGTCTTTAAGCAAAGCCGTGGACAGGTAGACAGGCGAACGGACCTGGCGAAACTATGAGGGCTACTTGTTTCCTGCAGAATAACTAAAAGTTTTAGTCTAAAACCCAATCTAACATCTTTCTTTTTACTATTCAGTGTAACTCACGACACATACGATGATTCTTTCTTATGTTTAGATCTATAAATAACAACCAGAAAGTGTATAAAAAAAATATGAAAAAACCAATTTTCGATCTCAGTCCGTGCTTGAGCCAGAAATATAAATCACAGAAAAGGTTGTTGCTAATAGGGGATTATATACCACGCATAGGTAGACGCATACTTCACAAGCATCTCTACTGTTGCTACTGTTTAATGAGAAGCGACTCTTTTCATTCCGTGTTGCGACCTTTTTGAACTATGTGACTCAAATATCCCATCACTATGATCCAGCCCTCAAGGCTGGTATCATTATTTGGGCAAGTGGCATTTCGGTCTGTCAGTTTACTCCGTTTAATTAAAAATTCAAGTATAGTGTGTCAACAGGAAGATAAGAAACACACTTGACGCCCTACAATTTATTTAATTTCAGGTAATATATAGTTTCGATTCGACATTTTGTCAACTAGTTACGCTAGTAACTAGTTGACAAAATATAGTTGCACTATATAAATATAGTGCAAGCGCGCGGATGCATTGAGTTGAATCGATTTCGTGCGGATGGAATATTCAATTAACTAAATCACTTGTGAGACGTCACAGTCAATACGAAAAATGTAGCACGCGAGGTTTTAATACAAATTAAGTCGCATTCTTCGCCTACTATGTCTGTGTCTAAAACAATCAAGTCGTTTAGGTTCCAGGCAGCCAAATAGTTGTTTCGGGCAAATGAAACTTATAGCTAGCAAACTTACAGAATCAGAAAGTCATATCGGATAAGCATCAGAATAGAAACGGATTCGCGCAAATAAAATTCGAACAAAATATTTCTATTCACAATATGTACGCTCTGATATTAAAGTAAAAGGGGCGTAACGATTTTCCCGTATACATTTATATTATGTCTTCCTGTCTGATCTATAAGGTGTGAGTGGATTTATTATACCATCTCTACCATTATAACACAGCCTGTCATTAAATACCTTATCGTTCTTAAGCGTCATATGCTATATTTTCCATAAAGGTATTTTCTTTTTTTTCTAATATCACTTGTTTCCTTTACATTAAAAAGAAGTCACCCGGCACTTGTAGGCGAAGTATGAAAATTTACAATTTATTCATAAATTCGGACAAGTAAGAAAAAATGCACTTTACATACAAATATGTTAACGCATTCTTTTGGAATTTTTATATACTAATAACAAGAATGTCAAACAGTCGTTGAAATTTCAAAAGTTACATTTTAAAATGTTTATTAAATTGTATCAACTATTATTTATAAATATTATAACAGTTATTAACAACTATTAAAAGTGACTACAAGAATATTATTATACAATTTCACTTTTTCATGATCAATAAATTAATATGTTCTATAAACATTTGATAAATTAAAAAGTTACATATTTTTATTTGAACAAACGGGCTACTCACGTCTATTTTTGAGCAGAATTCTCCGATTATAGTCTGTACCAGACGTCACTCGCGAAGGACGTCTCGTCTGTAACAGACGATGCGTCCTTCGGGACTGACGTCTGCGCTGCTCCTTTTGAAAAAGACCGCCGTATGCGGTTGAAACTATAATCGGAGAATTCGGCTCAAAAATAGACGTGAGTAACCCGTTTGTTCAAATAAAAATGTGTAACAACCACGTTAGTTTTCATAATAATAATATATAACATAAGTTAGTTACATGCCCAGTAAAGTAAACAGCAACGACTTCAAAAATTACGAACTACGAGTAACAAAGAATGCAATTTAAAATATTAGCACCATCGAGCTTATAACAACCACAAGAGCAGTAGCGATATTCGGTTAGTTCATATAAATTCCGCCAAGTCTTGTCGAAAATTATGCGCTCTTATTGTTTAATCTACACCGCGCGACAAAGATGGCACTAGAAATTCAATAAGTGTATACGAGACGCATACACAAGATTATTGTGCAAAATGACACGCCACGTGCGAACTGGGTTCTACAATTTCTTCTCTCTGGGTTTATAAGCTCGATGATTATTACAGACAATCAAATAATCGCACTCTATCGTAGACCGCAACGTCACTTGCCATGTGAGTTGACGATCAAACACAAAACTATTTTGAATTTAAAAAAAATGGAGTTAAATAAAAACCAGCAACTTCTATAGTACATTTTTTTTCTGAGATTTTATGGTCACCATCGATGTCGTGTACGGTAGTCTAGATATTCAACCACAGTCACATTTTTTTATATGTTAAAAATTAATTAATTAGTTAGTTAATCAGGATTATTACGAAATTATTAGAAATTATAAGGTCCCTTCTCTATATTTATACACATTTATTAATAGCCAGATTTTGTATTATTAGCCAATTTCATGATAAAGTGCGAATAGTAGACACCGCTTAATACGACGTTCCGAAGGTTGCAGACGACACGACAGTCGCATAAGTTCATTATCTATTTCTCATTGGAACCCGACTTAGAGATCATCAACATCACATTTTTTTATATATAAAATCAACGAGTGAGAGAAATATTTTGTACTATGAACATTCACCACATATTATTTCCCGGAAAATTTAAAGAAATTTAGAAATAAGAAAAAGCAGTTACCGGCAATTTAATATAGTACAAACAAAAATACGGCGTCATTTTTTGACATTAAACTCAGACGGAACAAATTAACAACTTTGAACTGAATGAAGTTACAGTCCTTTCGCTGTTTATTTGCCTGTGACATTTCTCATTTTTAACCAGAGACCAAACGGGTGTTGACGCGTGTATTTGTGTCTGTTTGTGGCACCGTAGCTCTCAAATGGATGGACGGATTTTGATCTAGTTCTTTTTGTTTGAAATAGGATTTCATCGAGTGTTCTTACCTATATTTCATCAAAATCCGTTTAGCCGTTTTTGTCGAAAAGTTTTCTGAACTTATACTTGTATTCTTGTAAAATCCATCTGAGCGCCACGCCTAAAAAAACTTAGATTTGGAAAATCTCAAATCTAAAATTTGGAAAATCTGAGTGAAAAATTACCATGTTACACAAAAAATATAGGCAAAATTTGCCTTCTATTGAAAACGTGGCGCTGAGGGGACAAACACGTTTTTTTTTTATGGCGCTCAAAAAGTTTAGTTCGAGAACAAGGATAGTTTTAAGTTTACAAGATGAAGTGTAAATGGTAAATACACTATAAAAGGACTGTAATCTAGCACCACAATAAGATGCTGAGCTAATCTTATACTTATTGAATCGCATGAATGCACTAAACATATTTTTCAGTTCAACTCAGTATTCGATACAATATCGAATGTATTCCTTTAAAAGTCCAATCACATTTTGAGCATTCTAAAAATACACAATATATTGCTTAAACACTCTAGACCATTACATTTTTTTCACTTTAGTTGAGATTTAAAAATACAAGTTTAAAAAAAAAAATAAGATTAAAATTTTGCACAATTGATGCAAAAATCTAATTTTTTGTAAGTAACAAATCGCAAATAAAATCCACGCATATTTTTATTCTATATTATTATTATTATTTAACGATTTATGATACAGAAACTTAGTACAAAGAAAAAAAAACTTTCTGAATTTAAGGTTATAAATGTTTGTATTTGACAATTATCTATGGCCATGTCAACGCAACGGAAAAATGGCGGCGAATCCTCATTAAAAAAAATTACAACATGAAATCAAACCAATTATTCCAATCTTATTTAAATCATATAGTTTTTTTGTAAATAATTGCGTTATTTACCAATAAATAATAAAATAAATAAGGCTCAATAATTATTAGTAAACACAACAAAATAAAATGCAACTTTTGGTATTTCATTAAATTATTGCAACTTTTTAAATCTCAACTTTTAAATTCATCACAACACTTTATTTTTCATTCTAATACGACGTATACTTTCTTGTTGTAAATGTTATTTTTCACATTAAATATTAGCATGCTATTATTTTTACATGCTAACCGTAAGTTCTCCACTTCGAGCAAGTAACCCGATCCAAGTATGTCATTCAGAATTAATTCCACCCGTTCTTGTCGAGGATAATGCACTCTCATTGGGTAATCTATGACCGCACAACAAATGCGATAGAAATCCAGTAAGTGTAAGCGATACACAAAACTTGAAATGCAAAATCATTCTTCAGTTGCGGAATCAGACTAACTAGTAATGTGGTATGTCTTGGTAATTTCTTAAAAATGTGTTTGATACTTTATACGAAACTTTGAATTATTTTAAGACAACAAATTCAATATTTTCGTGATCAATATTGTTTTTGTAAATTTAATCATTTTCTAAAGTTTTGTAGTGGGGAGCGCTGTGATGTATATTAATTGACCTTGTACTTTTGACTAATCTTCCCATTTAATTCATACCCTTTTATTTCAGATTCCATTGACCCGAAAAAATGTAGGTACTTAGACCGCTTTTAACGTCACATTCTATAAAATATAAAAACAACATCAGTCACAAATATATTTAAAATAGTTCATGTTTGAAATGAAACAAATGAATAAAACACATACCTAAAAATTTACTTTACAAACCCATTCGTCTCTCGGGATTATATGCTCGTTAATTTACAGAGTCGCACTATAACGTCTCACTGTTTAATAAAAAAAATAGCACTATAGGTTATTTTTAATTAAATATATCAGTGTGCTATTTTCAGTACACGCTAATCTACAAACCACGCACAATTCGTGTCAGTCACTTAATTTTTCACGAAAAATCGTAAAAAAAAATTAATTGGCATGCTATTTTTATAACTTAGCAAATTTCGAATCCCGCTAATGCTATCACCCACACTATGTGTTATTTTTCACAGTTTATAACTTAGCACGTTATACATACATTGTCTTTTGCTAATACCAAATGCTATCACTTTGTTTCTAAAAGTTTTCGCGATTTATTCGCCTTTTAACCGTTTACTGAATTCTTCTTGCTGCAGTTCTCTCCATTCTTTCTTCGCTTTCATTCGTTTTAGTTGACCGTCCCTGAAAAATTAATAAGATTTTAAAATAAGCCAGCAATGTCGTCTTCAATAAATAACGAATCAATAATAATGTAATAGTTAATTATAGTTAAAAAAACTGAAAAACACCGACTTCGAAATACACAATTTGTTTATTTGGATGACATTTTTGCAGTTTACTTTGTTACATTAAACTGCGGCGAGAGCCCCGCACCTCACTAGTGAAGTGAGTGCTTTCGACGTTTTGCTGACGAGAAAACACACCATAGATGCAATTCTGCGTTGCAAGTATTAATCGTATCGTACAATCGTAGATAAACGATGTAAATATTATTCCAGCGCTGTAACGCTGTTTTGTTTACTTTACCAAAAAATATGACAAGAATTTTGCTTCCGATAGCTCCACTGGTACGTAAGTACATACAATCAATGGTTTTGATACCTTTTTTGTTAGGTACGTCAGATATGGTCCCAAAATTTTTATCAAAATTTATTCAGTACTTTAGTTTTTCTAACAAAATAACAGATTTTTTAATCCAATTAAACGAATTGCGCAGTTTGAATTCGTAGTTTTTTTCAGTTTTTTAAACTATAATTATTTTAAATATATTTAAGTGAGATTACGATTCCACATAAACTCACCATTGTAAATCGACCAGGCCGCCTCTCCTCGCGATGACCGCTTTGACCCTGTTAGCGAAGTCGACGGCGGTCTCGTCGGCGGCGCGCGTCATTGGCGGCAGGTACCACACGTCGCACACTATGGCCCAGGACGTCATCATGTTCAGGAGATAGTGCAGCATGCCGTAGCGGGAACTGTTCCAGAAAGCGTCCCCAAAACGGGCGTCGTATCTGTGACAAAAAAAAATAGAATCAAGCCTTAATACTTTTTTTTTGTCGCTGTAAAAATCTTTGAAAGATACCCCGTCGGCGTTTTACATTCGCGATGCAACCGGATTGTGGGATTGTACCCACTAAACGGAAGACTTCGGGTTCTCCAGACAAACATATGTCGGAACCCTCAGCACTGCGGTGTTCTCGTATTCGGTGGAAGATCAGGATCGGGGGGGGAGGGTTCTCTGGCACAGGGAGACTCACTTGATAGCGACAGGGTATATGGTCCCGCCGACCTCGAAGGTGCCCTTCTTGAACTGCATCACGGAGGTATTGTTGATGCAGGTGCCCTCAGGGAAGATCAGGATCGGGGGGTTCTCTGGCACTGAGGTGTGCTCTTTCAATCTGTAACAAACAAGTATTTGCTGATGTTTCTGCTGGAAATGGTCCGATGTTTAATTTGTTAAAATGTTGGACTGGACGGGAAAGAAACATTAGAAAGAAACCGAAGACCTATAAAGTGACAAAAATGATCGTAGCTTTACAAATAATTGAAAAATGTTACTATACAGAAAACAAGCTTTTACACGATAAAACGTTATAAATATAAGGCAGATCGGGCCGCTCCATACTCATCACACAAATATTTGCCCTGGGTGGGGATCGAACCCACGACCTTTCAGTTCAGCAGGTAGACGCAGACACACTACCAACTGAGCCACAAGGCCAGGCCAGTAGACATGCATCTAAATAAACAGTATCGAGATATGCGGCAATACGAAGTTGATGAATTGTTATTATCAGCAATCAATATATTTTTTTCTCAGCTTGACGAGTTTATAGTATTGACGAGTGTGTTTTGAATCATCATTATGAAGCTCTAGTATAGACGATCGGCTCCCCCATCAGACTAGCTTTGTAGTTTGGATGATATGATAAATTGTCAATTAGCATTTTTCATTTAATTAAAAATGCATGGGCGGGACGACTTGGACGAATTTTGTCGCAACTGGTCTCAAATAGCAAGAAGAAAAGAAATTGAAACAAAAGAGGGAGACATTTGCCCAGAAGTGGGATCTAACAGGTTAAAAAAAACGTGTGTATAATTATCTTTTTTTTAAGTAGGGAAACTTCATATCTATATTTTTACTGACATTTAAAATAAGGTGTATACCGATAGCACCGACCCTTGGTTGTCAAAACACCCCCCTTCTCCTCTTCCCAACAAACAACTTTAATTTAAAAAAAAAAAACCTACCTGCTGACCACAGCATGCCTGTCCTTAGCCTCCGACCGTTCAAACCAGATATGGGGAGAAGCCCGAGCGAGCGCCCGCTGTAGCAGCCCTAGAAAACCATTGTGCCTTTGACCAATCTGAAATTATTATCGCACTGTTAGAATAATAAGAAAAATAAACAGCGAATTCATGTAACATTTCCTTTTTTTTTTGCAATATTTAACTACAAAAATGAATTTCCCTCTTCATGTTGATTGAATTTTGGGTATCTTGAGATCAGCTGAATCGGTGAGGCAAGCATGCTACGTCGTAGTCGTAGCATTCTTGCTTCACATCCAACAAATTTGCGAACAAACCTAATCTTATCTAAAATACCTATACATATATCCTATAAATCCCATTTAAATAAAAAACAAATCTTTTTGTATAAAATATATATATATATGGATTTCGGGTTAGATATCAAAACCACATGAAATGGTAGGATATTTTTTAAATTTATTTTAGCACTTTTATTCGACCCAAAATTCATATCAATAATCAAATACTGTCACAGTGTATAAAATCATACAGTAGTCAAAAGCAGTCATGTAGTGCCTGTGTCTGTCTATACCGTGTAGTTTTTCTTAATTTTTTCTCCAAAACTCTCATTTTGATATATATAGCCACATTCAGTGAATTCCCACGCGATCGACAAATCCTTTCTTAGTAGATACCTTTAACTATGTTATCTGTCATAATTGACAGACATCATAAATCTTTGTCCTGTGTGACTAGTGTCTCTCAAGATAAAGATATTTAGAACTACCCGTGTCTATACCCCCTAGCTGTGCAGTGGCGGCGATAAGCGCAACAGACTCCGTGTCGAACCACTGTATAATTTTTTACACTGTGACACATAACTTATTACCAATATCACATTGTAAGCAATACTTTAATACAAACGCCCGAAGCATCATCATGCCATCCCGACACATCCAAGCAGACGGACAAACATACCGATTTAATATAATATATTTGCCCAAAAAAGAAACTTACGCGTACTTGCGTAGTACAATACTGGAATTACTTCTGTAAATAAGTGAAACTACATTTATTCTTATTCAAAAACATTCGAATTATAGCAAACATAATTTGTGTGGCTTTTTTTTTCAAACAAGTGATCAGACGAGCAAATCGCTCGCCTGATGGTAAACACCGCGCTTACCCATAACACTCAAAATTTGACACTATATAGAAATGATATCGAATGTCGTTGCATAAGAGATCGGAGAGCGACAAAAACAAGTACAAAATATATTTGACATAAAAGTATTTACTTCCGAAAAAACACATTCACTGACCGTTTTACTTATAAAATGAATAAGCGGATTTTAGTTAAACAGAGTTTTGTTCCGTTTTCACACGTGTCAGTTTCTCGTCTGACATAAAATGACAAGTCCTTATTCAGAGAATAAGATTTTAACATGCTTTTATAAGTAAGACGGTAAATTATCTTTCACACACTTCATTATTAAATATTTTGAATTAAGGTGTAATGATTGGCTACGGCGGCGGAAAATTATTTTGTCTCGTACTTTCTTGAATCCATCGCTTCGCTCATGGTTCAAACCTATAATCCTTCGCTTGCTGTGGATTCAATTGTCAGGCATTCGACGATAAAATACAACTTTCCAGCCTAGTACAATGAATAACTATTTTTTCCTTGTCAAAATATTGGCGAAAATCTTCGATTTTTCTATATATGTAGATAGATATATAACTCTTTATTAAAAGACCACAGTATACACGGAAAAAGATACATAGAAAAATAAGATTATGGCTAGGCTTTTAATTGGCGGCCTTATCGCTTAGAGCGATCTCTTCCAGGCATTGTATATGATGATTGGATATGTACGTAAAGGTGCGGTATTTGTATGGTGTCACGTCAACCTTTATATCTTTTCACGCTTACTCTAATACATTCTTTATACCAGTCTAATCTTACATTTGTTTTTTTTTTATGGCGCATTTTTTTGAGTTTTCTAGACTTATACTTGTTAAATTTCACAATCACTTACACGTATTAACGTCAATCTATTTATCAACAATCAAGGCCATAGCCAGGAATTCATAGGCCATAGCTTGTCAACAATATCATCCTCATGAATACTACTACTGAATATGACACCAAAACCTAAATAGCAAGTTGTAGCACATGTGACCGGCGCAAGATTTATTGAATGAGCATGAGCACTATAAAATTATGTAATATTTATTTTATTTTTAATATACGAAGTTAAGCATCTTGAGAACAATATTACAAAATATTGAAAACAAATTTTATTTTGTTAGTATGTTTGGTATGTAAATAAATACCCAAACATGGAAATCGTGACGTTTGGACGTTTATTTCGGCTAAAATAACAAATATAAAAATATCAGTTATTAATAATACACTGTAATAGTGTTCTTATGAGGCTAAATAAAATAGGAAAATCCATTAAAACTACACTCTTTTATATATATTATTTTCTATAGTTGTATCTATAGTTTTTTGAGCGGCACAGCAGTGCCACCTAACTCTGGGCCTTAAGCACACAATAAAAAAAAACTAAACAATCCATATGTACTTACCAAAGAGTAGCAATTATCGCACATAAGCACCAATACATCTATAGGGCTGGTATGATTCGCCACACATATCCCGTTCCTGGGCATATTGTGTTCATCATGGTACGTGATCACCATGGATATACAACGCGACAGGAAGTTGAAACACGCGTGCGCGACCGAAGAGTTGATACGATGCTTGTACGCGCCGTCCGGAAGAAGACCGACGCACCACGTCGAAACTACCAACCACCACACCTAGCGTGATGATGGTGACACATGATAAAAAACAATGGACGGCACAACACACAAATCATGCATAATATAAATGAAATAACATCAGTGTAAAAACCCGAACAGTGGTTCAAAGAAACCGTCTAAATTTCACTTTTATTGTCCAAAGTTAGAGTCTGATATGGAATGTAACCGCCAACTTAGCTCGTATTTCGAAAATATTAACTCTAATTGGTCTGCTAGACAATTAATATTGCCTACGTTATTGCACATATAATGAAAAACAAAATTTAATAGACGCGGTTGCACATTCCCTAACACGTTTATCTCCTACGCAAGGAGTAGGGGACATGCAGAAAATAATTCAATCGGGCTTTCACACTATCCTAAGTATCGTAATACTAAATTTACATATTTATGATAGTGGGTTACCACTATCATAAATATGTAAATTTAGTGGAAATGTATACTTGTTTGTCCCCCTAACAGATCCATTCGGGGAAACATACGAATATGCAATTTAGAACGAGCACCCGCGACTATCATTTTACAAAACGTACAACACCGTCCGGCGTCCCAAATGAACCACTGAAATGTTTTTACACTGTGGTTTAGAGAAAAAAGAAGGACGAGACGAACACAAATAGCATAGACAACACTTCCCGCGCATTCTCATGTCAATATTCCAATGTCATTCCTTATGATATTGTCAAAAATTCCCGCTAAGTGAGTAAAATTGAATATCCCGGTGGTAAAAAAATTGGTTAGATTTTTGTTTAAAGACGTTTAAAGCTGTCAATATTTTCTTATGCCCGATGAGGTCACAGGCAGTTTTATATATGCCTATAGATCTGTCTAGTCTTGAAAAACATAATGTCAACAGGCATGTAAAATTTTGACAGTTCTAAGCCCCACTTAAAAGGATCGATCAATGCCATAAACATTTTCCCGAAAAAATACAATCCCGCCCACATTGAAAAAATAAAATATATTCCCGGTAAAAAATAATACTACCAAAGCGAAACACTGGTTAACACTCAGAGTTCCGACATCCATAGGGCTGGTGTGGTTGGCAACACAGAATCCGCTTTTCGGCATGTATTGGAGGTCGTGGAACGTTGTCGTGCAGGAAAGGCCGCGCATAATCGTGCGGATCGAAATCTTGTAGGAAAGCGCGCCGCAGTAGCGACGGATTCTACCTCCAGGTATAAGGCTCACTAAAGATGTTGTCACTATCATAGTTGCCACCTTTTTTGGTAGATTTTACAGTGGTAGAATTTGGAAGAATTATCAATTTTGTGTCGAAGCAAGTTTGTCAGTCAGTCAGTCAGTAATTTTTATTTATTATAAGACATTTATAAAGCCAAACAACGAAACGGTAGAAAAAGAAATATTTATGCCCCATTTGGTAGATTATTGCAGCGATTATGTCGGTTTGGTGTTGCCATGTAGGAAGGAAGGGAGAAAACAGAAGAAAAAACAAAATTAGTACGAAGAACAGGAAGTTACAGTGTATTGGGATCAAAACAAACTAAAAACACATCAATTGCTTATTCAAGGTAAATTAATAACAAATAATAGACTATGGCAATACAATCTCCATAGTCACAAAACATACATACAGCCGGAAAAACATACTTAATTTTAGTAATATGTATATGAGAAAAGAACTGTAAATTTCATTATTTTTAAAAGCAGGCTAAGCGTTTAACTACAGCACCCCTGATATAAGCGACTATGACAACGCTTAGATTGAACAAAATAATGAAACAAGTGTCTATATTAAAAGATAAACAATATACCAGATTGCAGAAAAAAGTTTTTCCAGTGTAACTTACGATTTCGTTACGCTTAATACGTTGTTGAGTGTGCGAAAGTATGCGTAAAATCGCTATAAAAGACTATAGATGCGCATTATTTAGAATAATTCTAGTGAAATCACTTATTTTTCTACGAAAAAGTTCGTTGTAGTTATATTTCGTTAACACATTTTTTTCGAGAGTCGTATTATTATTATTATAAAAAAATGTAGCCTATGAAATTCGGGAAGTGAAGACGAATCTAACGACACCTCGCACATCAAAATCGGTCAAGCCGTTTAGACAGTAGGCGATCATTTAGAAACATATATACATATATACAAACATACATACATTCAAAAACATAACCCTCCTTACGCAGTTGGGTTATAAAGATAGCAGCGCCCTCAATGGCACATTAGTTCTGTATTCGAATAGACTCTAAGCACGCTTATACTCACATGGGCTATCAAGATATGCCTAAATACACTATTGTTTTGTATGGATAAATAATATTGTGATTTTAATAGAACTTACCCCAATAAAAAATATAAATATCCTGAGAGGGAAGAGGAAGAAGTATCTGACGACGAAACCCATCATCCATATGATGGTCAGACGCCACGTCAAGAACTCATAAGCTCTGAAAACATTCACAATATGTTTCATGGGTAACGTAAAACAAGTCTTAGTCACAGTCAAATCAAATAAAACAAGTCACGACGGGACCTCTTTCAATTTTTTTTCTAATTCATGACATTATTATTACTTTATTACCTCTTCATTTTGTATTGGACCCGCATTAAAGCATTTGCCAGTGTCAAGTATTAGGATTTTTTCAAGTTTCTTGAATAAAACAAGTTGTAAATGTTCTAGTCACAATCTAAGTCACCTATACAGTCAATTTATAAGTCGAGTCCTGCTTCAGTAAAGTGGTGGCGACTTTACTAGAAGCTTCTATGGAGTTTTGCCGACAACGAAAAATCACACGTTTTACTGCTTTATTTCACTTGCCCACACTCACGCACTTTATCGAACACTTAATGAATAAAACACCACCATTTTTATAGCATTAATGTTTAAAATAACACAAGTGTAGGAAAATAAAACAAAGCAACAACACGTTACTAAGACGTTCCCGCCAAAACCTTACTTTATTACTTTTTAGATGGTGGCCTATTGAATTGATTGTGACGTCACGTAGGCTATAATCTGTGGCTATAATCAGCCGACGTTCAGGATGCTTTCAAGTCATTTGTCAATTTATGATAGGCTTGCGCTT